>CM021104.1:166340580-166803661 GCA_007115665.2 Sequoiadendron giganteum | reverse complement strand
AAGTTGCTTGGTCATTTTCTCCGAGATCCTTGACTGATGTGGCTCTAATCATTGGCTAATTAATTTTTCTTCTTGATTTTTTCCAAATCCAAAGAATCCAACTTCCAAATTTTAGCTTATGTGGTTGTGTCACGCATATTTGGCTGATCTTGTTGCTTAGTGCTGGTGGGATGGAGCCCCCGTGTATGGTACAACTATGTATTCTTTGGATAAGAAGCTGCAATATGTCAGGCATCATCTTAAGTGATGGAATAGGTCATGTTTTGGTAATTTTTGGGCCAGGAAAAGAGAAGTGCAAGATCAAATTGCTGTTGTTACTCGTGAGATTCAGGATTTAGGATTCTCGGAGGCTCTTGTGCATGCTGAGGCTCAGGCTCTGAAATTGGTGGAGGAGTGGGAGTTCCATGAGAAGATTTTTTGGAAACAAAAGGCTAGGATTTATTGGCTTCAAGAGGGTGACAAGAATACTATTTTTTTTCCATCATTCATTGCAAGCTCATCGGAATAAGTGTTTTATTTCTTCTCTTGTTAATTTTGAGGGTCTTTCGATCTCTTCGCAACAACCTTTGTCTAGAGAGGCCAATCAATTCTAATCTAATGTGTTCACTAATGATTCACTTCTTGTAGAGGCTCACAATAATATTGTCCTTGATTGCATTTCTTCTTTGATCTCTAATGAGTTTAATACTTCTCTTTTTTGACCAGTTACCTTGTTAGAACTGGAGGAGGTTGTGTCTAGGATGAATAAGCAGAAAGCTCTTGGCCCTGATGGTTTACCAGTAGAATTTTTCCAAGCTTTTTGGGATATTGTGAAGTTGGATGTGGTTTCAAATAGGGTCTCTTCCCTTTTTCTATGTCAGAATTCATCCTTTTTTTCGTTGTTAGCTCAAGTCCTCCTAGCAGCTATTGTTTGACAAGCTAAGGTGGAAGGTTACTCATTCGACTCATCAGTGGTTGTATATAGCTGCTAGAGTGACTATTGTCAAGTCTCTTATCTAGGCCATTCCCATCTACAAGTTCTTTGTTCAAGTGGATCCGATGTATTTCATTAAAGGATTTGATTCTCTCTCACATCAACTTCTTTTGAGTGGTAATTTTTTCTCTTCACAGTGGATCTTTGTTAAGTGGGAATCCGTGTCTAGACCAAAGTAGGGGGTTCATCTTGGTTTACTCTCTTCTATTTTGAATGGGAGAGTTCTTTCTGCCAAGCTTTACTGGTGATGGTGTACCAATCAACACCAGTTATGGGCTCATATTCTCAACCATAAATATCTTTGCGTTGTTGCTTATTTTGAGGTTCCTCGCTATCCTCTAGAAGGGAGTGGTTATATGATTTGGCATAGTTTGAAAGTGGGGGCATAGTTGATTAACCGTGCACTTTTTTGGATCTATCATTTGGGTTCACATGCTCTTTCTTGGTTAGATTCTTGGGATAGTCACCCTCCTATTCTCTCTTTTTTTCCTCACCTCCAATCCCTTTGTGATGTTTTTATTGTGATACCATGGTGCATTATAAGGTCGCACAACATTGTGGATCAGGTGTAGTTTTTCTTTGGAAGCATCCTTCCGAGTGGCCACCTAGAGGGTTTGAGGGGGATAGTAGTGAGCTTTCCCACCTTATGGCTTCTCGTGATTGTAAGTATTTGAGGGGACCTAATGTCTTTGCTTGGGATGGTTTAAATTTGTCTAGAAAGTACTCTGTGTCTACTAGTTATAAGCAGATGGGTAGGCAATTTTTTGGGGATGTTGAGGTCCCTAGGTGGAAGCAAGTTTAGCACAAGCTGTCATTGCCTAAGTGAAATTTTTTCATGTGGTTAGTGGCTCAGAATCAATGTCTTACTTGGGATAATTTATGTAAGCCTAGTTTCCAAGGCCCTTCTATGTGTGTTTTGTCTCATGGCTGTCAGGAGAGTGTCTCCCATTTCTTCTTCCAATTTTCCTATGCTAGGGATATTTGGCATTTCTGGTGGAGGGTGTGGAATATGGCCTCCTCACATGTTTCCTCATTGGTGGAGTTTTTGTATCGCTGGGCTATGGCCCCTGTTTCTACCTCCTTTCTTCCATTTGCTTGGGTTCTTGACCCATCCTTTATTATGTGGAACCTGTGGTTGGAGAGGAATAGGCATAATTTTTTGGATACATTCTTGATGGCCCCTCACATGTGTTGGAAAATTATTCATTCCTTGAGGTAAACTATTGTGGCTAAGTGAATGATTTGAATATGCTGGTGGACCCTCATGATGTTGGTTGTTGTAACCATCTTCATCTTCCTCCTCTGCAATGAAAAATCATGTGCAATAGATGTAGAAATCCTACCTCGAAGGTGAATAGGGAGGGAAGATGGTCCCCTCCTCCTCAAGGAGTACTATAAATCAACTTGGATGTCTCTTCTCATGGAAATATGGGTCATACTGGCATTGGTGGTGTTGGTCGGGATAGCTCTGGAGATGTTCAATTTATTTTCTCTATTTATAAGGGTCTTCATACTAATAATTTAATGGAGGCTCAGGCCATTTTATTGGTTGTGGAGTGGGGAAATCAATTGGGATGGTGAAGGATCATATGTGAGTCTGACTCCCATCTTGTGGTGAAATTTTTGAATAGGCGGTGTTTAGATGATGTGAGCTAGTAGTTGACTTTGTTTGTTGAACAAATTATCACTCTTTGTTCTTCTTTGGAGTCTATTAATCTCACTCATATTCCTAGAGAATGGAATGGTGTTGTTGATTGTTTGGCTAAATCGGCTTTTGATCATATTGATGATTGAAATTTGGTGGATCAGGGTCAACTACCCCCAAATGTTTCTCAACAGTTGGATCACTTGGTTGAACTTGATAGGGCTATTTAACACTCTTGCTTTGTAATGTATTCTTGTTTTAATAAAAAAATTAACCCTCCTTGATGTTAAGGAAATTCATTCAACAAAACTAAATAATAATATACATTTCAATCATGAAATGTCACTCACTCCATTTATGTCACAACATATCTTAACATATATAATTTAGTAAAAGTAAATACTCCATCCAATTATATAGAACATGCATTTTAACCTAAAAAATAATTAGAAAATTCATCGCCAACAATTAGAAAATTCACTGGCAACAATTAGAAAATTTAGGGCCAACAATTAGAAAAATGATGGCCAACAATTAGAAACTTTAGGGCAAACAATTAGAAAAATTATGGCGAACAATTAGAAAATCCACCATCAAGAATTGAAGTAAGGATTTTTATTCATCCAATAAACCATGTGAGAAATAAAAGTAAGGTGGAAGGTTACTCATTTGACTCATCAGTTGTTGTATATAGCTGCTAGAGTGACTCTTGTCAAGTTTGTTATCTGGGCCCTTTCCATCTACAAGTTCTTTGTTCAAGTGGCTCCAATGTATTTCATTATGGAATTTGATGCTCTCTCACATCAACTTCTTTTGAGCGGTAATTTTTTGTCTTCAAAGTGGATCCTTGTTAACTGGGAATCTATGTGTAGACCAAAGCAGGAGGGTGGTCTTGGTTTATGCTCTTCTATTTTGAATGGAAGAGTTCTTGCTGCCAAGCTTTACTCATGATGGTGTACCAATAAACACCAGTTATGGGCTCGTATTCTCAACCATAAATATCTTCAGGGTCTTGCTTCTTTTAAGATTCCTCGATATCCTCTGGAAGGGAGTGGTTATATGATTTGGCATACTTTGAAAGCAGGGGCATAATTGATTAACCGTGCACTTTTTTGGATCTATCAATTGGGGTCACATGCTCTTTCTTGGTTAGATTCTTGGGATGGTCACCCTCCTATTGTCTCTTCTTTTCCTCACCTCCTGTCCCTTTGTGATGTTTTTATAGCGATACCATGGAGCATTATAAGGTGGCACAACATTGTGGATTGGGTGTAGTTTTTATTTGGAAGCATCCTTCTGAGTGGCCACCTTGAGGATTTGAGGGGGATAGGCATGAGCTTTCCCACCTTATGGCTTCCCATGCTTGTAATTATTTGAGGGGACCTGATGTCTTGGCCTGGGATGGTTCAAATTTATCTAGAAAGTACTCTATGTCTGTTGGTTATAAGCAGATGGGTAGGAATTGTTTTGCACACATTGAGGTCCCTAGGTGGAAGCAAGTTTAGCACATGTTGTCATGGCCCAAGTGTAATTTTTTCATGTGGTTAGTGGCTCAGAATCAATGTCTTACTTGGGATAATTTATGTAAGCGTGGTTTCCAAGGCCCTTCTATGTGTGTTTTGTCTCGTGGCTATGAAGAGAGTGTCTCCCATTTCTTCTTCCAATGTTCCTATGCTAGGGATATTTGGCATTCCTAGTGGAGGGTGTGGAATATGGCCTACTCGCATGTTTCCTCATTGGTGGATTTTTTGGATCGCTGGGGTGTGGCCCCTGTTTCTACATCCTTTCTTCAAGTTGCTTGGGTTCTTGGACCATCCTTTATTATCTAGAACCTATGGTTGGAGAGGAATAGGAATATTTTTTCAGATACATTCTTGATGGCCCCTCACATGTCTTGGAAAATTATTGATTCCTTGGGGGAAACTATTGTGGCTAAGTGAACAATTTACTATGCTGGTGGACCCTCATGATGTTGGTTGTTGTAACTGTCTTCATCTTCCTCCTCTACAATGACAAATCATGTGCAATAGATGTAGAAATCCTACCTCGAAGGTGAATAGGGAGGGACGATGATCACCTCCTCCTCAAAGAGTCCTAAAAATCAACTCGGATGGCTCTTCTCATGGAAATCTAGGTCATTCTGGCATTGGTGGTGTTGGTCGGGATAGCTCTGGAGATGTTCAATTTTTTTTCTCTGTTTATAAGGGTCTTCATACTAGTAATTTAATGGAGGCTCAGGCCATTTTATTGGCTATGGAGTGGGGCAGTCAATTGGGATGGCGAAGGATCATATGTGAGTCTGACTCCTAGGCTGTGGTGAGCTTGTTGAATAGGCGGTGTCTAGATGATGTGAGCTAGTAGTTAACTTTGATTGTTGAACAAATTCTCACTCTTTGTTCTTCTTTGGAGTATATTAATCTCACTCATATTCCTAGAGAATGGAATGGTGTTGCTGATTGTTTGGCTAAATGGGCTTTTAATCATATTCATGATTGAAATTTGGTGGATGAAGGTCAACTACCCCCAAATTTATCTCAATAGTTGGATCACTTGGTTGAACTTGATAGGGCTATTTAATTCTCTTGCTTTGTAATGTTTTCTTGTTTTAATAAAAAAATTAACCCTCCTTGATGTTAAGGAAATTCATTCATCGGAACTAAATAATAATATACATTTCAATCGTGAAATGTCACTCACTCCATTTAAGTAATGTCATATCTTAACATATATATGATTGTGATGGTTTCAGAGTATAACATTACGATTAAGGAGGAGCCTGTGCAAACGAACGCACCTGAATCGGATCTCTCACTGCGGAGGAGGAGGAGGAGAGCCGTAGGGGAGATTATCCCCAATCCTGACTGGCTGCCTGAGGGTTTTAAAACGGAAAAACGATTCAGAAAAAGCGGTGCTTCTTATAAGGTGTTTGATAAGTATTGTTTTTCCTTTTCTCTTTTCAACACTCTCAGTTGGAAATAGGATCTGATGAGATTTTTCTAAATGTGAAATTTTATTGGTTTTTGGTTTTTTTTTTTAAATTCTCAGTATTATATAGAGCTAGCTACTTGTTATAGTTTTCCATCAAAGCCAGAAGTAGAGAGGTATTCAGAAACAGGATTGAGGAAAAAACCAAAAGGTAATCTTTGTTAATATTAAAATCTCATTCTATTTAATTTTATTTGAATGTATTTTTGGATGTTTATACTATTTGATTTACCACAGGATTATCCAATAAAAGGGTTAAAGCAGTTCATGATCTTTTTGGTGAAGTATCTGTTACGAGAGGTCAACTGTCATTGGATCAGGTATATGTCATGCAAGAATCAACACTCTCATCTACTGTCATTGTAGCTTCCCATCCTCCAGTACATGCGATTGAAGGGCAACATCCATTGGCTGAAGAACAAGATTATGAGGACTCATCTACTGCCATTGTACCTTGGGTTTCTCCAATACATGCCATGCAAAAGCATCATCCATTGACTGAGGTACAAGACTATGAGGAATCAAAGAAACCCTCATCTACTGCCATTGTATCTTGGCTTCCTCTTAATCATTAAGAAACCATGTTTCAAATTTTCATGTGTATTTGCATTTACTATATATCTCAACAGATGATATAGTTTTTTTAATTTGATATAATTTTTTTAAATTGATAATCCACATTTAATGACTCTTTCATTGATTTTAAACATATTCTTATTTTATTAAATAAAATTTATTGTATATGAAAAAATTTCAAATAGATTGTATACTCAGATTTAATGTAGAATTTTTTTTAATTGATTAAAATATAAAACTGTGCATCAGGAAAGTGAAGAAGTCTTTTCAAATGAAGAACGGGAGGCCATTGAGACACTTGCCGAACTGGGGGAGCTTAGAATCCTGCAGCAAGAGCAGGAACAGGGAACTCAGCATAAGCTAATACTATATAGACAGCCTATATAATTTTTTTTGTATAGTCCTTGTACACAGCCACTTATAATCCTTTTACGAACTGTACAGGCAGATTTTGGTTTGCATATGGTGTTACATGGTATAGCTGTTAAATGTCATTTGTTCAATAGAGATATATGATTGGAGAAAAATGTATGAAGTTGTTGTTGTGAACTTAAAAGTATTAATGTTTTTGCATTGAATAAAATATTAATTTTTTAACATACATTTATTCAACTGATTATTGTATTAATTTGTAATTAAAAAATACATTTATTACATATGAAAAACTCCAAGTAAATGGTAGAATCAGATCTCATCTAGTTTTGTTTCTTATAAAATATAATGAAATAACATTTCATTACAATATACAATCCTGCATAACCTATAACCATTTTTTTTAAGAGAATAAAATTAAAATTATCCAAGGGTTTTTTTTGTTAAGCATGTGTCATTTTCTCATTTTGAAGAACAAAGTGTAAAATAAAAGTCCCTATAAAATTAAAGCTATTTTTTTTTTTTCTCTATTCAATAAACTACTAATTTTAAAATATTATTGAGCCGAATTCTTAGTTTCCAAAACTAGTAATAAAATTTCCCAAATATAATTTAAAACTATTCTAAATAAAATTTGAAAAGAAAAATATTTTGTTGAAAATTAATAGTAGAATTTATATTTCATTTTACCTAAAAATAAATAATCATTCTCATCTTATCATTTCATCATTAACCTTATAATTTCCTCTAATTATATTAATAAAATATTTTTTTTAGTTTTCAATTATTCAATTATTTTAATCTTTTTATCATATCTATATTAATTAAAATAAGGTTTATTTATTTAATTAATTCACCACTTTTCATTTTACCTCTAACATTAATGAAAATTATAATTAAAACTACTTTTGGTCCTCTATAATTGTCTAACACTCATATTTTAAATAAATTAAAATAAGTTTTATTTATTTAATTAATTCATCACTTATCATTTTACCTCCAACATTAATGCAAATTATAATTAAAACTACCTTTGGTCCTCTATAATTGTCTAACACTCATATTTTAAATAAATTTAAAATAACTTATTTAAACTAAATATTTCCCTCTATAACTCCATCATTTTAAAAAAATATTTAATTAAATATCTCTCTTTTTTTAAATAAATTAAAATTACATTTAAAAAATTAAATATTTTCTTCTAAGATAAATAAATTATTATTTATTTATTTATCCAAGCTATCATTTTAATTAAATGAGTTTTATTTCTTTAATTCCCTCTTTTTTATAAAATAAAAAATTTAGGTCTTATCCTATATTGGATTTTTCTATTCATTGATCTTGCAATTCAATCTTCATAATTGATCAAATATTAAGTGAAGCACATAAATAAGAAAATCTCATTTCTTTCATTATGTTTTACTACTTTTATTCTCAAGATTCCCTAGCACTTCTATTGTCAAAATCTCTCTTCAAATTTTATGATCAAGAACTATTGACCATTTAAGGATTATCAATCATTATCATTGTCGTTTATCAATCATAGGTCTCATTTTATAGTCAAGGTAAGTCATCATTGTCATTTTCATTATCATTTTTTAGCCACAATAAGTTATCCAAAATGTAACTCTAAAATGCTCTAGAGTATGGTATGCATATAGGTCATACTAGGTTTGATATAAAATTTCCAATAATTGAGAAATTTATTCACCAATCTTAGCCCAAGTTCTAAGATTTACCTACTCCTTCTATAAGTATATTCTCTAATAAACTAATGATCCAAAGTGCGAGAGTTTCAAGTACAAATCTTAAATCTATTAACATTCTTCGTGGTTTTTCCCTTCTTCGATTTCGACATAAATTTTGGTGATCATTGTTCATGGTATTGTTATGTGCTTTCATTTCCATATGTGTTTGATCATTATCTGATCGATTTGAGTTTTCTCTAGATTAATTAAGGTCAAAAAAATTGTTTTATAATAACCGATTCACCTCCCTCTTAGTTAATTAGTACCAGAGCTTTAGTTACTCAAAGAAAAGATTAATTGCTTGGGGTAGATCTAATGGTGCACAAATTGAAAATTCCAGTTTTCGATGGATTCAACTACATTTTCTAGAAAGTGAAGATGAGAGGTTACCTTATATCTCTAGGGTAGAAAACTTGGAGAGTTGTTGAGAACAAATATGTTGAACCAACAAATGGTCCTTCCTCTACAGATGGGATTTCAGCCTATGACGAGAATCAAAAAGGAAAGGTATGCAATATTTAGTGTTTTGTCTAAGACTAAGTTAACAAAATTTATTTTTTGGGCACTGCTTATGAGGTTCGGGAAATGTTGAAAGAAATTGTGAATGCTCAAGGCCTTCAACCTATTCAAACACAAAAAAACGAGCAAGCATTTAGTCCTCAAACAGATGTAAACCAAAGCATTCCATATGAAATTCATCCAAGCACAAGACTAAGAAAACAAACATAAAATATCATATGAAAGCTAATGAAATATTATTCTAATGCTCAAACCAGCATCCCATAGGGGAATTGGTGCTCCTTTGATGTGGAAATAACCCCTTTCCCAATCCCTTGATAAGCTTGATGATGATTGATTGATCTTTGATGAAATTTGTCAATAACCTAGCTAAATTGATAGAAAAATATGAAATGCTATGAGCTCAAATGCTAAATGCCTATAGTGATTGTGCTCTTAGTTGATGGATCAAAAATGCCTAAGATTGTTGATCCAATATCAATAGAGAAGATATGTATTTATAAGAAAGAAGGATCGAGGAATGCGAAATAGGATGAATGTGGGATAAAAAATGAACCAATAACGATGTGTCACTTGTCCACATGTGATTGGAGGATGAATGAGAAACTTTTGATGAATTTGTACATAGATGCATGTATGCAAAATTTGAAATTCAAAAGATGGATTGTGGAGGGAGAGTTGAAAGATGAGTTAATGTCACTTGGCTCAAGGCAAAAGGACACGTAAGAGATTTAAATACCTTGTTGGATGTACAAACCCTTTTGGAGGGTTTTGAATTTGAGGAATATTCCCTTTTTGATGCCAAGCTGAGAGAAAATAAAAGAATTAATAAATCAAATAAAATGATTTATTGTGCAAGTTGTAAAATCTAGAGGATTTGATGGATTAGGATTAGCATTAATTAGGATTTGATTAACTTAGATAAAATTTAGCTGATGTGAAAATTTGATTTAGATTTTTGGATTAATTTAAATCAAAGGTTAGAGGAATAATGGATTTTAGATTTAATTAAATAAAGTTTCATTTATTTAATTAAATAAGGTGGTGGTAGATTAAATCAAATAAAGGTTAATTTATTTAATTTAAAAGAGATGACTTTAGAGAGTAATTAAACAAGCTGAATTATTTAATTAAAAGAGGGACTATAGGATTAACTATACAAAATGATTTATTTAATTAATAGGAGATGTTGACTTAGTAAAATAAAATTGATTTATGTAATTAAGAGACGACATGTGATGAATTTAATAAAATAAAGATCATTCAATTAAATTGATTTCATGTTTGTCAATGTTTGGATCACCACATATGTCGGATGATATAGATCAAGATTTATTCCTAAAACAAGATGTAAATATTTTCCCCTAGTGTCTAGCGCAATGGTTGAAAGTCCATGGGTGGATGCTTGGGTAGGTGGATGGATGGATGGATATGGTAAGAATGCAAAGTATTCCAACGATTATCTTGTGACAAGATCTAAGGTGTTCGAATAGAGGATTCTCATTTGGATAGTGCTTCATGGCTCATATAATGTTGGGTGGGATAGGATCAATGAAAATGACCCATGTCAATATTTTTACCATAAGAAAGTGTAAATTGTGCACCAAAATTTGTCAAGATAAAGATAGTTTGAACTATGGATATAGATGGATGAAAATGGATTGGATAAATGGTTCGTGGATGAATGGATTTATTATAAATGGGATGAGATGCTTCCGACTAAACTGGTGCATGCAAATTCTCAATTCTACACATGATGTATGTCTTCCAGGTTTGCATCATGGTACTTGTCCAAAGCACCACTGTAGTGGTTTTCACTGAAGAGAGATTTTTATTTTTACTATTTTCATGATTTTTTTAATTTTTTGAAAGATCTTAATTTCATGTTGAACTAGTTGGTGGTGTCGATGTAGATTCTTTTGTCATAAGGTTTCATGGATATCCTACTTGAAGAAGTTTCCTTGCCAAGATACATGCACTTGAATGCAACTTTTGAGATTCTTCATCAGCTTTGCTGATACCAAGGTTAACTTTATCTTTGTGCACACATCGCAATAAAGTGCCTTTTGAATCTTTATGATGAAGGGTTGCTGCCAATACACAGTCAATGTGAGAATTGTATATTATGCATGGAGGCATGGATGGTGGAGTGTGTTTAGGAATAAAAGATGGATTGGTTGATAACTTAGAACCTTTGATTCTCGAAACTTGGGATTATGAGCAATAATGGGTGGATACGAAAGTGTGCATGGAATTAGGACCAAATGCTTAATATTATTTGTATGTCAGTTGTGAATCTTTCTTTTTCCTTTGTGGACATCTTTGATGGATACGTTTCCATTTTTTATTTTTCCCCATAGTTTCTTTGACTAATGGATTTTAATAGGGATAATCATTCTTTATATTCTTTGGTATCTACGTGTATTTGATTTGCCCTTCATGCTTCACTACTTCTTTTTCTTTGATGACATTTTTCATGCTCTTATTCAAAGCTTTCTTTTGATATTGGTCCCAATTCGTGGATAGGGTGATGGGTGGATGGAGATTCATGATGTGGCTGGTTGTAGTATTGGCATTGGTTTCATCATAAGGATCCTTTATGCTCCCTATGTTGATGTTTTATTGAGAGTAAGTTTCTCCTAGTACTAGATAACCAAGACCTTGATTTTTAGATTTCCAATTATCTTCAATGGTTCTAGAATACCCTATTCATGTAGGCCTCATCCTCTTCCATGATAATTCATCTATTGAAACATTTTATTTGCAATAGGATATGATTTATCTTAGAAGTAGGGTGCTAATATTTCTTTGCTCTGTCATGGATCTTCAAAGGTGACAACTTGTTCATTGATAAGATAATATTCCCTTAAAAAGGTGAGTGATCTATGTTTATAAGTGATATGACCCTCCACAAGTGGGATAACTTCCTCATTGATATCTTTGGCTTGATCTTGTAAAATATAAGATTTGAATGCTTCTCCCAAAGGTGTTGATTATTCACTATCCACATAAAATTCTCCCTCATGATTCATTTTTTATATGCCTTCATAGGATGTTTTTTATTCACAACTTTTGTTGAAGCCTTCCTCTTGACCCATTTTTTATATGTCTAGGATTTTCTATATCTTGATATTGTGTATAAATGTTAAGAGTATGAGACTCTTGTTTTGAATGAATATCATCTGCATGTCCATCCAAAGAAAGAATCTCACGTGTGGGTAGACAAAGTGGTATTAGCTATATGGATATGACCATAATTTGTGGCATCTTGTATAGATAGGAGAGTTTACATTAAATCATTCTAGTACCTTGGAGACATGGATTTTTGATCTTGATTAATTTTAGAATTTATTTTGACATGCTTTGGATCACATTCTTGACATGGGTTAGTTTCAAAGGACGTATTGATTATAAAGGGTTCTTGAATATCTTCATTAGGAATGGGAAGTGGCTCACTATCCTCCTTATCTTTGAGTGGACTTGGATCAAATGTTGAGTTGACTATTTCTTCAATATCTGCAACCATGAGGTCAAAGAATGCCAATATGTATTAGAAAGGACCATTGCTAGACTTTGGTGAAAGATGTCGATCATGCTTTTGGGTAAAATATTGAGATACTTTAAACAAGATCATTTGTAGATGGATCACCAGTTATATGATCAAATAATATTAACAATCCTTTGAATAGATTATTGTTGGATATTGTTGAGGGGTATTTATCATGATCAAAAAGTGACTCTTGATGTATGTTTAGGTGATCTTCAAATGAGGTAGAAGAATCTTCAAGGTGCTCACTAATGGATAGATCTTGCTCATCATTTTCAGCAATTGTGGAGGAAATATTGTCACTTCTATTGCTAGTGGTTGAATCATGACCATTGTCCCCAATAGTTATTATTTTTTGATCAATAAGGTCTTGGATGGTATTTTTAAGTCGAATACAATTCCATGTTGTGTGTCCCTATATTTTATGAAAATATCAAAGGTGCTTCTCGTTATACACTGGTGTTTTAACTTGGGGCTCTTGATAATTCTCATAGACAAGGATTTTAGTGATTTTTTCTCGTATTAATTGTTGCATGACTGATTCAATTGGTTTCCCAAGTGGTGTGTATTTTTGTTTGTTACCTTGTGAGATTTTTACTTTAAATTGACCTTGTCGCGATTGATTTTGGAGATGTGGTGGTTGTGTTTGTTGTTGATGTTGTTGATCTCGATATCCAACCTCTTGACATTGGATATATTGTTTTCTTGACTTGGTTGGGGACACAACCCAATGCTTTGATTATATGGTTCAACCAATGGAAGAGTTTATTGATTTTAGGGTAGAGTTGTCTCTTGGCATAATGGATCAACTATTTTGGGAAGTGAAGCAGTTTGATGTTGCAAAATTTGATCTTGATTTTCATCTTGATACCGTTGATATAGTTGATTTGTTTTTTGTTCAAGAAGATTTGGAATGTATACTTGTGGTGTTTACATGGGATCATGGAAAAATTGATTTTGGAAAATTTTCTAATTTGGGATGATGTTTCGATTTGGCATTATAGGTTGAAATTAAACATCGTTGTTGTTGGGAATCAAATTGCTTTGATTTAGGTAAACTTGATTTTGCATGGTGTTACCTTGACTTGGATCAATACATGGATTTTCTAACATATTGTTTGGACTATGAACAACATTGGTGTGATTTGGAAATATTTCTATCCCAAATTTTACCAAGTGTGGATGTGAAATTTTCATGTTTGGTAAAATTGTACTTGATATATTCATATTTGGCATGTATATATTTGGTGGGATAATGTTGTTTTGTTGAGGACTCATACTTTGATTTTTTGGTAGATAGATTTGTAGGTTTGAAATTTAATTTAAATCTACCATAGGGAAAGGTGTTCCAAAATTTAGACTGAGCATACTCACATTTTTTGTACCATTGAGGTTTCTAAGAGATAATGATATCATGTATGGATTGTATAAATGTGAGTTTCGATAATCAATGGAAATTTTAATGCTTTGATAGTTTGGTTGATTTAGACCACTCATGATGTATGAATCAAGTTTATATTCCATGTTTTTCTTGTTTTGAGGTCTAGTTTGGACCCTAAAATAAGGATAAATTTTTGAGAATGTAGGAGGTGAACCTCTAACTCCTTCAATTGATCTAAAATTTAGGCAGAAAAAAATGAAACCTAGGATGATAAGGATCAAAGGGTGATGATTTAACTAAGTATATGAAGAAGGATTCATCTACACATACTTAGTCAAACAAGATGATTTTTGATTTTTTTACAGGATTTGCCAAAAGTCTAGCATGAATGATTTTTCCAAGATTCTAAGAGCTATTTATGGAATGGGATTTGACTGATGTTTGAGATGGACGAAATGATTAGTTGTTTTGATCCTAAGTGAACCTATGAGGGACTTGTTTACAAAACCAAGGTTTTGAAGAACATGATTTTCCATAAGAGTACTTAAACCAAAAGATCAATGTTTGCTCAAAAGACCCTAAGACAAAAGATAAACAAGCACATGTGTGGGGTTCAATTGATTTCATCTTGACGAATGAAATGATTTTACCACATCAAGTTATTTTGTTTAGTTTTCAAATTGAATGTCTATGTTTTAACTTATTTTCATCCCACAAGGTCCATTATGTGGAGATCAAGGAAATTTAGGCAACAGTTTCCTAATGTTGACTTTAATAACAGAAAGTTGTGATGTAAATCTAAATACTTAAAAGCCACTAAGGATGAAATATCTAGGTCAAGCAAGAGAACTTAGATTTGTATAAGGTATTTTCTCCTCCTCAAGTGTTTGAAATTTTGAATATTTGGTGAAGGTTTTTTTTAAGTGTTTCAGATTTAAGAAAAGTGTTTTGATTCCAAAATGATGCTAAACCCTCAGATAGAAAGAGACAATATTTTTTGAATTTCCACTTGGATAAATCTAGCTACACTTATTTAGATCGGATGACTAGAAGCTTGAACACACTGGCTCCCCTCTATGACACTCACTTGTGTGGGTCAACAAAGCTTCAATTCTCATGAATCTCCCATAAGAAAAAAATCATCTCTGCAAAGAATCACAAGTATGTGGGAGAGCTTCAAAATGACCATTCTTGCACCAAAAAATATATTTGGAGTTGGCTTACTATAACAAAGGCTCTAGTAGAGTCATTCCATTCATGGGAGATCATCCATATGGAAAGAGACCATTGTTTCCCTTCTTTTTGGAACAATCCTCCTGATACTTGAACTTTCCGCAAGTACCCAGACTTAGATACTAGGTGGAAGTCACTTGGCTTTAGCGTGTTCCTAGTTGGGTCATTCCCTAGGGTGATTACTTTTTCCCACAAGACAGGCCCTCTAAAGGTAAACAAAATAGAGTAGGTGCATCAAGAGTTTGATCAATATTTGTTTTTTGTGAAAAAAGATAGAACACACACAATGTCCTTTCTCACATTAGCAAGCTTTATTCAATTTTAGAAAGCTGAAATTGAAGTGTGGAGGCAATCTATTATAGAAATTAATATCACTAAAAGACTTTTGATTCTCAAGATCACTATGAAGCACAAGAGAAGTGCATATTCCTTTTAAATGATATTATTTTGTAAAAGATATTACAAAAAAACTAATTTAGATATTCATTTTAGACCAGAAAGAAATAATGGATTCTTTTTAATAACACCATGATGAAATGTCATATTTCCTTGTTCAATTTTAGAGTCCAATGTGAAAACTAGTAAGTTCTCAAGATTATTTTTAAGCTTACAATAAATGAATCTAATCAATATGACAATTTGGAAGACTAAAATGGTGGAGCACAGGAGTGATTGTTGTGAACGAAGGGTGCAAGACGATCATGGGTATGGAAGATCTTAGACAGGCCCAATAATCAATGACGTAGGTGTTGAACACCAAAATTTTTGTGGTGTGCACTACAACAAGCATGGAAGGCTCTAGGAATGGGAAGAACTTGTTCTCTTCCTATCCAGAATGAGGGAAATTCGCAATAGGTTATAGTTCAAAAATAGATGGGGCTATGCCATCATTTTTCTGATGGAGCCAATTAACTTCAAAAAGATGGGAAATAAATTTTGGAGACCAAAGTATCAAGAAGTTTTAGAGAACTAGGTAAATCCTAACATTGTACATACCATAGTGGTTTCTTTAATGATAGGGGGGAATTTTTGGAATGAGTTGGTGAATCAGTTAAAAGAGAATGTTTTTTTCATGAAATGGAGCGGTTCATGGTGAGCACTTAGTAAGGTGAGAAAATGGTGTAATGAGCATTGGGGGGAAGCCACCGTATTGAAAAATATCCCAAATAGGTTTACTTGGTCACTTACCCAAATCCCAAACACAAAGTGTGGATTTTAAACAATGGGTCATTCTTACTGGGGGGTAAAGGATTTTACATAAAAGATTAGTGTCCAAATTTGAACCAAAAAAATGAATCCATATCTAAAGTTCCACTCTGGATAAGACTATATAACTTACCCCATGAATATTGGGATATGGAAACCCTCAAAAAAATTACGAATAAGTTGGGATCTTTCATCAAAATCGATGAACCCATATTCAATAAGGATTACAACATGTATGCATGCATATGAATTTTATGGAAAGCGATTCAACCCCTACCAAAAATAATAGAGCTTATCTGACCAGCAGCAAGAACTTGGAAGCAAGGAATTGAGGTGGAAGAATTGGTAGAGATGTGTTATGGATATAAAGAGGTCGGACATAGATTGGGGAATGCAATTTACATAGGAAAGGAAAGGGTCCTAGTCAAAATAACCTAACAAATATTTTATTAGGTAAGGAGAGTTCCTTCCAAGTGGAAGATAGTAGCTTTCTAAAAGTAATGGAGTGGTGGATGTTTGAGGATGGCATAAACCTAATTCCGTGTGAGACATGTGGTCCCACTCCCAAGTGGAAGATAGTCAAAAGGGAATGATAGAGAATAGTATGCCAATTATTGTTAGAACAAAGGATTTGGTGTTAGAAGATCTTCATTATGAGACTTTGTTGCTAGATCAGAGGCTGAAGAAAATAATACAAGAGGATTATCTTCAGTTTAGTGATCATTAGGTGGAAGCTTCAGGGGAAGGGCTCAAGGGATATGAACCCCAAGAAACTAGAACTCTAGCTACAGTTGAGGGGTTAGGAGGGATTGAGCAACCATAAGTATTTACAATAACAACTCCAAAATTAAAGAGTCCCTATGGACTTAAATTGCAAGAGAATAATGTAGATGTAGCTTTGAAAGCTATAAATCTGGGGAACTTGGTGGAATGGACAAGGAAGGAAGGTTATAGGGGTTGTGACAATGATGTTAGAGATGGTTGGTTTGAATAGGTAGAACATGATCCACCTATACAATACTCTCTAGAGATTTCTAGGGCTCAATTAGATACATAAGTGGTAGCTTGCCTTGTGAGGTGCATAACTAAAATTGTGAGTGTTACCTAGGTTTCTCAAAGAGAAGAAAAATGCAAAAACCCAGTGGTGGAGACAATTGAAAATAATCCTTCCAAAAATTTTACCCATCAATTAGAAGCTCAAACTATAAATGTAGAAGTCAAGACTGAAAAGCCTTTTTTTAAGGATATATAAATCTCAATTATCATAAAATCTAGAGAGTTCCTTTGAGGATGAAAGAGATAGAGACAACCCCTATGATGACCTATATTTAGTGCCCCATTCAGAAGAAGAGGAAGGGGTTGGTGATGATCTGAGTTTAAACTCTGAGTTGGGAATTTTGGAAAAGAGAACTCTGGAACAATCGTTGGCGAAGAAAAGAGATCCTAAACCCATCAAGGTTAGATTGGAAATTGCTAGGAATGCAACATGCCAAAAAAATTTGAGATCGGAAAAATGGTATGACTTTTCCCAAGGGAAATGAGGTTCTTTTCATAGAATTTTAGGGCATACAATGCCCCTAAAAATATTTATTTGATCAAGAGGTGTCTTGATCAAATAAGACCAGATCTAGTTATATTGCAAGAGCTAAAATTAAAAGGGAAGGAAGTTGAATCCTTTGGAAAACATTTCAGTACATGGGAGTGTTTTATAGTGGAAGCTACAAGACCCTCAGGGAGTTTAGGGCTTCTCTACATTGAAGATGTGATGGAGGTTCAAATGGTCAGATCAAAAAATTCAAGGAAAAGGGTATCACCTCTGAGCAGTTGTTCTTGAGTTTCTTATTATTGAATGTTTATCATCTGGATAATATGCAAGAGTTGAGGACATACGAGTCCTTATATTTTTTTAAAGTTGTCATAAAAAAAAGTATATTTAATTATTTACTTGGAAAAAAATTACAAAAAACTATGCATCACATTAGGACATGAGTCCTTTACTTATATCTAAAATATTATAAAAAAATATTATCATTTTAAGGTGGTTAGGGTGGTCAGACAGACACCTACTTCTTATTTTTTCCCTAAAATTTAAGTACTACTATATTGAAATTTCAAACTTGCACCAAATAGATTTTATTTGTTTGCAAATAAACCTAGTAAGTTAGAAACTAACTTAAATTTTCTAAAAATATATTCTTACATATTTTTAAAATAATATAGATAACTTATTCAAATTTTTATGTCAAGTTTCTGAACTCTAATTTTTCTAAAATTTTTGCCACTTAAGGGCTTGCTTTTTCCAGGATGATCCTGCATATACCTGGCTAAAAGAGGGGATTGCAATAAGAAGTTTTTCCATAATACAATAAAGGTGAGGAGATCTTTCAATAAAGTTTTTTCAATTCAAGATAAAAATGCTAATTTTCTTAATAAAAAAGAAGATATATGTAGAGAAGCGATGCATTACTTTATTGAAGCTTTCAATACTAGTCAAGTGGATTCATCATAGCAAAATGAAATTTTGGATGTAATCCCTAGTTGTGTCCTCGATCTCCAAAACTCGGTACTCACAAAGAAAATTACATTAGAAGAAGTTAAATCTGCCTTTTCCATTATGGGTGGGGATAAGGCACTTGGATAGGATGGGTTCTCAACTCTTATATTTCATAAATTATGGCATTTTTTAGCTAAAGAGTTATGGGAGGTGGTGGAGGAATCAAGATTGGAAGGATTTTTTTTTAAAGATTATAATAATACTTTAATTTCTCTGGTCCCAAAGAAAGAAGACATTGTATCTTTCAATGATTTTTTCCCTATTGCTCTCTCTAATACAGTGTATAAAATAATATCTAAAGTAATGCCGAATAAGTTAAAAAACACTCTTGAATTGGTAATCTCCTTAGAGCAGAGTGGTTTCTGTCCTAATTGGTCTATTTTTTAAGTTATTCGAAAAAGATGCTAGTAAAATTGGATACTAGGAAAGCTTATTATGAAGTAAACATGAATTTTTTGTTAAAGGTATTGAGAAGATTTGGTTTAGCGAGATGTGGATAAAGTGGGTAGTGAATTGTATAAAATCTCCCCATTTTCCTATTCTTCTGAATGGTAGTCCTCAAGGTTTTTTTACCTCTAACAGAGGACTTAGACAGGGTGATCCCATTTCCCCTTTTTTATTCATAATAATGGTTGAAGCTTTGGGAAGATTAATATCCGAAAAGTGGGAAGAAGGAGTTTTGAAGGGTGTTCGGGTCATTCACAGTTTAGATCTTGTTTCACATTTATATTTCACGGATGAAACTCTTGTCATGCGACAAGCGTCCTTTAGAGTGGCAAGACTGATGAAAAAAACTCTAGATAGATATAGTAAGGTTTTTGGTCAATGCATTAACTAGAGGAAATCTAAAATTTTCTTCTTCAACACATGCTATTAGAAACAAAGAGAAATATGTACTATTTCTGGAATGAAAATGGGTACTCTACTAGGAGGATATAGAGGTATCCCTCTTTTTGATGGTGCTAGTAAGGCTATGATTTGGAAGTCCATTTAATAGATTGTTGCTTGAAATGAATGGACGGCTGGAAAAGTTGTTGGTTGACATCATCTAGGAGAATTCTGATGTTAAATTTTGTTATTTCAGCCATTTCTCTATTCTCGATGATGTACCTTAAAATTCATGCAAAAGTTGCAAAGGTGATAGGACATATAATGAGGAAATTATTTTGGAATGGGTGACTTGATCAAGATAAAATCCTCTTACTGGCATGGGAAAAAATATGTAAGTCAAAAGGGAACGGGGGTCCAGGTTTAAGAGACTGGAGTATTATGGATGAAGCTTTAGGAGCTAAGTTATTTATATATATTCACATCCTTCTCAATTATGTGTTAAAATGTTTAAAGAGAAATATCTAAAGTTGTTGGAGAACACTATAATTTTCACGATGAAGAACCCACCATCTGGTTAAACGATATGGAACTTTGTGGTTTCTTGTCAGAAGGTTATTATGGACTATATAACATGACATTTAGGGAGTGGGACAAAATATATTTTTTTGGAAAAAAAATGGTAGGGTTTCCCAACCTTTAAGGATAATGCAGACTTATAGTTGTTAAGGGAATGTTTTACTCAACACTGGGGGGAAAGGGTAAGTGACTACCTAGAGTTTAGGGAAGATGTGCAAGGGGGTGATTGGAAATGGAAATCGTGACTAGGAGGTTCAGCTTTCAGACCAGCATAAGGCAATGATGCAAGATATTTTTAGGAGTAGAAAATTTATGAGATCAAACAAAGAGGATATAAGGTATTCAAGGAAATTGTGATATCAATTTTTAGATTCAAAAGCATACATGGATAATTGGTTGGTTAAGTTATATTGGGGGAAATAATGCATCCCTAAAGTAGGGGATTTCTCATGGCTAGCAATTAGAGGTCACATCTTAACAGGAGAATAGAGGAAATGTGTGGGTTTTAATGGCCCAACCAAATATATAATGTGCTGAGAAGTAGAGGAATAGAGTAATGACCTCCTCCTCCATTGTAAAGTGGTAGTAGAATGTTGGGAGATGCTAAAACAAAGTTTGGAATGACAAAGTCCTACCCTAGATACATTCAATTTTTTTTTTAAAGTTGCCCATTACCAAGAAGAAAATCAACTTTATCTTTTGTCTGGAAGGTTAATCCTTCCTTGGTGGTTTGGGAATTATGGAAGGAGAGGAACAAAATAATTTTCATAGAGAAATTTGAAATTTTTGAAAGGTTGAAATGGAGAGTTAATCACGCCATAGAGGAAGTGGTTGGGGTGGAAAATTTCTATTATTTTAATTCAAAAATCACTTACACTTCAGAAGATCAAAAAATTTAGGAATGTTGGCCAAGAATTCATTTGCAACTTGTTAAGGAGTTGAGTTGGGTAAATCCAACTAGACTGCGTTGTGATGAGATACAATGGGAAAAAAACATTGGAAGGATGGTGGAAGATCAATTTTTATGGGGCATAAAAGGGGAATCTTTGTCCTTTAGGGGTGGGATTCATAAACAAATATTTGAAAGGTGATGTGTTAGCATTAGGAGCAAAGAATTTGATGGAAGGAATGAACAAAATAGTTGAATCTCAAGCATCACTGTTGGTAGTTAAATATGCTAAGAAATTGGGTGCATCAAGGATTCATTTGGAAGGGGACTTGATGGTAATTTTCCAAGCGATGATGTCGAGAGCTATCCATGATTGGCACCTACTATCAGGTACTCCACATCAGTTTAGCCTTGGCTAGCAGTATGAAGAACATTAGCTTATTCTATTTACTTTATTTTGGTCTTTGTTGACTTATCTTATTTTGTGCTCATTCTAAGGACCTCTTAATGATGCCTAAACAAAATAGGTTTAAAGAGAAAGGAATGGGGCAACGATCATTATGTTTTTATCTGTTGTGCTTGTTGGATATCCTTGTAAAATAAATTCATCATGCATACTTTGTTTTGTTTGGAGGAAGGATGTTTTAGGTATGTTGTTGACCACATAAGAAGGCTTGCATTTTTTTGTTTTTTCCCGAGATGTCTCGAGTATCTAAACTGCATTTTGAATAAGGGTATGTTTGTCAAGTGTGAACAAGAGTACTCCTATCTATTTGACAAGTCAAATTCATCACACTAGGCACCACGCCATCCTGGTTCTTAATACCTTGATGCATCTCACCTATGTGTGTTACCAAACATAAAGAAAGGTATGCTCTTTATCTCTCCCATCCTTTGTTAAGGAATACATCATCAACATTCATCATCATATCTAATAAATTCTCAACAACTTGTAGACTTGTTGGACTTCTACATCTTCTTGGATTTAAGGGTCAATTCTTCTCATTCTTCTATCCTCGTTCACGCTAACAATGCATCCATCTTGCATCCATCTTGCATCTTTCATAATCATTTCATGTCACCATGGAACAACATCATCCATCACAACAATCTCATATACATTTCATAATCATCTAAGTTGCTTAAGATAATATAGTTCTTTTATTCTAAGCATCTTTAAAACATCTCATTTTCATAATCATTTAAGTTGTTTAGGATAATATAATTTTTTTATTCTAAGCATCTTCCAAACATCTCATTTACATCATCATTATCATATACATCATATAGTATAGCCATCCATACATTCATTTTGAACCTCTTTGTCACGAGATCGACCTCAATATTTTCACTCGATCTCTCAAGGGGGCAATGTACTAACGTACTTCTTTTTGCTGGGGCATTTGAAAAAATCAGATTTTTTTAAAATTTTGATGTCAGCAGCATCATTCTTTGAATCAATGCAACGAGTACATTGCTTCAAAGAGGGGGAAAATGTGTAGACATGCAAAATATATGCATGCATCTAATCATACTTCATTCAACATTATTTCATCTATTAATTAAATAAACCAATTTAATTAATTCACTTCTCTCAAAATTAAATAAATCCAATTATTTAATTATCTCCTATAGTTCCTAATTTAATTAAATCACATATATCTAATTAAATCACTCATATGCATTTTCCTCTCATTTTATTTACAATAAATACAAAAATTGAAATCAAATGTCATATCACCTAAAATCTTGTTAGATTAATCAAATCCTGATTAGTTTAATCCTAAACACCTAAATCCTCTAGATTCATCCACTTGCACAATAAATAATTTAAATTAATTTATTAAAACACCTATTTTCCCTCACAAGGGCATATTCCCAAGGAATACACCCTCATTAACTCTCATGTTTGACTTTTGCTAACAAACACAATTCCCCCCAAAAACCCTCAACCATATTCATTTATTGCCATTTTCAAATTTGAATGGGCACATTGGCCAAAAATTGCACAAACATGGGCCAATCCCATTGTGATAAGTGACTCTTTGTTGTTGGACATTTCCTAATCTTAGCTTCTCCTCTTTCAACTTCTCCTATAAATGCAATGCATTTTCTCTCATTTCAACATCTACATTTTAGAGCATCTCGTTGTCTATTATCTCATTTGCTTGGCAAGGGTTGGGAAAGGGCTCTTTTACACATTCAAAGGGCACCAATCCATCATAGAATAGGTTGCATTTCATGTCTTCTTTACATGACTGATTTGGTTTTTTCATTTGTTTTGAGGAATGTCATGTTATTCTATAAGAATGTTAGAAATATGCAAAGCATTTGCAAATTTAGCATCCACAAAATGGTGGTAGAAGGAGGGCATGGTTGGTGTCTTTTGGTTAGATATTTGCTTGGTTAAAAAAATAAAAATGATGTCTTAGTGTATTTCAAATCATTGTTTTCTGTTATAAATATTTGCCAATCTTGACATTTTATATTTGAAAGGCATGTTACAAATGGGTGTCTTTTGGGATATTTAAAATCCATTTGCATATTGTTTGTTGTTGCTCCTTGAACAACAATAAAGCACTTAAATTTGCTAATATTTCACATCTTTATTGCTTGGCTTGCTCATTTTTATTGTTCCCATTCATGTACTCTAAATCTATTCAAAGTTACTGCTCTACAAAAAAAAATGCGCTAAATATTGTGAAAGTTTATTCTTTCATTTCTTTTTTTATCTTCTCCAAATTGTACATGGAATGTTTAGGTTGAAATATTTGCACAAATTGTATGAATTTGAAACAATTGACTATTGACTATTTTATTGACTCCTAGATATCATGAAATTTCTTACAACAGTATCCAAAAACTTCTAATTTTTAAAATGTTTAGTTCAATCAGTTTGCCTTGTATTCCCACATAGAAATTCCATGAAGAGATGGATGCATGCCATGAGATCTAGAAGTAGGTCGCGCAGCCTTTGCTAGATAGGCTAGGAGAATTCCATGTAGTGTGGGAGAAGTCTTCATTTTTTATTGCATTCTTCATGCTTGTGTAGAGCTTTATGGAATTTCACTAAAGTTACTATATTCTAACATTATCTAATCTTTCTAGTTGGCCAGGATTGTATTAATTTTCCATGTATTACTTAATGTAGGCCTTTGGAAAACGCATTCGATCTTATAAACTACACACTTAGAAGATAGATTAAATGATAGTTTATCTAGGGAAATCATTACTTGCCTGACATCTCTCTTTAAATTTGGTAACTAATAAATGCAATCATCATTTTCTTGAAGAAGTGAATACATTAGGTAGAATGCAGCATTGCATTCCCATTTTAGTTGCAGTTTGTATTTAAATTTTCTTCAGACAATATTTTTGTGTACTTCAGAGAATACATAGTCAATCCCACTTGATTAAAACCATGTCATGCATGGAGGGAGTCCAACCCTGTCTAGAGGCATTTTCAAACTGTTTTCTTTAATGTTTAACCAGACACTAAAGTTGTGACATTTGGGGAAATGACTGTGTTTTAAATGTGATAACTATCATTGTCCATGATTGATTATCATCATTGTCCATTTGAAATTACTTATGCGTGGAAAAGTTCATTCATTTTCTTGGCAGTTCACTTAATACATATATCTCTAGTCAGCTACTAAAGCAATGCAGAGAGCCTGTGATGTTGAAGTTATGTCATTTTATCTCATAAATGGTTATAACTTCTGGTCAATTAATATGTTTTGTATTATGGAAATGAGAAATGAATGGAGGAAATAGTTTATTTTTTTGTCTATGATGCATGGAAGTTCATATAAATTATGGGTAAAATCCAAACTGTGCGTAGGCAAAATTTAGTAGAGATGTCAATCAGCTTTAAAAGCATGTTAAATCTGTGATCATTAAGATGGTATTGGGAAGATAGCAGCAGGTGAATAAAATGAAGTGGCCTGACATAATATTTAATAATGACCTAAATTTTCATGCAACCATCATCTAAAGAGATCAAAACATAATCTGAATAGGCCTTGCTATAGCTTGATTCTCCGTAGTATTTCTTACAGTTCTAGAGTAGGTTTGAAGCGAGTTTCTCTAAACTTGCCTATGTTTTCCTTTACCGAGATACAATTTATTTCTCTTTGAATGCGTTCAAATTTTCCTTTTAAATCAAACAAGTGATCTAAAGAGATGAAATCATAATCCGAACAGGCCTGGCTATAGCTTTTATTTTCTACATTATTTCTTACAATTCTTGAAGTCGGTATGTTTGAAGTAGATTTCTTTACGTTTGAAGATCATTCCTTGTCTATGTTTTCCTTTGTGGATATACAGTCTATTTCTCCTTGAGCACCATTTTTTTTGTACCATATGAACGTATTTAAAATATCTAAGGGCAGTTCCCTGTGGCCTAGCTCGTATCATGATAGTTCCCTATGGCCTAGCTTGTTAACTCTTCCTATTCTTAGAATGGGTGGATATTTTGTTATGGATGTCGACATTAATTGCATCTCTGAATAATTTTTGACAGAAAAGAGGAGGTACAGACCCTAGTTTATGGTCATTATAAATATCACTCAAACTATCATCTGCTTAGATAAACTTCATGTTTTGCATGTTTATTCGGCCACCAAAAAATTTTAGCCAACTAGTAAATTCTGCAATCAAAGAAACATTTATATTTGCTTTTTCTTTCAATTATGAATGAAGTCTTTGGTTAGTTTTGACAATCTTGAAAGGTTTGACTGTGCGAATTAATGAAAAGTCTTTTGTTTTCTTTTCTTTCACTGCAATGTAAAACTCATCTCACGTTAAGAATGTAGAAAACAATAAATATACTTTCAACGAACAAAACACTTTATGCATTTTTTTATTTTATTTTTATTTTTTTACCATTGAATGCCATTGGAAAAGGTTAATACTAGAATTTTTTTTAGTGTGAAACATTCATAGGGCGCAATTTAATGCACTATATTTACTTATATGATTTTTGATTATGTTGATCACTAAATATTATACCTAATTATGGAGAACCATTGTTTAAATTTGTTATTTTGGGATCATACATCTTGATCAAAAAGGTAAATATTCTAATGTTGACCATCATTTATGTCATGGATATGAAAGAAGGTATAGATTGAAAGTTTATTGTCATTTATTTTTCTGAGTTAAATGACTTCTTTGACTTGTTGATTTTACATTTTTTCCTCAAATGGTTGAGTTATCATTTCGGCATACATAACTCTTATTTGTGGTGCTTATAGGTTAAAGGTTGAAAATTGAAGGTTGACATCAAGATTGGAATTGGAAGTTAGCATTGGAGGTTGACAAAAGGCGAATAGAGTGAAGTTGGAAATTTCTTTTTGAGGTCGAGACTTGGAAAAAGAATTTTTTTATGTTTTCCTAGAGCTTCAATTCATTACCCTTCTTTTTCTTTTTAAACCAACTCACATTTCCTTTTGGATTTAAAATCGAACACTAATTTGATATTTTCAAAATTGGTTAAAAAGAAGCTTAGAAATTTACTAGATTTCTTTTTGGGATAAAATTGAACAAGGGAAACTTCACATCTCATTTGGTGCTTTTAAAACGAACTCATCACTACTTTATGGACTAAAAATGAACAAGTGTTTTTCATGTTTTGCAATCCTTTCACAAGTTAATATGATTTAAAATGCGTATGCACTTCTCTCGCGCTTCACAATGATCTTGAGAATCAAAAGCATTTTGGTATTATTAAGTTGTCAAAAAGATTGCCTTCAGTGACTTCCAACTGGTATATAAGTGTGGATTCTTAAGGAAAGTTTGAGAATCACAAGGATTATTCCAACGAGATGGAAAAAAATGAACTCTCGCCGACATTGGATAATCCCCCATGAACATAATGCCTGCATAAAAACCCTTTGTTTAGAAGTGTGTGTCGTGGAGCGGAGCCAGTGTGGTCAAGCATTTAGCCATCCACACAAAATATGCGCAGCTGGATTTTTCCAAGTGGGAACCCAACAAAATATTGTCTCATCAACCTAGGGTTGTAAAAAGTGCTTGGAAGTGAAGAATACATTGCTTGGTCCTAAAAAGATTTGAAAGCAAACATTCACAGGACCTTCAAATTCCAAACCCCTTTTAGGAAACAAATACTTTGATGAATTTAAGAACTCTTGCCTTCCCTAGGGATCATATCCTTAGAGGTTTGTAAGTCCTTGGATTCTATCATCATTTGTTTTCAATAAGGTTAAACATAGGAGAATTTTTCCCTATTTTCCTTGATTTCCATATAGTGGACCTTCAGGGATGAAAACAAAAGTGGGACATTAGACATACGGTTTGAAAGATAATCAAGAAAGTGCTTCTGGTATAAAGAATACACTAAAGAATGATAAAAGACAAATTGGATTACACATGTGTTTTCTAAAATGATTTCTTGCAAGATCAAAATCCCAAAACCAAATTTCGAGAAGCTTAGTATTTAATGTCATGAGGAGCATCTTGAGAGACTTTTTGAATTCAAAGAAAGATTGGTTTACAACTTTTACCAAAAAGCTTCAAGATACAATCCTGAGATGTATGTGTTCTATCATCAACAGAATCTGAAACTTTTTGAAAGGTTTTCTTTCCTCCCATCGAAAGTATAGCGTGTTCTGCGACACTGATGTCTTGTAAGAAAAAATGTTACCTAGGTCAAGTCTAGGATAATATTCAATCACTTTCATCCATCTCTCAACCATAAAAATCAGTCAAAAATCACCTCACCAACAACTCTTGGAAACTTTGTAAGCATATTTTATGCTAAAATTTTAGGAAAAATCAAAACCACTTTAATTGACTTAACATACCTAGTCAAACCATCATCTTATACACAAGTTTTCTCTAGGATAACACAATTTCCTAGGGTTTACGAGTTCATCTTGTTTTTCTTAACACACTTAGCCAAATCATCAAGTGATCACCTCATTTGACTTAACACACTTGGTGAAACCATCCTTTTATGTACAAGTCCACTCTAGGATGACACAAATTCCTAGGGTCTTACAAGTGGATTTATCACCCTTGTTTGAATTAACACATGTAGTCAAACTATTAATCAAAGTCCTAAAAAGTTTAGCATTTACTTCAAAGTTTCTTTAAGAGTTCCATTCATCTATATCACTCATCTTACATTTATCTCATCCTCATCATCACTTTGATCCTTCAATTATCCTAGTTCTTTGCTTCTTTGAACCTAAGGTTTAGACTAATCAAAAGAATTAGAGGTTCATTTCTTACATTCTTGAAAATTGATCTTCATTTTATGGTTGAAACTTGATCTCAACACAAGAAGAACATGGAGCAAAACAAAGACACATCCATTTCAAGTGATTTAAGCCAAACTAAAACAATGTTCAATCCGATGATAAAAATCAAATTCCCAATCAATCTACCTCAAAGTTCTCAAGACAAGGGTCATTGAAGACATCACTGATAATGTAGTGACACAAGTAGAAATTCTAGAAATGGTTCAAAATCCCGATAGTCACCAAATTTTTTGTACCATGCTGAAGTTGTACCCATCCCAATACATGCTTGAGTTAGCAAAAGAAGGGTCTAAAATCCCTTCTGACTTTGATGTAAGAACCCTTGTGAAGAGGTCTCTTGGCATCACGCTTTCACCTCCATCAGTGGTTCCATTTCAAAATATCACTCAAGACATCCCCCAGGTCATATAATCTATTGCTTCAACCCCAACGGTTGTTAACAAGGGAAGTGCCATTTTTCACGAACTTTAAAAACATCACCTTGTGAACAATCGAGGGTTGAACGCAGGGTCCACATCAGAACAATGCATCCCAGTGAATCCATTTGACCTGTACACACCTCTCACATTTAATGATCATACCAATTCATCCTAATTTCATGCAGCACCAGATTATCCTCCCACCATACAAACTTCTCTCCCTATCTTACAAGGAGAGGGTGACTTGTTTCGAGTAGGGGGAATCTTGGATCCATTGTCATCACTTTCAGGGATTGCACCACCCATCCTCCCACTATTTCCACCCTTACCGCTCACATCCGCATCATCACTCGAGTTGGGTCTCCCTCCTTTTCTTGCCATCAACTATTCAAATCAGAGCCCCTTATCAAACCCACCAGTCGTGTTAGCTATAACACAACAACAAATGGCAACCATTCAAGCAACAACAATAATCAACACATCTGCCATTCCTCAAAGCATGGTCTCACAAGGACCAAGCACCTCGATCACACCATCCATAGCTCAAAATTCAATCATTAACATGACTGTTCCACTCATCACAATGGTTGGAATTCTTCCAAATCCACCGCCATTACCACTAAGGTACAAAACAACCAATTCATTCACAATGACATTGCAAGCTTCTCAACAAGCTGTCCAACAAAAATCACTTCAAAATCAACAAGCTATACAATTAGTCGCTCAGCAAGCGCAATTAGCTACACAACAGGCACAACAAGCTACACAAGCCCAAGCCTTGTTACGAAAATAACAAGATGCACAAGTAGCTCAAGCTACTCAAGCTGTGCAATCCGCACATGCTACTCAGATGGCGCAAGAACAATACCAAGATAAATTGCAAGGAAAACAAGAAGCATATCAACAATCCTTGCAAGACTACCAATTACATGAGCAATATGACCAACAACAAGCGTTGTTGGCACAACAACAACAGCAGGACCAACAAAAGGCGTTGTTGGCTCAATAGTAGGCACAACCATCACTTGGTCAGTAAAGCTTGCAAAAAAATTACATCAACATCCCATCTATCAATCCCACACCTTAGAACATATTCACTCCACCTCTCAATCTGCAAGGTGACATGACAACTAAGCTAAAATTGCTTTCGTAGAAAGTGCTAGATCTTCAATCTGGGAAGACAGTCTGGACACCGAGAAACTTGTGTCCCTATCCATTTGATAGAAGCTTGGAAATGGTACCATTCCCCAAGGGATTCAAGATCCCCAAATTTGATAAATATCATATGATAGGAAACCCTGAAGATCACATCAGGGAATTCCAAGTACATTACATGGAAGTCACCTTCAATGACACATATCTAATGTGACTATTTCCTCAAAGCTTGGTCGGTGATGCCATGGAATGGCTTTCTTGTCTTCCTATGGGAAGCAAAACCTTTCAAGTAATCAAAGATTCTTTCCTCCAAACTTACTCATTCAACAATTTTGTGGATGTTAGTTTGGAAGAACTCTTGGAGCTCAAATAGAGTAAGGGAGAATCATTCACCGTTTTTCTCCAACGATGGCGAGTGAAAGCTAATCGAAGTAAGTGGGCCATGCCAGAAGAGCAACAATTTTGTACCATTGTTTCAAATACAGACAAAACCTTGGCATTCTATTTGAATATGCAATGCATCACTACGTATGATCAACTGATCCCCAAGGCGCTCACTATTGAATGAGCTCTCATTACACAAGGGGGAACACCCACTTATGATGAACATTAAGATAGTTTCCCACCACTAGTTTCATTGACAAACCTCACACATGGGTGAAGAATCGAAATGTCACCAATGATGGCATAATGGATGCCAAAGTTGTCATCAGTGCCCCCAAGCAAAAAAACCAAACATAACATCACCAAATGCAAAATAACAACTGGAATAATGTGAAAAAAAATGTGGTAAATCAACAACCACCCCAAAACCAAATCAATAATCTCAATAATCAAAGAGGACTGCCTCCAAGAAACAAGTTCCCCCAAAAACGGAAACCCACAGCCCTTGGGGAGTTAATCAATTCCATCTTGAAAATTTTTGTCAATGAGAACATCATCAAGGTCCCCACCCATGATAATTATAGCGAACCCCAGGTGAAACTGCCATGGTATAACGAAAACCTTCTTTGTGACTTTCACAAAGTAAAGGGACACAAAACTACCGAGTGTATGAAGTTGAAAAACATCATCCAGTATCTCATTGAGGATAATATCATCAATGTCGAACAATCGACCAATAATCAAGACCTCAAGATATACACCAATCCGATGCCAAATCATAATCAAGGGAATAATCAGGGAAATAACAAAGGGAAGCAAAAGTACACTAGCACAAACCTTGTTTATGAAGATATTGTCACATGTTTAGATGAAATGGTCACTGTCATTAACGTTAGAGGAGTCGATGCTGATCGTGGAGTCACCACATGTAGTGGAAAGCTTACTATTGCAGGGGCATCACAACCATTTAAGACCCCCATTTAAAATACTAAAGCCATTCCCTATGATTACAATGTTATTGACGAGCTGAAGAGAACTCCTACACAAATCTCCATCATGGAGCTGTTAAAATTTTTTGCTACCGATAGAAAAATTCTTGATGAAGCATTAGCAGTCTCCACCATCTCCACCACCCTTGACATAGATTAGTTTCAGGCTATGGTTGGAAATATCATCACCCAAAATCTCCTAACATTCTCTGATCAAGAGTTCCCCCCACAACCATCTCATAACCACGCACTCCACCTTCAAGTGTAGGTCCACGATAAGGGTGTATGATGGTCAAGAAAGAGTGTGTCTGGGCACTATTAAAATCTGAATCAAGATAGGACCAACAACCATGGAGAGTACCTGTCAGGTCCTCGAACTCAACTTACCATTTAACATCCTCCTTCGTCATCCATGGATCCATGGAATGAAAGCAGTGGCCTCAACATATCATCAATGCATAAAAAACATGTACCAGAATGAGGAGGTCACTATACATGGGGATCCCGAACCATTCACTTACTACCAAAACATGGAAGCCAAGTTTTATAAAATCCCCCAAGTCCTAAAAAATGATGAAGGGCCATCCACTTCATACATCGACCCAACTAACCTCGCCTCCACATTTGCGACAAAGACACCCACAATCCCTGATATATCCAAAATCAAAAACACGATCCAAGACAATGGATGTAGCGACTACAAAATGAAAAGGAATTCATTTTTTGTAGAAGGGTTACCACAATCTCCTAGGTCACATGGATAGCCTTAGCCAGTTGAAACACGTATCCAAACTGTTAGGGTAGAACCTTCTAGATTTCGCCATTGGGGGGATCTCAGTCAAGAAAATGTGGATGAGGGAGACATCTCAAACATATTATCCCAATATGAAAGGCCCACCCTACCCATGGATGAAATTAACAGAGGGTTTCAAATGTTGTTTGGTATGGGCTATAATAGGAATGAAGGCCTTGGAAGGAATAGTGATGGACGGTTGGAGACCATCATTGTAGAAAGAAGAATGTGGAACCTTAGCCCTGGATGTACTCCTCTGAGTATAACCGTACGTGGTAGAGGTAATCCCAGTAGGGCAGTCGGGAACTCCACTCAAGTTTTGGCAACTACCCGTAGACCAATCATTTGCCAAGGCATCCCACTAGGTAATTTCACATTTGACGTGACTGATGTTTGCACCAGTAGTGATGATGATGACATCGTAGCAAGCCTACCCATGCTTTTTGAGGATTTTTCCTTACTTATGATTAGTGCGTCACCCACTGAGTCACGCCAACAAATCCACCAAATCAGCGTAGCACACCCTCAACTCATCGATCATGACCAACATGGACCACCAATTCTAGACTCATTCGAAAATGATGAGGTTCTCTCAGAATTCATGGGAAAAAGGTATACAGTTATGTGTGGGGATCAAAAGGTGGGTTTTGACATCACATTGGACACCCAAGAATATTATTGGGATACGATTGAGTCCTTTAGTCACAAAATAAAAATATCAAGAGAAGCTTGGGGTAATTGAGTGAAAACCACAGTGTGGCACTCTCTAACCATAGAACAGTAAAAATAAAGGACACATCCAATGGTGAAAACCTCTCTGAGGCACCGAAGGATGAAGGATTCAATCTCCCCCCTATTTCTCTACATTAGGAGAAAACAACGGTCCTAGCAGAGCAGTGTAATCCTGCCTACTTGGAAACAAAGATAGAACCACAAATCACATTCTATGCTCAAACAATTTAGAGAGAAGAACAAGAATTGGTGGCTGCATTCTTAAAAGAAAGAAAGGAAAAATTTGCATGGACCATGCCAGGTCTGGATCCTGACGTAGTAGTTCATCATTTGGTCGTTCACCTCAGAGCAAATCCAGTAAGATAAAAGTTACCTATTGCTGGAATTTGATGCCATTTAGGCTAAAGAATGCAAGGGCTACATACCAAAGAGCCTTGACACTGATCTTCCATGACATGATCCACAAAACAGTCAAAGATTATGTGGATGACATATTGGCTAAATCAAAGAAGAGGCAAGACCACATAGCGACCTTAAGTACAATTTTTGACCAACTGGAAAAATACAAGGTTAGGTTCAACCAAAAAATATGTGTCTTTGGGGTACAATCAAGAAAGTTGTTGGGGTACATAGTTTCAATGAGAGGGATAGAAGTGGATCCCTCAAAGGTAAAATCAATCCTTGATATGGGAGCACCAAGAACAATAAAGCAACTCAGAGGATTACAAGGTAGACTCCAGTCCATCCAAAGATTCATAGCACAACTGGAAGATGAATAGATTGCCTATTCACACCTACTCCATAAGGGAGTAGCATTTAGGTGGGACGACAAGTGCGATCAAGAATTCAATAAAATCAAATAATATCTACCTACACCACCGGTGTTGATGCCACCGATCGTAGGGAAACAATTGATTCTATACATGGGTATGTGCATGATCATGATGGGCCAAAAAGTGGCGATATGTAAGCCATATGATGCTTGATATGGCTGACGACTTATTTTTACCCAAATTTGATGAAACGAAAAGGGTTTTTATAGGAGATTCGCAGGTTTCCACCAACATAATTTATGCTTTACTTTGAATTTAATAAATAACTATTATTCATTTTTTATTAGAACTATGAATAATCTCCTAATTGCTAGGTTATTTGAAAAACATCTATAACTTTCAAATGGTATCACATTCTATTCATTGCATACTATAAGATTCAAAAACAAAAAATTGAATTTCATGAGTTTTTTACCAGGTTAAGGTGGTTAGATAGGAGAGCTTTTATATTTTTTTAAAGTTTTAATAAAAAAATAATGATTAATAATTTACTTGGAAAAAAATTATAAAAAAATATGCATCACATTGGGACATGAGTCCTCTACTTATATCTAAAAGCTTATAAAAAAATATTATCATTTTATTGTGGTTAGGGTGGTCAGACAGAAACCTACTTCTTATTTTTACCCTGAAATTTAAATACTGCATTGAAATTTAAAATTTTCATCTAATAGATTTTTATAAAAAAAATAATGGTCTAGTAGTTTTGAAACTACATTCAATTTTCTACAAATTCTATTCAAACTTTTACGTCAAGTTGTCTAACTCTGATTTTTTGTTTTTTTATTGCCACTTAAGGGTTTGTTTTTTCCATGATGATCTTGCACATACCCATATCTCAGCAACGACAGTCACCCTTGGTGCCCTTTTAGCCCAACATGATGAAAAGGGAATCGAGCAAACAATTTACTATATCAGCAGAATAATGGTAGGGCATGAGCTCAATTACACATCAATAGAGAAAGCTTGCCTAGCAGTGGTGTTTGGAGCCCAAAAATTTAGAAACTACATGGTAGCTCATCAAATTAAGCTATTTGCCAAGATAGACCCCCTCAAATATCTATTGTCAAAATAAATGCTTACAATAAGAATGGCTAAATGGGTGATGATACTATCTGGACATCATATTGAGTATGTCAAGTGAAAGGAGATCAAATGACAAGTTATTGCAAACTAAGTAGTAGAAGCTCCCCTCTACATAGACAACCCGCTCATATAAGAATTTCCAGATGAGTCCCTTTTCAATCTCAGTACAGCTGGCCACTTGAAACTGTACTTTGATGGCTCCCACTCACAACATGGATCAGGAGCCAATGTGTTCTTCATCACCCCATAAGGAGATTGTATATCAAAGTCTTATAAGTTGGCATTCCCTTATATGAACAACATTGCAAAATATGAGGCTTTAACTCTAGGTCTCAAATTTGTGGCACTATGGTGAGTCATGGCATTAAAGGTCTATGGAGACTCGTAGCTTATCATTAACCAAGTCAATGGTGAATACCAAACTAAAGATGATAAGATCGCACCATACAAAAAGTTTGTAGAAAGCCTCAAGGAATCATTCATCAACATCACATTTGAGAAAATATAGAGGGAAAACAACAGAGTAGCAAATGCAATGGCAACAATCGGATCCTTGCTAGATATCTCTTGCAACGTCTCGAAAAATGAATTTCTAGTAGAGTAGCTTCTGGTACCCACTTTCTAGGTACTAGAATCAGAATATGCGTGTGAAATCATTGGTCTAGGTGATCTTTGGTACCATGAAATTTATACCTACCTAAAATTAGGAATCGTCCTAGCTGACATTACCCCAAACCTCAAGCAAACCTTTGTCAAAAGGTTCGTATGATTTGTCATCCTAGGAGAAATCCTCTTTCATATAAGTATCAATGGAACCCTGCTATGTTGCTTAACACCTGAGGAGGCCTTGACTTCTTTAACAAAGGTACACAATGGCACTTACGGTTCCCATTCAAGTGGAATGACCTTGGCTAAGAATTTGTTGAGAACCGGGTACTACTGGCCGACAATGGAGAGAGAGGCACATGACTTTGTCTGAAGGTGTCTACAATGCCAACAACATGGAGATATCATTCATGCACCAGCTCAAGAATTACATCCTATTGTTACACCTTGGCCCTCTTCCCAATGGGGGCTCGATCTCATAGGTAAAATCTCACCCACCTCATCCGATGGCCACAAGTTCATTATCACCTCCACCGAATATTTCACAAAGTGGGTCAAAGAAATTCCCATGACTTACATCACTAGAAAGCAGATATCCAAGTTCATCCTAAACTACCTCATTTTCTGATATGGTGTTCCCTAGTCCATTATCTCTGTTAATAGGACACCCTTCAAGAATCAATATTTTCGTGACTTGTGTGAAAAATTCAAAATCCAACACTACTTTACCACGCCATATTACCCATAAGGAAATGGCCAAGCAAAATCTACCAACAAAACTATCCTGAAGATTCCTAAGAAAATAGTCAATGACTCTAGTTGTGACTAGCATCTGTAGTTAACCCCCGCCTTATGGGCCTACCACACCAGCATCCGCATGCCAAAAGGTGCCACTCTATTCTCCCTAGTCTATGGATCAGAAGCCATCCTCCCTATTGAGATCGAGCTTCCATCACTAAGGATATCATTTCAAAACCTAATCACATATGAGGAATAGAGGGTCACAAGACTAAATGAGCTGGAGTTACTGGATGAATGATGCATGGATGCCCTAAATCATTTACAGGTCTACCAGAACCACTTGAAACGAAGCTACAACAAGAAGATAAGGAAGCGTACCTTCCAAGTCAGTGACCTTGTACTAAAAGAGAATGAAAGGAATGTACCAGACCTAGATAGCAAAGGAAAAATTAAACCTAACTCGTTGGGACCTTTCATCATCACCACAAGCTATAAATAAGGGGCATATCAATTGTCGACACCAAAGGCCGAGCCTCTGTAGGAACCCATGAATAGTTGTCATCTCAAAAAGTTTTATGCCTAAGAACTCACAAGGTATAGAAATAGAAAATACAAAAACAATCAGAAAAAGTCCTGAAAAATATTGTTTTTGATAAAAGGGTAAAACGGGTTTTACAGGGACCTGAAACCACAAAGTTTACAAGATAGAGAAAGGACCACCAATGGTCCACCAAAAAAAAATAGTTGCATAACAAAAAATAGTAGCAATCGGAAAAAAAAGACCAGGAGGGTCAAAAAGAAAAAGACAGCAGAAGAACACAAGATTATTTCAGAGACCGAAGGACAGTCTCAGTCTCTACCTCCAATTCCTGCATATCAGTGACCCCCTGTTTGAAATTCTGCACCATTTTCGGGGTTAAGGGAGCCTTCCACTTCAAATTAGGTCTGGTTTTTCTAGATATACCACCATTTGTTTCTTGGATTTTTTCTTCATTGTCATCAAGATCCACCACCAAGGAACCCTGCTGGGCTTTATCAAGTTTTTTGGTCATATCGTTGATTATTATTGCATTGTGTCTTGCTATTCTGTGGTTCTGTTCAACAATATTTTTGATGTTGATTCTTAAGCCCTCAATCTCATTATCTGTAATCCTGTAGCTATGGACCGTATCTTTCTTGCCCAAATCCGCAACCTTGACTCCCATTTCCTTAATTTTGCTTTGCAGGGCCCAGTTTTTGATTTTAAGCTCGTTAATTTCAGAGAGAGTCCAGTCCAGGATTTTAGAGTGGGTTTCAGAGTTGGTTTTAGCTAGATAAAGGAAATATAGGGATGGCTCTTAACCAGCATTAATAGGGGAATCAACATTCTATAAGTCAGGGGCAGGGCCCTCACAGCGCTGAGAAGTATAGGTAGCGGCTTCCTCCGGCTCAGAAGACTCTTCAGAATAAGAAACAAGACTTTAACCTGAGTGGACTTGCCCACAGGACTGTTCTTAGGAGGAGGACATATGGGCTTAAGCACACTCTTGGTTTTACCCGGGTTCCTGGAAGGGCCAGCTTGCAGACTAGGGTTTTTAGGCCCAGTTTTAGGGCTAGGCATATAATCCGAGCCACTGGGCTTAGTATCCTCGCTATTAATATCAGGGTTGGCTTTTGAGGTAGCAGGGGCGTGCTCATGCAGATAATCAACAATGAGCCTGATTAAACTAGTATGGAGGATAGGGAATCTTTTGGGATTCTTTTTGTTATCCTCCAAGCTTTTCTTTAGAGAGCAAAAAAGATAGTAAGGAATAGAAACCCTAACCTTATGGTGAAAATGGTTGAGGAGGGCGAAGTGGTACCCATAGACTTTAGTGAAGCGGCCATCCACAGTGATATATTCCATGATGGCCCGAAGCACCTTCTGCCATATAGACTTGACGGAATCAACATCAAAATAGCTATTCGTAATTTTAATCAAGTTCCGCTTCTCCTTATCATTTTTCGGGAATCTGATAATAGCTTCATCCGAATAAGCCCTGTCCCTAAAAAACTTCTTACCATCCGTAGGTAAACCAGTGACTTTGGCAATTAAGTCTTCGTTGAGCTCAGCATTACTGCCGAACAAAGTCAGATTTCCATCATGCCAGCTCTTGGCAAAGAGCTTCGTAGCCTCCATATAAGAACCATGAAGCTTCTCGAGAAAGGGTAACAAACCTCCGCTTTTGATCTTGTTCCATACCTTTGCATTTTTAATGTGGATATCATAGTTGTCTGGCTCAGATCGCTTTCTATCCCCACCCATATTGGCCGACACAAAGAGAAAGAACCAAATACAGTCCTTTCAAAAAATGGCCCCGCCAAATCTAAACACCCACAAAGCGTGTGGGGTAAACTTACAATTTACTCCACCGGGCTCGGTACCATATAATCTAATGTTTGTGATGTGAGATATCCGACCTGTCCTCATTGAAGGGCTAGCATGACTACTACCCATGTGATCTACCATAATTTAATAGGGCACAGACTTCAACATTTAGATCGCTATAATTTAGCCATGTACACAAATCATCACGCTTAACTCCTTCATTAGCAAAAAAATCTGCAACAGCATTGGCTTCTCTGTAGGCATGTGTTATTTTAACTTTTTCAAAACTATCCAATTTCAGTTTAGCTTCATCTATCCAAGATTTGATGGTCCACGAGGGAGGAGACATGCCACAGAGGTAGTCAATTATGTTTTTGGAATCACCTTCCAACCATAAATTTTTAATATTGAGGCTTTGGGCTAAGTTTATAATATGGTAGGCTCCATCCGCCTCTGCCAAATGATTAGTTTGAGAGCCAAGAGGAGAGGCCATTGCACCCATGAAATCTCCATAGGTATCCCTTATAACTCCACCATAGCCCACCACCCTCAGATTACCTTTAGCCGCACTATCAAAGTTAGCTTTGATCCACCCATCAGGTGGAAAAGTCCAGCAAACTCCCACTCTGTCCTTTTTAATGTTCATTGTAAAACTAGATAGAATGGGGAGTATGTTCCAATCCTTAGCAATCCCAAGATCATAGTTTGAAAACTCAGCATTCAGAATCTTTCTATCCTTCTAGGCACCAACATTGACATTTTCCTTTAGATTCCTAACAATATTATCAAAGACCTGATCTACAGGGGCTTCTTTGTTCCTAAAAATTCTATTGTTGCATTCTTTCCAGATGCCCCAGGCAATATGAGGAAAAGAAAGCTCCCAAAAAAACCAAAGTAAAGGGTTCCTTGTCAGTGCTTTCCATTGGATGAAGAAATCTTCTATGAGCCAAGGAAAAACCCAGGAGAGATTCCATAAATTGTTAAAATTATCCCAAATAGAGGTAGCGAAAGAGCAATGAAGGAATAAATGATTACCTGACTCAGCATCCATCTTACAAAGATAGCATCTATTGGGGATTTGAAATCCCTGTTTACACAAGTTGTCAGTCGTTAACAAATTATTTTGAAGTAGAATCCAGAAAAAGATGTTAATTTTAGGAATCAGATTATTGCACCATGCTTGAGACCAAAAGGGAGGATGATCCCAAGAATACGTGAACTTAGCAAAGGTAGAAGACACCGAAAAATTACCTGAATGGTCTTCCAACTGCTCCGAACTAAGTTACCTTGATGAAAACCCGACAAATCAGCATCTTGGTGACAACAAAAAATAAATCAAAAAAATCAAAAAATACAAAAAATCCAAAAAAATCAGAAAAAAGGATTTAAAAAAGTAAAGAAAAAAATCATCCTCTAGTGAAAACCACTTAGGTGGTTCTTTGGACAAGTACCTTGGTTAAAACCTAGCAAATAGGTGCCAAGCTTAAAGAAAGCACTCTTTATCCACCAAGATCTGCATGACTCACTCATCCATTCCATCACATTTCATTAATCATCCATACACCCATCTGCTTAGATCCATACCATAGCCTGAGTTGGTGTCCATATCATATTCCACCATAGTACTACTTGGCATATTCCTAAGGTTAGTTTGTCCTGCCTTTATCAAAGTAGTCTATCGCACCACACTGGGGGCATGTTCCGATATCGACATTCGATCAAATTCATGTATATATTTGAAATCTTCTCGAAATGTCAAAAATTAAAAAACATTCAAAAAAAAAATTCATCAAAAAACTCAAAAACATTCAAAAGAAAAATTCATCAAAAAACTCAAAAACATCAGAAAAATCAAAAACCAAAAACATTCAAAAATTCATAGAAAATCCAAAAGCATCCAAATCATTCAAAAATCTAAAAACATGTCTAAATATCATAAAATCTTCAAAAAAATCATCATTGAGTCTTATCAGTATTTTACCTTGTTCGAACTACGTCATATCTGAGCTTGAACATAGGCAAGGTTGATCTTTGATCATTCCCCGAGATAGTTAGGTCAGTCCTTAGGCATCCATCACATTAGCAATCCATTTTCCCATCTATTTCTACATTTAGGTCAGTCCTTAGGCATCTGTCGTATAGGCAATCCATTTTCCCATCTATCTTTTCATTCAGTCAAGTTTGTCGTCAGTCGAACTATGTGGTCTCTGTGTCTATAATGTAGGCACGACTAATCTATGGATCAAATCCCTAGACCCCTAGGATAGGTCTTTAGGTTAGTTTGTTCATCATAAATCTTGAAAATACCAAAATCATTTGTAAAACATCTCAAAAATTACAAAAATATCCTCACAACATTTGAAAATACCAAAATGGTGCATCCATTTCATCTCCCTTTCACCCATGATTGTCATCACTCATAATTAAACAATCATCACTTTCACCCTTTGGCGAGTCAGTCAAAAACAAGTTTAGAAGGTTCCAAAGTGAACCCTTAATCATCAAAGTCTCAAGTCTAGATCAATATGCAAGCAAGTTGGTAAACTTAGAATATCAATAGCTTATCACCCAAATCAGTCCCATCAAAACCCTGATCACAACATTTCCTAGGATGAAGCTTTCCTATGATGGACATAAGCATTAGGTACTCCATAGTATTTTAGGCTTGGCCAGTGGTATGAAGAACATTAGCTTGTTTTTTTTACTTTATTTTGGTCTTTGTTGACTTATCTTAGTTTGCGCTCATTCCAAGAACCTCTCGATGATGCCTAAACAAAATAGGTTTAGAGAGAAAGGAATGGAGTAGTGATCATTATCTTTTTATCTACTATTCTTGTTTAATATCCTTGTAAAATAACTTTGTCATGCATACTTTCTTTTGTTTGTAGCAAGGATGTTTTAGGTATCTTGAGGACCACATACAAAGGCTTGCCTTTTTATGTTTTGGCCCAAGATGTCTCGAATATATGAACAACATTCTAAATAAGATTATGTTTGTCAAGTGTGAACAAGAGTTCTCCTATCTATTTGATGAGTCAAAGTCCATCACACTAGGTGCGACGCCATCCTGGTTCTTAATACCTTGATGCATCACACCTACGTGTGTTATCAAACATAAAGAAAGGTATGTTCTTTATCTCTCCCATCCTTGGTTAAGCAATACATCATCAACATCAATCATCATATCCAATAAAGTCTCAACAACTTATAGAATTGTTGGACTTCTACATCTTCTTGGATTTAAGGGTCGATCCTTCTCATTCTTCTATCCTCTTTCGTGCTAACAATGCAACCATCTTGCATCTTTCATAATAATTTCATGTCATCATAGCACAAAATCATCCATCACATCCATCTCATATACATTTCATAATCATCTAAGTTGCTTAAGATAATATAGATTTTTTATTCTAAGCATCTTCCAAACATCTCATTTTCATAATCATTTAAGTTGTTTAGGAGAATGTAAATTTGTTATTCTGAGCATCTTCCAAACATCTCATTTACATCATCATTATCATATAGTCTAGTCATCCATACATTCATTTTGAACCTCTTTTTCGCAAGATCGACCTCAATATTTTCGCTCGATCTCTTAAGGGGGCAATGTAATAACATATTTCTTTTCGCTAGGGCATCTGAAAAAATCAGAATTTTTTTTTAATTTCAATGCCAGCAGCATCATTCTTTGAATCAATGCAATGAGTACATTGCTTCAAAGAGGGGGAGAATGTAGACATGCAAAATATACGCATGCATCTAATCATCATTCATTTAACATTATTTCATCTATTAATTAAATAAACCAATTTAATTAATTCACGTCTCTCAAAATTAAATAAATCCAATTATTTGAATATCTCCTATAGTTCTTGATTTAATTAAATCACATATATCTAATTAAATCACTTATATACATTTTCCTCTCATTTGATTTAAAATACATACAAAAATTCAAATCAAATGTCATATCACCTAAACTCTTGTTAGATTAATCAAATCTTGATTAGTTTAATCCTAAACACCTAAATCCTTTAGATTCATCCACTTGCGCAATAAATAATTTAAATTGATTTATTAAAACACCTATTTTCCTTCAAAAGGCCATATTCCCAAGTAATATGCCCTCATTAACTCTCATGTTTGACTTTTTTGGACAAACACAATTCCCCCCAAAAACTCTCAACCATATTCATTTATTGCCATTTTAAAATTTGAATGGGCACATTGGCCAAAAATTGCACAAGCATGGGCCAATCCCATTGTGATAAGTGGCTCTTTCTTATTGGACATTTCCTAATCTTAGCTTCTCGTCTTTCAATTTCTCCTGTAAATATGCAATATAGTTTCTCTCATTTCAACATCTACATTTTAGAGCATCCGTATTATAGGAAACTTGAGTTCATGAGCATCTCATTTTATATTATCTCATTAGCTTGCCAAGGGTTTTGAAAGGGCACCAATCCATCATAGAATGTGTTGCATTTCATGTCTTCTTTACATGATTGATTTGGTTTTATCATTTGTTTTGAGGAATATCATGTTATTTTATGAGGATGTTAGAAATATGCTAACCATTTACAGATTTAGCATCCACAAAAGGTTTAAGTGAGAATGATTTTCTAATGGAAAAATGACTAAATAAGCATTATGCGGAGGCTCTAGCTTGTGAAGAAATATTTTGGAAACAAAAATCAAGGGAGACCTAGCTAAAAGAGGGGGATCGTAATAAATTTTTATTCCATAAGTAGTAAAGGTTGGGAGATCTTTCAATAATTTTTTCTCAACTCAAGATAAAAATGGTAATTTTCTTACAAAAAAAGAAGATACTTGTAGAGAAGCAGTGCATTACTTTACATAAGATTTCAATACCAATCAAGTAGATTCGTGATAGGAAAATGAAATTTTGGATGTTATTCGTAGTTGTGTCTCTGATCTCCAAAAATCAATCCTCACAAAGATATTTACATTAGATGAAGTTAAATCTACTCTTTTCAATATGACTGGGGATAAGGTACCTGGACTTGATGGGTTCCCAACTCTTTTCTTTCAAAATTTGTCGGATGTTTTAGCTAAAGAGTTGTGGGCGGTGATGGAAGAATTGAGATTGGAAGGATTTGTTTTAAAATATTTTAATAATGCTTTTATTGCTCTATCTTAGTGTACTTAATTAATTATTACACTAGCATAAGTTGACTTAGGTCTTAATTAATCATATTAGTCCTAGGTTGCATTTAATCATTTAATAAAGTTGTTGAGATAAGATTCCCCTCTAGAAGATGAGTTGTCTATCCAAGAACTTATCTCCATCTTGTTATGATTCCCTAGGTAGTTGGTTAGGGTTTCTTGTTGTCACATGAAGTGTGATTTGAACACTTGGCAACAACCTTTACATTTTAGGTTTAGCAATTCCCTATATAATCAAGCATATGTACTCTTTGTAAATCATCTAATAGATCATAATAGAATCTATATTTGCATGCCATTATCATACTTTCTTTGTGGTTGAATATTTATTCCTAGCAAAGGTCCACCTGTGCATCCATTATTCCAACATGGTATTAGAGCTATTCCTGTGAAGGTTCATTCCAGGATCAAGAAATTTTGACTAGTGAGATTCTTTGCAGGCTTAAGGGTCTCTTTGCAGGCTAGTTGGCTCCACTCACGGACCAAGCTGATTTCTGGAGCAGATTGAGTCAGATCTGAGCTCGCCATTGTATTCAGAAGGCCTTGAAACCCTAGGATTGCCTACCCATTTTTCTAATTTGGACATATTTCATCTGGGGGCCATTTGAGTCTGCAGAAAACCTTTTTTCTAGCACATTCATTGGTAGGAGTCCGTACCTTGATCCTGGGTCACATTCGTCCTGCTCGCCATCACGTCCATTGGTCACATCACTCGACTCCGCATTTTGGCCGCCATTGTCTATGCTCCAGCCACCGGGCCCATCATCTCCTCTCCCACTAGCCGACAACCATTCTTCACTTCTAACATCCAGGCTCTGGCCATCGACATCACCATCAACCCCCACCACTGGTTCCATTGTAGATTGTGGGTTGCACTCTATTTGAACGGCGCCACCCAGGACCGCCCATTCGCCAGCCCCCAGCCATTTAGATGCCGCTGATCTGCGGGCTCATTTTTTTGGTAGGAATTAAGCCCACGCTCACATCAACGACCAAGGGCTCCATTTTTTTGCCCCCAGGTGCTTTTTTTTCTGCACTTGTTTAGACTACAGACCCTAATAGGGCAGATTTTTTCAAATCGCCATATCTTCGCACCACGATGTTAAAATTTGACAAACGAGATATAATCGGAAAGAGGATTCAGCCAACTTTCCAGTGGTGTAGTCATTTTTGCAGAATTTTTCTGCTATCAAAATTTAAATTCAACTGAATTCAACCCTTCATTTTGGACATAAAGGCTCATATATTTGAAGTTGTTGATCGAAATTCAGTGATTACAATCACATCAGGAAGGTAATTCAGAGCTCTTTTCATTTATCCATTCACTTTGATCAATTTCAACTCCAAGTACTCTTGCATTGGTTTTGTTCAATTTGGTGCATTTGTTAAATAATTTGGATATCCTGGAGCTTGGGAAAAGGATTTTTGTTTTGGGTGACATCACTTCAATTGCATATGACTCTAATTGTCTTTGTAATCTTCAAGATCATTCATAGTTTATTAGGGGGTTTTAATTTCATCCTACTTTGATCATGTTGAAATGGGGAAACTAGAAACAATGGAGAAATGATATCATCACACATCTCTGATGACTTCTTTTGTTGCCGCATTTGTATAATCTTGTTCCCCCTCCTAGTACTGATAGTAAGAAATTTTCTTGGAACTGTAAAAAGGATCATGTCTTAGGAGTCATTGCAATGCATATTGATATTTCCACCTTGAAAAGTGTTGATAATTGTGATTGTCCTCTCACTCTTCGGACTAAAATTTGGGAGATACATGGAAATCATGACATTCAACCATTCCCGAATGATCCTATTTCATATTGTCTTGTGTCTCCTCATCTTTCAGACATGATACCCTATGATTCAGATACCATGCAGGAGTTTGAATATTTGGAATAATTTGAATCTGAGGATGAGGATGAAGAGGGTTCTTTCGATGCTCCCATTTCTCCATCAGAGACAATTGATCTACCTTCTCCTTCAGTGATTCCATGTGCAGAGTCATTGTTTGAGGCTCCTATCATTCCTATTCAATAGGAACATTCTCATGGTAGTGATTCATTGAGCACGTCCAGTGATCCATTACAATTTGTATCACACTCTCTTCCTGATTGGGATTCCTATCTATCAAACATTGCATCCTTGTTTGTGGAGTCTCAAATTTTAGATTTGCAAGACATATTTGAGGGGATATCTCTCCTATTTGATGACATCCATTACACTCATGTTGTCAAACCATCATAGTATTTGGATCTTGTTGAACATGTACCTGACTTGATTGTGACATTTTCATCTTCATCAAGAAAGGAGACACATGAGTAGCTTTTAGAGACATCATCAGCATTCATCCTTCCTTCCATCAATTCCTATCCGAAATGGGAAGCATCTCTAGACATGGACATGTTTTTGTTTCTTCCGAAAGGGAGAAAATTTGTTTGTCAACATTGGATCATATTTTGCCTTCATACAGTTACCTATTTTGCAGGTGATCACATAGTTTGGGGGCACTATTTAGTCTCTCTATTTCCCTCCTATGGGGGGTTCAACTTTTGTACAAGCGTACCTAAAATTTCCATTAGCCAAGACCCATCAACATCATGCATTATCATTGCATCTTTCATTTCCTCCCTAAGTTGCGTTTACGGCAGGTGTTAGTGTAATTAATTAATTATTATAGTACCATAAGTTGACTTAGGTCTTAATTAATCATATTAGTCCTAGGTTGCATTTAATCATTTTATAAAGTTGTTGAGATAAGATTCGCTTCTAGAAGATGAGTTGTATTTTCTAGAACTTATCTCCATCTTGTTATCATTCCCTAGGTAGTTGGTTAGGGTTTCTTATTGTCACATGAAGTGTGATTTGAACACTTGGCAACATCCTTTGCATTTTAGGTTTAGTACTTGCTAGTATAATTAGGCATATGTACTCTTTTTAAACCATTTGATAGATCATAATAGAATCTATATTTGCATGTCATTATCATACTTTCTTTTTGGTTGAATATTTCTTCCTAGCAAAGGTCCACCTGTGCATCCATTATTCAAAAACTCTAGTCCCAAAGAAAGAAGAGATTTTATCTTTCAGTTTTATTTTCCCTATTGCCTCTCTGTAACACAGTGTATTAAGTAATATCTAGATTAATGTTGAATAGGCTACAAAAAAATTTTGACACGGTAATCTCCTTGCAGAAGAGTGGTTTCTCTCTTAATCGGTCCATTTTTTAGGGTATTATTATTGCACATCTAGTTATTCATTCAACTCAGCTAGCCAGATCAAAAAAGAGGCTAGTAAAATTGGATATGAGGAAATCTTATGATGAAGTAAACACAATATTTTTGTTAAAGGTATTCAAAATATTTGGTTTCAACAAGGTTTGGATAAAGTGGGTAGTGAGCTGCATAAAATATCCCTAATTTTTTGTTTTTCTGAACAGTAGTCCTCAAGTTTTTTTTACCTCTGATAAAGGAATTAGGTAGGGTGATCCCATTTCCCCATTTTTATTCATAATAATTGCTGAAGCTTTGGGGAGATTAATATCCAAAACATGGGAAGAAGGGGTTTGGAAGGGTTTTCGGGTTGTTGAAAGTTTAGATCCTATTTCACATTTGTTGTTCATAGATGACATTCTTCTCATGGGAAAAACATCCTTTAGAGAGATGATACTGATGAAAAACACTCTAGATAGATATAGTATGGTTTTTGGTCAATGCATTAACTAGATAAAATATGAAATTTTCTACTTCAACACATGCTATCAGAAACAAAGAGAAATATGTACTATTTTAGGAATGAAGATGGGTACTCTACTGGGAAGATATCTGGGTATCCATATTTTTGGTGGTACTAATAAGGCTATGATCTAGAAGGATTTAGTATATTTTTTCTTGAAATGAATGGTTATGTGTAGGATCATCATGAAAAAAAGAATAGGCCCTTAAGTGGCAATAAAACTCAGAAAATCAGAGTTAAGCACCTTGACGTAAATATTTGAATAAGTTATCTATATTATTTCGAAAATACATAAGAATAGAATCTATAGAAAATTGAATATAGTTTCTTAACTACTAGGTTTATTTAAAAAAATAAATGTATTTTGTCAGAATTTGAAATTTCAATCGAGTAGTACTTAAATTCTAGGAAAAAAATAAGAAGTAAGTGTCTGTCTCACCACCCTAACCACAATAAAATGATAATAATTTTTAATAAGATTTTAGATATAAGTAGGGGACTCATGTCTCAATGTGATGCATATATTTTTTAAATTTATTTCCAACTAAATAATAAATTATGATGTTTTTATTACAAATTTTTAAAAATATAAAAAATCGTATGTCGAACCACCTTAACTTGGTCTAAAATTCATGAAATTCAATTTTTTTTTAATCCTATAGAATATGAAGCATAGAATGTGATGCATGTTTTGAGTTCCAAAAATGTTATACCATTTGAAAGTTATAATTATTTTTGAATCAACCTATCAATCAAGACTTTAGTCATAATTCAAATAAAAAATGAATAACAATTATTAATTAAATTCAAGGTAATGCATAATTTATATTGGTGGTTAATCGTATAGTATATGAAGCATAGAATTTGACACCTTTTTCGAATTCCAAAAATGTGATACCGTTTAAAAGTTATAAATGTTTTTTCAATCAACCTATCAATCAGGACTTTAGTCATAATTCAAATAGAAAATGAATAATAATTATTTATTAAATTCCAGGTAAAGGATAATTTATATTGGTGGAAATTTGAGAATATCCTTTAAAAACCCTTTTTGTTTCATCAATTTTTGGTAAAAAAAGATATTTTTTAGCCTCATGGGCCATCATATCACTTAGATATCACCACTTTTTGGCCCATCATGATCTTGCACATACCTGAACGAATGTCTAGAAAATTTGTTGGTTGACCTCAGCTACGAGAAATCTGATGTTAAATTATTTTATTTAGACCATTCATGTAGGGTGATCCCACAATAGTGGTTTAGAATTTTTGGCCAAACTGGACACTAAAATCATTATTTTTAACTAAATCTTCATATTCGGGCACCTATAACGGCTAAACCGTGAGGATTTTGGAGATGATCTAAAGTAAAGTCTCATCAAATTTTGGCTCTAGATTCCAAAAATATTTTTTTCAAATTTTTTGGAATTAGATTGCACTTCTTTTTCCATCTCCCACGAAAATTGGTTTTTTTTTAGAAAATAACATCTTAAAAAAGTGACGTACACCGTATAACACAACTTTTTTTGCATGAAGGATAAAATTCTAATTCTTTCAAATTGAGATTTTTAACTCTAATATCTAGTGCTTCCACTTGGTTATATAGTTTTTTATTTATAATTTTTTCTTTCATCAAGTTTTGAAGTCAAACAAATTACAATTCAGACATAGCATGACCATATAGCACGTAAATTTTTTTGTATATATGAAAGTTCATTTTTATTTTGTTGGATCAAGGACTTAAATATTTTTTGCACTTATATTTTTCAATTTTTTTTTGATAATCTACTATTTTTCCACATGTGCAAAACAAAGACCTTCATTTTAAATGAAAAACCTATGTTTAATAAAACTAAAAAAAAACACATAATAAAACCAAAACATATTAAAATTATATTCATTAGATAGCTCATTCTGAAAGCTACCATAATCATTTCAAATAAATTTTAAATTAATTCATTTGATCCCCCAAAACATAAGTCAAAAGTGATTTTTTATTATCATTTTGATAGGTGTAAAGGAGACTCATTTATAGGTATGGTTTAAAACTAGCGAGGTTTTATCCAATGGGGTTTGATCTAAGGTGGATTGATCAAACCCTCTTCAATTGGAAACCTTAAAATTGAACTTTTTAAGGCTTAAATCATTATATTTTCTAAAAATATGTGATTTCAGCAAAAGTTAGTGTCTCTTAGAAATTGTAAACTAGCTTTGTTGGATCACCCTACATTCTTGATGATTTTCCTTAAAATTATTGAAAAAGTTGTAAAGGTGATAGGAGAGAGAGTGAGGAAATTATTTTGGAATGGGTGTCTTGATCAAGATAAAATCCCATTACTGGCGTGGGAAAAACATCTAAGTGAAAAGGGAAGGGAGGTGTGGGCTTAAGAGATTGGAGTATTATGATTGAAGCTTTAGGAGTTAAGTTAGTTTGAAATATATATTCACATCCTTTTCAATTATGGGTTAAAAGCTCTAAATAAAAATATCTAGACTCATTGGAGAACACTAGAATTTTCACGATGAAGAATCCTCATCTGGTTGAGCGATATGGAACTTTTTGGTTTCTTGTCAGAAGGTTATTAAGGACCGTATAACATGGTAGTTAGGGAGTGGGATAAAGGAAAATTTTTGGGGAGATTCGTGGTAGGATCTCTCGGCCTTGAAGGATAATGCAAACTTACAACTATTAAGGGAATGGTTTTCTCAACACTGGGGGGAAAAAGGTAAGTGACTACCTAGAGATCAGTGTGGATGCTGAAAGGGGGTCATTGGAAATGGAAATTTCTATAGGAGGTTGAGCTTTTAGACTAGCATAAAGCAATGGTGCAAGAGATTTTTAGGAGTCAAAAATTTATGAGATCAAACAAAGAGGATAATGTGGTTTGGTGTGGGGCATCTGATTGAAGGTATTTAGTGAAACTAGGATATCAGTTTTTGGATTCAGAAGGAAGCAAGGATAACTGGCCAGTTAGGTTATGTTGGGGGAAAGAATCCCTAAATTAGGGGCTTTCTCATGGCTAGCAATTAGAGGTCACATTCTAAAAGGAGAATGAAGGAAATGTCTGGGTTTTAATGGCTCGACCAAATTTATTAAGTGCTTAGAAGAAGAGGAATTGAGTGATCACCTCCTCCTATATTGTAAAGTGGCAGCAGAATGTTGGGAGATGCTAAAACGAAGTTTGGAATGGCAAAGTCCTACCCCAGATAGATTGAATTTTTTTTTTGAAAGTTGGCCATTACCAAGAAGAAAATAAGTTTTATCTTGTGTCTGGAAGGTTAGTCCTTCCTTGGTGGTTTGGGAATTATGGAAGGAGAGGAACAAATGAATTTTCAAAGAGAAATTTGAAATTTTGTAAAGGTTGAAATGGAGAGTGAATCATGCCATAGAGAAAGTGGTTGGGGAAAAATTTTCCTTATATTTTAATTCAAAAATCAATAACACTTCAAAAGATAAACGAATTCAAGAATGTTGGCCAAGAATTCATTTGCCCCCCATGAAGGGGTCGGGTTGGGTTACAAATCTAATTGGAATGCAATGTAATGAGATAAAATGGGAAAAACTGTTGGAAGGATGGCGGAAGATCAATTTTGATGGGGCATCAAAAGGGGAATATCGGTCCTTCGGTGGTGGGATTCATAAAAAAAATTGGAAAGGTCATGCGCTAGCATTAGGAGCAAAGAAGTTGATGGAAGGAACAAACAACATGGCTGAAGCTCAAGCAACATTGTTGGTAGTTATATGTGGTAAGAAATTAGGTGCATCAATGATTCATTTGGAAGGGAACTCAATGGTAATTGTCCAAGTGGTGATGTAGGGAGCTATTAATGCTTGGCACCTACAAAAAATGGTTGAGAAAATTAGAGAAGAGTTAGCTACCCTAGAAATTATTCAGGTTAGTTGTATTCATAGAGTTGTAAATTGTGAGGTGGATGTTGTTTTGAAATTGGTATTATCTTTTGGTGATGTTGGAGATATAGAATTGGAATATTTTAGGAATATTGTGTTAGCCGAGTTAGATGAAGTCGGGTTGTACATCACATTAAATGAGAAGAGTGGAAAATGAAGGGAGGTAATGTGATAAGACTACCGAAGCATTACAAAGCCATGACGAGGAAGGAAAGTACTAGAAACATTAATTTTTATTAAAATAATGGATTAGGATTTAAGTTGGTTGTAATGATGCATTCTGTATTTTGAAGAAACAAAAAATGTGGAAGTACAGTAGGTAGTGAAGGCAGTGGCCACTGAAAATCATGGAGGCTAATTTCACCTTTCAGTCATGACATCAACTAAGTCCTTTCTTTGGAGAGGTCTCTACAAAGAGGATGGAGGGCTTGTTCCTGATTGCTGATGAAAGGCTTGGATAATGTGTTCGTATGATTCTAGGTAATGGCTTTGGTGCTCTGATACATGGGCTCAAAAAAAATTTAGATGTGTACCAAAGGATCGAGGCCTTGGGGCACGACCTTGGAGAACCATTGGAGATGGTGGGTAAAATGATGAATAAGTTTGTGCATGCAGATTTTTTAGTGAACATGGAATCTATTCTAGAATTGGTAGTGTCGAGGGTTGGACTAGATAATTCAGAGGGAATATTGGATGAAGAAATGGAATTACTTTATGGGTCTATAGGAATAAAGCCATTTATTAGATGGCCAGAAGGAAATTTCAAAGCAAGATGTTGGGAGGAAGCTTGTTTGGGTTTGTAAGCTATTAAATTGTCCATGGAACTAATGGAGGTAGATGAGTTCCTTGTGAAGGACAAGGAAAAAGCATAGGAGGCATTGGAAGAGAGAAACATAAGAAGAAACGTCTACGGAGGAATCAAAGGAAGTGCCAAAAGAAGAATCAGATTCGAGTGTTGGGCGAAGGATCACTGGTTGCAAGTGGTATAGTGTAAATTCGGACCCTAGATGGGCTTTCACTTATTTTTAACATAGGACTCTTAATTTTAGGGTGGAATTGTTAAGTTAGTAATGGAAATTTTCTTTCAAATGTATTGGAAGTAATCGAGTTTAGGCTTTTCGAAGTATGGGTTTTTGAATCAACAGTAGCAACGGTTTGAAGTTTTTCATGGAATTTTTTCATGTTAAGATGATATAGTTACATTATCTAGTGAAAAAACTTTTGGTAGGTACTGAACTGAAAAATAGATGTAAATTTCTTTATCAAGCAATAAAAATATTTCATGTTACCGACCAAAAAAAAGATTCGTTTTAAGCTTTTTGATTTGTTCTTTTTAGAGTCCAAATGAAATTTATTAAGTCCTAAAATATAAAGATAAAAAATTTGTTAAAATGGGATTATAATTGCTCCCAAAGTGTTTAAAAAACACTTGTTACAATTTTGAAACAAAGCCTACCATAGAGGTTCTTACTTCTTTCTTCTCCTTATTTGTCACTAAAAACCTGCAATAAATGTTCAAAATGTAAGATGAGATCAAGAAACAAGAAGATATGATGGTTAGATGAATTATTAAGCATAAACATCCTAAAACTTATTCCAAGTTACAATGTGATTTGAATTTAGGTGTAAATTTGAAATTTTAACTCTATCAAAGTTAAGAAACACTTACACCATTGCATAGCTTATGAACTTCTACCAAATTTAGAAAAGAAAATCTTCAAAAAAGAGCTTTGTATGACCAAGATATAGCCATTTTAAGGTTGACTATAAAAACACTAGAATAAAGAGCATATGTGCTAAAACAGAGCTTGGATGGGCTAAAAGATGCCACATATGCACTAAAACAAAAACTAAATATGCCAAAAGAATAGGTAGATAGAACAAAGCGTGGATACGCCAAAAGAACATGTAGATGTGCTGGAACAAAGATTAGATGTACCAAAACAGAAGTCGAATGCACCAAAACAGGGGTCAAATGCACTGAAATGGATAGTCGATGCGCTACATTGCTACATTAGAACTCACGAATGGACCTGTTGATGAAACTTGCAAGAAAAATATTTAAAATGGAGCTAGGACCCATGGTGGGTGCGAAAATGTGAATACTTAGAGCCTTCAACCTATTCAAAAACAAACAAACAAGTAAGCATTTAGCCCTCAAACATATTTAAACAAAAGCATTCCCTATGAAATTCATCCAAGCACAAGAATAAGAAAAAAACATAAAATATCAAATAAAAGCTAATGAAATCTTATTCCAATGCTCAAACTTGCATCCCATAGGGGGATTGATGCTTGTTTGATGTGGAAAGAAGCCCTTTCCCAATCCCTTGATAAGATTGATACTGATTTATTGCTCTTTGATGAATTTTTCCAATAACCTAGCTAAATTATTTGCAAAAAATGAAATGTTATGAAATCGAATGCTAAATTCCTATAGTGATTGTGCTCTTAGTTGATGGACCAAAAATTTCTAAGATTGTGGATCCAAAATCAATAGAGCAGCTCTCTATTCATAGGAAAGAGGGATGGAGGAATGAGAAATAGGATGATAGTGGGATAAAAGAATGAACCAATAACAATGTGCCACTTGTACACATGTGATTGGAGGAGGAATGAGCATATTTTCATGAATGTGCACATAAATGCATGTAGGTGAAATTTGAAATTCAAAAGATGGCTTGTGGAGGGAGAGTTGAAAGATGAGTTAATGCCATTTGGCTCAAGGAAAAAGGACATTTAAGAGGTTTAAATGCCTTCTTGGATGTAAAAACCCTTTTGGAGGCATTTTTTGAATTTGAGGAATATTCCCTTATTGATGTTAAGTTGCGAGAAAATAGAAGAATTAATAAATCAAACAAAATTATTTATCGTGCAAGTTGCAAAATCTAGAGGATTTGATGGATTAGGATTAGCATTAATCAAGATTTGATTAATTTAGATAAAATTTAGCTAATGTGACAATTTGATTTAGATTTTTTGATTAATTTAAATCAAAGTTGAGAGGAATAATGGATTTTAGATTTAATTAAATAAAGTTTGATTTATTTAGTTAAAGGTGGTGGTGTTAGATTAAATCAAATAAAAGTTAATTTATTTAATTTAAAAGAGATGACTTTAAAGAGTAATTAAATAAAGTGAATTATATAATTAAAAGAGGGACTATACGATTAACTAAGAAAAATGATTTTATTAATTAATAGGAGATGATGACTTAATCAAATAAAATTGATTTATTTAATTAAGAGAGAAAATATGATGAATTTAATCAAATAAGGATTGTTCAATTAAATTTATTAGTAAAGGAGATGATTCAAGACAAACTATTGTTAGTGAGATCAGGATTAGATGTGTAGGATCAATCTACATATTTTTTGCATCTACAAAAATCTACAAAGAAAAAGATGGATTGAAATTATCAAAGATTTTGATAGCTAAGCATAGATATGAAAACTTGAGGATGGAAGAAGGCCAGAATATCTAGCAAGCTATTTTGAGAGAGTTGGAAGTGTAGTAAATGAAGTCAAAAATCAAGGAGACACTCTGATAAATGAAGATGTTATGGAGAATATTCTAATGACCCTACTAGATAGCTATAGTGACAAGATCTCAGCCATTGATGAAGTTTATGATCCAAAGAAATTCACTAGAGAGAAACTATTTGGCACCTTGGCCATGTTTGAGATGAGGATATTTTGAAAAGGAAAGGAGAAATCTGAAGCAACCTTAAAAGCCACAAAAATAGAAGAAGATCCAGATAGTGAAAGTTCAGATGAGTTGGAAGAAAACTTCACAATAAAACTTAAGAAAACTATCAGTAAGTACAAAGGTATGTACCTCTTAAATTTTTTAGATGTGGAAAGATTGGTCATTTAGAAAATAGGTGCCCAAAGAAAAGAACAAAGTAAAATTTTTAAAAAATCAATAAGAAGGCCTATTATGTTAATGAGAATGCCAATATTTCAGATGATGAATAAAATCACAAGTATTGTTCATGCTCTTCCATCTCCATGAATTTTTTTAATTTATTGTCAAGCTGCATTCCTAAATTACCATGGAAGGTTGTTATTTCATTAATCAAATCAATAGCTTGCAACATCTCTAGAATATGAGTACGGGCTTGAGGAAATTCCTTCATTTTGTACATCATCTCTTGGGTATGTGTAGGATCATGATGGGCCAAAAAGTGGCGATATGTAAGCCAAGTGATGGTCCATGTGGCTGATGACTTTTTTTTTACCCAAAATTGATGCAACAAAAAGGGGTTTTAGAGGAGATTCTTAGATTTGCACCAATGTAAATTATGATTTACTTTGAATTTAATAAATAATTATTATTCATTTTCTATTTGAATTACGAATAAAGTCCTGATTGATAGGTTGATTGAAAAAAATCTATAACCTTCAAATGGTATCACATTTTTTGAATCTGAAACATGTATCACATTCTATACTTTGCATAATATAGGATTACAAAAGATAAAATTGAATTGCATGAATTTTTGACCAAGTTAAAGTGGTTAGACAGATGAGCTTTTGTATTTTTTAAAAGTTGTAATAAAGAAATCATAATTAATTATTTATTTGGAAAAAAATTATAACAAAATATGCATCACATCGGGACATGATTCCTCTAATTATATATAAAATCTTATAAAAAAATATTATCATTTTATCGTGGTTAGGGTGGCCAAACAGACACCCACTTCTTATTTTTACACTGAAATTTAAATACTACTGCATTAAAATTTCAATTTTTCACGAAATAGATTTTAAAAATAAAAATAAAGGTCTAGTATTTTAGAAAATAAGTTCAGTTTTCTACAGATTCTATTTTTACATTTTTTTAAAATAATATAGACAACTTATTCAAATTTTTATGTGCAGTTGTCTAACTCTAATTTTTTGTCTTTTTATTGCCACTTAAGGGCCTATTTTTTCCATGATGATCCTGCACATACCCTCTTTCAAGGTTCATACTCTAGTGATCCTTTGAATCCATTCATTTTGAAAAACCCTCTAGACATACAGATATTTAATGTTGGCCTCATCGATACTATTGTAAGTTGCCCATACAATATTAACTCTATTGAATGATTTGGTCACTATATGTTTCAATACATCCTCAAAAATATCACTTTTGACCTTAACTGTCTCCATTTGTCCTTCTTTGTCTTCTTCCTTTTTGTCTTTAAATGATGTTTTAAATTATCAATCCTTAAGGCCAAGGTCTCCCTATCTTCTATAGACAAGTTTGAAGAAGATGAGGATGGAAAAGGCAATGTCCTCACTAATTCGCTAGCCTGAATATTGGCACTCATATTTTTTATTTCATCCAAGGCCTTATTATACTCCTTCACCAAGGAATCATACTTCTTCTAAGAAATTTGGGTTGTGTCTACATTGAAATTCACAACATGAGTATTTAACCTACCTACTTGGATAGGAGTTATATTTGTGGTTGTCTTCACAACCATGGAACCCATAACCACTTCAATAGGACTAACAACCTAATGCTTTCTAGTATTGGATGCTATGGACCAAATTGTAAGAGTATGCAACTTTGGACTATATCTAGATCCAAACACCTTTTTTGAAAAATGCTCTTCAGATATAGAAGCTTGAGGGTCTCTTGTTATTGCATCAAGTGTGATAGCTGAGGTGATAGTGCATCCTAGTAGGAACATCATTCCACTTTATGTGACAATATCTCTATCCTCAATAGGAGTAATATCAACAATCTCTACCATAATTTTTTCTTCCTCTACCTTCTCAGCCTCTTTTTTTTAGAAGGATCACCATAAGCCCTTTCTTTCTCAAGCCATTGCTTTATCTCTTTTCTTTTTTGCTACACAGTAAATTGCTTGAGTTCCCTAGATTCCACAAATGCATCATCTATAAAAAAATTATTATACTTCTTGATCTAGGATCATCGTTAGCCTTTTCATCATAATTCCATTTGACAATTCTATCTTAGGGGGCCTCTAGATCGAGGGTACCTTCAATATTAGGGGGAGGGAATTTTTTTTCCAGCTCCTGATCACTAGGCACATGCTCTGCCACTTGTTCCTCCTTCATGACTTGGATATATTCTTTTTTCACATCTACAGGTTGCTCCTAACTATCCATAGCTTAAAGTTGTTGATCTAAGCGAGCTTGTGCTCTCAGCAACCTCCTAAACCTTTTCCTTGAATTCACCATTATTGTTATGCTTTAACTTTGCAAAATCTCGTTCAAAAGGATTTTCAATTACATCATAAGGGATCACATAAAAGGAATTGATCTTCATATATCTCTCTTCAATGTCCATTAGGGATGTCCATTCCCTTTTTCTAGATATAATAGCTTCATCCCTAGTCAAGTTTCTCAATATATAATTTGTGTATAAGAAATGTTTATATAACCCTGATAATTTTTCTCCCTTCTCTTTGTATGCGCAAAGAATTTTGGGTCAAAAATCCTAACCTCATGAATAGGTAACCTGAGGTTATTCACCATGATTCAAAAAATTTCATATCCTTCTGGGGAAGTAACTTTAAAATAAGAAAAGGAACATTGGGGATTTACAATAGTACCCTTCCTAGGCTTTTTGAACAATTCTAGATCCATAAAATCAATTTTCCAAATCAACTCCATAAATGCCAATTGGTCAGAGACATACAGGAGAAAGTTGTGTTTTTCTAGCTTAGCTCCATAAGCCATGATTAGAGTATACTTTGTGTGCACAAACCAATTGTCCCAATTATGGTGTTTATTGAACTCTAGCACCTCCTTTGGATGAATGATGTTTGTGATTGTTGGAGAAAGTCGATGAGTAGGTGCCACACCAGAACTCTCTAGGATACCAAACTTGATGACTTCATCAAACACCAAATAGTTGGAATTGGAATAATCTTGGTCCCAAATATGTGTCCACATTTGTACTAGAAAAATATTATTCTCATTCTCCCTCATTCTCAGTTTCAGCTTTCTTTTATAGTTTTGATTGTGGCCCTATATATCTTCTTCCATCACTAAAACAGGTCAGTGGATATCCTACCCTTGAAATTATGAGCTAGAACCTGATTTAGGTAATCATACGTGTTCTTGAAATAATCAACAAATTCTTCAAATTGAAAAGGCTCAATATCTTTTTTTGAAAACCTTTCCTTGCTCTTTCCATGCCTTACAAGCAATCTATTTTTGAAGGAAAATCTATTTTTCTCATACTCACCATATAGGCTCACACGCTTGATGTTAATAGTATAATTGGGATTCAACTCAAATATCTTCACAATCTTATCCCTTGTCACCTCAAGGATTACATTTCCATTTTCACTCTTGATTCTTTTGTCTATGGGATCATAATGTTGAGTTAATTCTATCATCAAATCTACCTCCAGAAATACATTAGGTACTGCTAGATTCCCAAGGTTAAGTCCCCATAGGTAACATGTTGGATTCTTAGAATAGATTCTATTAAAATCATACAATAAAAATTATCATCCACTCTTGGGCTGAGCCAACTCTCCAATTTCACTAACATTGTTAATTAATATGCTCATCAAAACAATTTGCCCCCATGGGTCTCCTATTAATTTTTGACATAGGTGTATTTGGCATAGGGTTAGATGTTGTAGGTGGTTTGCAGTTAACCAAAGATGAAACACCCTAGGTATTGAGCCATTTAACCCTTTTCTACTTTGATTTGAACCTCTTTAGCTTAATGTTGGATTCACTAGGCTCTAGTTCACTCATATTTTCAATGTGGTAAGACTAGGATTTATAGTCTTCTTAATCGAAAGGAACTACCCAGTCTTAAAACCCAATACACAATTTGCAGAAAAAAACACTCCCAATCCTTATACAATTTTTATCACCCTAATTAAAGCCACTCAATCAGTAAACCATAAGCAATTTATCTCAAAAATTCTTTACTATTTTTTAAACTAGCACTTGATTTAGTATACTTGATAGGAAGAGATACAAGAATTTTTTTACCCGTGTGAGAAATTGATACTAATGTTGTTATTTATTGTTAGAGTTCTCCACACTATTTCTTCATCTTCTAGATTTTTTCTCCACTACTAAGTAGTTCCAAATGTGTAGGAAACAAGCTATTCACCTTGTTTATGGTCTAGAAATGGGATTCAACACCATTAATATTTGATAGAAAGCTCACATGAGTAAATTGACACTTAGCCATTCATGTTGAAAACTTGGTCATTGATCATCTCACTTTAAAACCACATCAATGGTTCTCCTTTCACCTCGCTAATTTCTTCTCTACTTTAAATGATTTCCTCAAGATACTTCCATGATGTCTTTCATTTTACACCCATCACTCATCAACATTACATTTCACACTTCATAAGTCCTATCAATGATGTGAGCATCCACGCGATGAGAGCTTAGCCATTTAATTCAAGGTCTATCCTTGATTGCATTCATTTCCCATCACATATTGCTAATTCATGCTTCAAAATATAGAACACATTAGAAATGGGAGATAGGGTAATGGAAATAGATTAAGACATGTACACTTGTGTGAAAATAAAAGGCACAATGAAATCTCTCTCAACAGCAGTTCAAATCAATGAAAGAAAGTTTGCAAAAATGATCCCATCACTCATTGCTATTTTGAAACTGAAAGCTTGAAATGAATCCAGAATGAATGATAGAAGAAAATTTAAAGAGCACCAATTGGCATCATGCATCGCTAATCCACATCATAAAACTCATAAGCGATTAGCGATAAAAGAGATGCTAGAGACGATGAAAGAAACACATATATCATGCATTGCTAATGTAAAAGTCAAGAATCAAAACCTATCCATTATACATGAAACAAAAGAAACACCATTGATCACACATCACTAATGAAATTTGTATTCATAAAGCTATTCACAATGAGCAATGAATAGAAATGGTAAATGAGTCTTAAGTGGGACAATTTGACATGTGCTTGTGAGTTGTATTCAAGAAAGGGGACCACCTAAGATGATGAATGAAAATGACTCAAAGTACTTGAACAATATTATTTCAAAGGATTATAAATCCCAAATTTGTTCAAAGGTATGTGTAGGATCATCATGGGCCAAAAAGTGGTGATATGTAAGTGATATGATAGGCCATGTGGTTGACGAATTTTTTGTTACCCAAATGTGATGAAATGAAAAGGGTTTTTAAAGGAGATTCTCAACTTTCCACCAATAAAAAATATGCTTTACTTTGAATTTAATAAATAATTATTATTCAATTTTTATTTGAATTAGGACTAAAGTTCCGATTGATTGGCTGATTGAAAAATATCTATATCCTTCAAATGGTGTCACATTTTTTGAATATAGAACATGTGTGGCATTCTATGCTTTGTATACTATAGGATTAAAAATAAATAAATAAAATCATGAAGTTTTGGCAAAGTTAAGTTGGTTAGACATATGAGTTTTTTATATTTTTTAAAAGTCGTAATAAAAAATCCATAATTAATTATTCACTTGGAAAAAAATTACAAAAAAAAATGCATCACATTAGGACATGATTCCTCTACTTATATCTAAAATATTGTACAAAAATATTATCATTTTATTGTGGTTAGGGTGGTAAGACAAACACCTACTTCTTATCTTTTCCCTGAAATTAAAATACTACTACATTGAAATTTAAATTTTTCACTAAATAGATTTTTATAAAATAAACGTAGTAGTTTAGAAACTAAATTCAATTTTATAAATATTCTATTCTCAAATATTTTTGAAATAATATAAATAACTTATTCATTTTTTTACATCAAGTTTCCTAACTCTGACTTTTTGAATTTTTATTGCCACTGAAGGGCAAGTTTTTTCCATGATGATCCTACACATACCCTCAATCAATCAACTTTGGAAAATAAAATTATCTCAAACCTAGGTGAGATGGGTCAATTACTCACTGAGCTCTAATGGCATAAGATGCAACTTAAATTTTTGGGAACCGGTAGTAAGGAGTCAATGAAGAATTAGATCTTTAGCAAGGACACAAGCTAGATAACATAAACACTAAAATAGTGATGATAGAAAAAACTCAAAGAGATGGATTTAACCAAAAAAATTAGGATGAGAAATGGAACCAAAATTAAATTCAGGCGTCTATTCAAAATCCACGTCAAGCCATTATGTAGATTGCATAGAAGAGGATTGAAACTCCTTTCCCACTTTTCCAACTTGAGAAAGGAGTCTCCATTTTTCCATCTATCATTCTCCATCACCTTATCTCTTAGTACTTCATTTTCAAGCTCTTCAATGATGAATTCTTTCAATAGGAAATTTATTATTAATTCTCCTTTCCAATTCTTTGAGACCCATTCACCAATTTCATTACACATAAAAGGTTTACCCTAAAATCTCCTAATTATAGTGGTCTTTTCACAAACCTCTACATCTTCTTCCATAATTTCCATTACATCAACCTTGTAGGGTGTTTCACTATGTGATGCAATATCTATACCAACCCCATTGCCATTGTCTACACCCACCCTAGATTCTTCAATCTTCTTGGCTTCCCTTTTTATTGTTTGTAACTTTTCATAGCTTTCACCATTGAAACCATTGCCATTGTAATTGCATCTATATTTATTTGTATTAGCTTTATCTAATTTTAAAAGGTTTAGTTATCTTAACTAGTTTAAAATATTTTTTATTTTACTCTTTCTAAGAATGATTACTACTTTTATTTTGGATTTTAATATAGGTTTATATTGCCCATGCATGAAACTTATTGCTATCTAGAGCCTATTTCTCTCTATAATGCAAAACTCTATTCTATTTGAACTCATTATATTCAAATATAATGGAAATGCACTATTTGTTTATTATATTAAGCATAGAAGGAACAAAAAAAATATACAAGGGAGTTCATCCGATGGTTAACCCATCACATTCAGTTCATTTTCACCCCCCATACAACATAAGATCTGCTACAAGATATAACAGAGTTCATCCCCAAAAAGAGAGTCTTCAACATACTAGCAATAGCATGGCTTGAGACAAAAACAACTGGATATCCTTTACAGAACAGCTACAATAGAAAGAACACCAACTAGAAGTGACCAAAATGCATGTACCATAATGATTAGTTACAAGGTATAAACATCAGTATAAACATAATTGACAAAAGTAGGGAAAGGAGCTCGTAGGCTACAGAGCCCCATGACACTCCCTTAGAGAGACTAGAGCCTGAGTAGCAGACACTTCATCTGTGGAAGGAGAAGGGATCTGAGAACCTTGAGAAAACCCCAATTGAGTATCATCACTTTTTCCCTTGAAAGGAAGTCTTTGTAGTGTCATTAGCCATCTAAAACAAGCCAGTTTAGCCTCCAAGATGATGTTCCAATTATTTTTTTGAATTTTTTTCCATTGTTATTTATCCACCTGTATGTTCCAGATTTTATTCAAGTGCTTAGTTAAATCAATATTTTTTGTTAGGAAATTGTATAGTTCCTTTAAATTACTGTTACTTATGCCAATTCCATTTTTCCATTTGAAGTCTTTGAATTGTTCAGGGTCTTCATTAGTTAAGATAAGGAACTTAAGGTGGCCACAGGCCTCCGTAAGGACTAAGTAAGTTCTCTGATTAGAAAGGGGAATATTATATTCATTACTTAATTCATTACAATATTTTAATTTTGCATTTTCAAGAATTTGTTTAAAGAAACTGATGCCTTTAGCAGCCCAGCCTCTAGCTGAGCAACCTTGAAGAAGACCCAAAACTTTTCTCTTGTGTTTCATATTCCACCACATAGATCTAAATGAGAAGATATTTCCTCCACCCCCATAGGTGAAATGATTGTTAACAAGGAAGGGTTTCATCAATTCCCAAGCCTTCCATATGGTTTTAAACACATTAGAACCTGCAGGAGACACGACTTCCTCATTGCCAAGGATATCACTAAGGGGCAGGTTTCCCCAAGTTCTTGCTTTCTTAGGTACAACACTGGCAATATTTTGTCTCATCAACACCTTCCAAGGCTCAGGGCCATCCAAGGCCCCAAAGATCCATTTTGAGGCAAGGGCAATACCTTGAAGCTTTAGGTCTTTCAGACCTAGGCCCCCATTTTCTTTTGAAATAATACACCATTCCCATTTAACCGCATGTCTCTTCTTATTTCCTTTACCATCAAACCAAAGAAAGGTTCTTACTTTTTTATGGATTTCATTAATTTGATAGGAATTGAAAAAATAGATAGAAGCAAAGTAAATACTATACGAGGAAAGAATATTTTGGCATATTTACAAATGGCTAGTTAAGGACAAAAATTGCCTATTCCACTTACCAAACTTCTTGTCAATCTTTTCTTGAATCCAAAACCACATTTCCTTGAGTTGACTCAATTGCAAAGGGGATCCCAAGGTATCTTACAATTTTGTGAGGTCCACCCCACTAAAATTCTGAAGGACTGAGCCAATCTGGTGGAGACTCATCCCAGCCTAAAAACCAAGATTTAGAGGAGGCAAGTTTTGCACCAAAAGCAAGGCAAAACAAATCCAGTTTTTTCAAAAGATTATTGAATTTCCATTTCTATAGGTGCGGCAAGATGTTTGTATCATCTACAAATTGAAGGTTGATGAGGTCATTTCCATCCAGAAGAATTATACCCCTAACTTTAGGAGAGGAGCAACTTTTTCTCAAAATGAAGTAGAGAGCATCCGAAGCAATGACAAAAAGAGAAGGAGCAAGGGGGCATCCTTGTCTTATAGATCTTTCCTGAGGAAATTCCTATGTGAGTACCCCATTAACATCAACCTGAGTAGAGGCATCCCGAAAAAGAGTTTTCACCATATGGCAGAAGGTCTCAGGAAACCCAAAAGCCAATAGCATTAGAAAAATAAAATCCCATACAACCCTGTAAAGCTTCCCATCCAGTAATCAAGTTTTCAAGGATAAATCTCCCTTTTATAAAAAAATGCACCATTTTCCATATTTAATTATTAATTATTCACACAATTTTTGTATCTAGGATTTCTCTTGTTGTTGTTCCTTATCATTTTGTCAATGTACTAGAATAGTATTATAATAGTAAAATAATTTGTTTATTATTACTATGAATAATATGGTAACTAAAATTAAATAATGTTCATGTGTAAGAACACAAGTAACATTTCAATCATGAAATGAAACTCACTCCATTTACCTCACAAAATATCCTAACATATATAATTTAGTAAAAGGAAATACTCCATCCAAGAGAAATAAAAGAAATATTTTATGTTTATGAACCAATAAATTAATGTAAAATTACACGTTGAAGGAAAATTCATCTCCAACAATTAGAAAATTCACTAGAAACAATTAGAAAATTCATGGCCAACAATTAGAAAATTCACAATCAAAAATTCAGTGTGTGAAGAAACTATCAATGAATAATATGGTAACTAAATTTAAATAATAGAAAATTGACTGTGAACAATTCATGTGTGAAGAAATTTTTAATGAATAATATGGTAACTAAATTTACATAATATTCACGTAAGAATTGAAGTAAGGTTTTTATTCACCCAATACACCAAGTGATAAATAAAAGTAAAGTTTTAATATGTTTGTCAACCAATAAAATAATTTAATTACAAAGGCATGCTCAAGGAAAATTCACTTCCAACAATTAGAAAATTCACCGCCAACCATTAGAAAATTCACCGCCAAGAATTGAAGGATTTTTATTCATCCAATGCACCATGTGAGAAATAAAAGTAAGGAGCAATGCACCATAAAAAAATTCACCATCAACAATTCACCGTGGGAAAATTCATCCCTATGGTAAATTAATCTCAAGGAAGATTCACCACTAGCAATTCATCAGCAAAAAAAATCACTATCAACAATTCACTATGGAAAAATTCACTCCTATGACAGATTCACCTCAAGGAAAATTCACCACTAGCAATTCATGGGAAAATTAATTCAAACCTTTTAATGTGCTGAATTTTCCCCTAAAGTGAATTGTTGGTGGTGAATTTTCCTTGACGTCAATTGGTGAATTTTCCTCATTGGTGGATTTCAAGCTAGTCTACTATTTTTGTGGTGGATTCAGTTTTGGAATCTAGTGAGACTATTTTGGTTAGAATTTTTTATGCTTCGATTGAAATATGTGGTAAACTCTAGCTTTGGGCTCATATCAGGTATGTTAGGTCTTTGTGCACCTTTTTTTCTTTGGATCTTAGCTAGTGATTTCAATTATGTGTTGAGCTTGGAGGAGAAAAGGGGAGGGTTGCCTAGGCTTGGTCCTTCTTTAGATCAACTTCGGACTAATGTGGACTCTCTTTCTCTGAGATCATTGACTGATACAACTCTCATCACTGGCCAATTAAATTTTTTGCTTGAGCTTTTCCAAATCCAAAGAATCCAACTTCCAAATTTTAGCTTATGTGGCTATGTGACTTGTATTTGGGTGATCTTGTAGCTCAGTGGTGGTGGGATGGAGCCCGTGTGTAGGGTACAACTATGTATTCTCTAGTTAAGAAGTTGCAATATGTAAAGTGTCATCTAATGTGATGGAATAGGTCATGTTCTAGTCATTTTCGTTCTAGGAAAAGAGAAGCATAGGATCGACTTGCTATTATTACTCACTATATTTGATATTTATGATTCTCAGAGGCTCTTGTGCATGCTGAGGCCCAAGTTCTGAAATTGGTGGAGGAGTGGGAGTTCCATGAGGAGATTTTCTAGAAACAAAAGGCTAGGATTGATTGGCTTCAAGAGGGTGACAAGAATACTATTTCTTTCCATCATTCAGTGCAAGCTCATCGAAATAAGTATTTTATTTCTTCTCTTGTTAATTTTGAGTGTCTTTCAATCTCTTCTCAATAGGCTTTGTCTAGAGAGGCTCATCAGTTCTATTCTAATCAATTCACTAAGGATTCACATCCTATAGAGGCTGACAATAATATGGTCCTTGATTGCATTCCTTCTTTGATCTCTAATGAGTCTAATCCTTCTCTTATTTGAAAAGTTACTTTGTCAGGAGTGGAGGAGGTTGTGTTTGGGATGGATAAGGGGGATGCTCTTGGCCCTGATGGTTTTCCAGTAGAATTTTTCCATGAGTTTTGGGATATTGTGAAGGTAGATTTTTTGGAGGTGGTTTGAGAGTTTCTTCATAGCAAGCAAATGCTTCATGCCATGAATGCTACTTTTTTGGTTCTCATTCCTAAGAAGGAAGCTGTTGACATGGTTGATCTCTTTACACCTATTTTTCTATGTAATGTGGTGTATAAGATTATTACGAAATTGATTGTTGAGAGGCTTAAGCATTGTTTGGCTATGATCATTTCTGAGGAGCATGTCGATTTTGTGGTGGCTTGTTAATATTAAAATCTCATTCTATTTAATTTTATTTGAATGTATTTTTGGATGTTTATACTATTTGATTTACCATAGGATTATCCAATAAAAGGGTGAAAGTAGTTCATGACATTTCTAGTGAGGTATATGCCATGCAAGAATCAACACTCTCATCTATTGTCATTGTAGCTTGCCATCCTCCAGTATATGTGATTGAAGGGCATCATCCATTGGTTGAGGAACAACATTATGAGGAATCAAAGAAACCCTCATCAGCCATTGTACCTTGGGTTTCTCCAACACATGCCACGCAAAAGCATCACCCATTGACTGAGGTACAAGACTATAAGGAATCAAAGAAACCCTCATCTACTGCCATTGTATCTTGGCTTCCTCTTAATCATTAAGAAACCATATTTCAAATTTTCATGTGTATTTACATTTACTATATATCTTAACAGATGATATAGTTTTTTTAATTTGATATAATTTTTTTAAATTGAAAATCCATATTTAATGACTCTTTCATTGATTTTAAGAAAAATCTTATTTTATTACATAAAATTTATTGTATATGAAAAAACTTCAACTAGATTGTAGACTCGGATTTAATGTAGAATTTTTTTTAATTGATTAAAATATAAAATTGTGCATCAGGAAAGTGAAGAAGTCTTTTCAAATTTTATGATCAAGAACTATTGGCCATTTAAGGATTATCAATCATTATCATTGTCATTTATCAATAAAAGGTATCATTTTATGGTCAAGGTAAGTCATCATTGTCATTTTCATTATCATTTTGTAGCCACAATAAGTTATCCAAAATGTAACTCTAAAATGCTCTAGAGTATGGTAGGCATATAGGTCATACTAGGTTTGATATAGAATTTCCAATAATTGAGAAATTTATTCACCAATCTTAGCTCAAGTTCTAAGATTTACCTATTCCTTCTATAAGTATATTCTCTAATAAACTAAGGATCCAAAGCAAGAGAGTTTCAAGTACAAATCTCAAATCTATTCTAGAAGAAATTCTACTTGAGAGTGATCATTTCTCTTTTGACAGTGAGCCTTTTTCTCTTTGGCTATAATAGTCGGGTAGTGAGCCCACTCGTAGTGAGGCTTACTTGCATTGAACCTTTCTAAAAATCACCTTAACCAATGTAACCTTAATCAGTTTTTTATAATTGAGAATTAACATTCTCCATGGTTTTTCCCTTCTGGGGTTTCCACATAAATTTTGGTGTTCATTGTTCATGGTATTGTTATGTGCTTTCATTTCCATATATGTTAGATCATTATCTGATTGATTTGAGTTTCCTCTAGATTAATTAAGGTCACAAAAATTGTTCTATAATAACTGATTCACCTCCCTCTTAGTTATTTGGACTATTCAACAATTGGTATTAGAGCTTTAGTTACTCGACGAAGAGATTAACTACTTGGGGTAGATTTGATGGTGCACAAATTGAAAATTCCAGTTTTCGATGGATTCGACTACATTTTTCTTGAAAGTGAAGATGAGAGGTTACCTTATTTCTCTAGGGTAGAAAACTTGGGAAGTTGTTGACAAAAAATATGTTAAACCAACAAATGGTCCTTCCTCTACAAATGGGATTTCAGCCTATGAAGAGAATGAGAAAGGCAAGGTATGCAATATTTAGTGCTTTGTCTAAGACTGAGTTAACAAAATTTATTTCATTGGGCACTGCTTATGATGTTTGGGAAATGTTGAAAGAAATTGTGAATGCTCAAGCAACCTATTCAAACACGGACAAACAAGCAAGCATTTAGTCCTCAAATAGATGTAAACCAGAGCATTCAATATGAAATTCATCCAAGCACAAGAATAAGAAAACAAACATAAAATATCATATGAAAGCTAATGAAATCTTATTCTAATCCTCAAACTAGCATCCCAAAGGGGGATTGGTGCTCCTTTGATGTGGAAATAATGCCTTTCCCAATCCCTTGATAAGCTTGATGATGATTGATTGATCTTTGATGAAATTTGTCAATAACTTAGCTAAATTGATAGAAAAATATGAAATGTTATGAACTCAAATGATAAATGCCTATAGTGATTGTGCTCTTAGTTGATGGATCAAAAATGCCTAAGATTTTGGATCCAAAATCAATAGAGAAGATCCATATTGATAAAAAAGAAGGATGGAGGAATGAGAAATAGGATGAATGTGGGATAAAAGAATAAACCAATAATGACGTGTCACTTGTCCACATGTGATTGGAGGATGAATGATCACCTTTTGATGAATGTGCACATAAATGCATGTATGTGAAATTTTAAATTCAAAATATGGCTTGTGGAGGGAGAGTTGAAAGATGAGTTAATGCCACTTGGCTCAAGGAAAAAGGACATGTAAGAGATTTAAATACCTTGTTGGGTGTACAAACCCTTTTGGAGGGTTTTTGAATTTGAGGAATATTCCCTTATTGATGCAAAGCTTAGATAAAATAGAAGAATTAATAAATCAAATAAAATGATTTACTGTGCAAGTTGTAAAATCTAGAGGATTTGATGGATTAGGATTAGCATTAATTAGGATTTGATTAACTTAGATAAAATTTAGCTGATGTGAAAATTTGATTTAGATTTTTTGATTAATTTAAATCAAAGGTTAGAGGAATAATGGATTTTAGATTTAATTAAATAAATTTTGATTTATTAAATTAAATAAGGTGGTGTTATATTAAATCAAATAAAGGTTAATTTATTTAATTTAAAAGAGATGACTTTAGAGAGTAATTAAATAAACTGAATTATTTAATTAAAAGAGGGACTGTAGGATTAACTATACAAAATGATTTATTTAATTAATAGGAGATGTTGACTTAGTAAAATAAAATCAATTTATTTAATTAACAGACAACATGTGATGAATTTAATAAAATAAATACTATTCAATTAAATTGATTTCATGTTTGTCAATGTTTGGATCACCACATATGTTGGATGATATAGATAAAGATTTATTCTTGAAGCAAGATGTAAATATTTTCCCCTAGTGTCTAGTGCAATGGTTGAAAGTCGATGGGTGGATGCTTGGGTAGGTGGATGGATGGATGGATATGGTAAGAATGCAAAGGACTCCAACGATTATCTTGTGACAAGATCTAATGTGTTTGAACAGAGGATTCTCATTTGCATAGTGCTTCATGGCTGCGATAATGTTGGGTATGCTAGGATCAATGAAAATGACCCATGTCAATATTTTTACCATAAGCAAGTGTAAAATGTGCACAAAAATTTGTCAAGATAAAGATAGTTTGAACTATGGATATAGATGGATGAAAATGGATTAGATAAATGGTTCTTGGATGAATGGATTTATTATGGATGGGATGAGATGCTTTTGACTAAACTGGTGCATGCAGATGCTCAATTCTACACATGATGTCTATCTTCTAGGTTTGCATCATGGTACTTGTCCAAAGCGCCACCACAGTGGTTTTCACTAAAGAGTGATTTTTATTTTCACTATTTTCATGATTTTTTTAATTTTTCCGAAAGATCTTAATTTCATGTTGAACTAGTTGGTGGTGTCCATGTGGATTCTTTTGTCATAAGGTTTCATGGATATCCTACTTGAAGAAGTTTCCTTGCCAAGATACATGCACTCGAATGCAACTTTTGAGATTCTTCATCAGCTTTGTTGATACCAAGGTTAACTTTATCTTTGTGCGCACATTGCAATAAAGTTCCTTTTGAATCCTTATGATGAAGGGTTGCTGCCAATACATGGTCAATGTGAGAATTGAATATTATGCATGGAGGCATGGATCATGGAGTGTGTTTAGGAATAAAAGATGGATTGGTTAATAACTTAGAACCTTTGACTCTCCAAACTTGGGATTATGAGCAATAATGGGTGGAAACGAAAGTGTGCATGGAACTAGGACCAAATGCTTAATATTATTTGTATGTCACTTGTGAATCTTGCTTTCTCCTTTGTGGACATCTTTGATCGATACTTTTACCTTTTTTATTTTTGCCCATAGCTTCTTTGACTAATGGAGTTTAATGGGGATAATCATTCTTTATATTATTTGGTATCTACATGTATTTGATTTGTCCTTCATGCTTCACTACTTATTTTTCTTTGATGATAGTTTTCATGCCTTGATTCAAAGATTTCTTTTGATATTTGTCCCAATTTGTGGATAGGGTGATGGGTGGATGGAGATTCATGATTTGGCTGGTTTTAGTATTGGCAGTGGTTTCATCATAAGGATCCTTCATGCTCCCTATCTTGATGTTTTTTTGAGAGGAAGTTTCCCCCAATACTGGATAACCAAGACCTTGATGCTTAGATTGTCAATAATCTACATTGGTAATAGAATACCCTGTTCATGTAGGCCTAATCCTCTTCGATGATAAATCATCTATTGAAACATTTTATTTGCAATAGGATATGATTTATCTTAGAAGCAGGGTGCTAATATTTTTCTCTGCTCTGTCATGGATCGTCAAAGGTGATAGCTTGTTCATTGATAAGATAATTTTTCCCTAAAAAGGTGAGTGATCTATGTTTATAAGTGATATGACCCTCCATAAGTGGGATAAATTCCTCATTGATATCTTTGTCTTGATCTTGTGAAATATAAGATTTTAATGCTTCTCCCAAAGGTGTTGATTATTCACTATCCACATAAAATTCTCCCTCATGATTCATTTTTTATATGCCTTCATAGGATGTTTTTTATTCACAACTTCTATTGAAGCCTTCTTCTTGACCCATTTTTCATATGTCTAGATTTTTCTATATCTTGATCTTGTGTATAAATTTTAAGAGTATGAGACTCTTGTTTTGAATGAAGATCATCTACATGTCCATCCAAAGAAAGAATCTCATGTGTGGGTAGATGGAGTGGTATTAACTATATGGATATGACCATAATTTGTGACATCTTGTATAGATAGGAGAGTTTACATTAAATCATTCTAGTACCTTGGATACATGAATTTTTTATCTTGATGAATTTTAGAATTTCTTTTGACACGCTTTGGATCATGTTCTTGACATGGGTTAGTTTCAAAGGATGTATTGATTATAAAGGGTTATTGGATATCTTCATTGGGAATGGGAAGTGGCTCACTATCCTCTTGATCTTTGAGTGGACTTGGATGAAATGTTGAGTTGAGTATTTCTTCAATATCTGCAACCATGAGGTCGAAGAATGTCAATATGTATTGGAAAGGACCATTGCTAGACTTTGGTGAAAGATGTCGATCATTATTTTGGGTAAAATCTTGAGATATTTCCTCTAACTCATTAGATGATATAGAGACACTTTAAACAAGATCATTTGTAGATGGATCACCAATTATATGATCAAATAATATTAACAGTCCTTTGAATAGATCATTGTTGGATATTGTTGAGGGGTATTTATCATGATCAAAAAGTGACTCTTGATGTATGTTGAGTTGATCTTTAAATGAGGTAGAAGAATCTTCAAGGTGCTCACTGATGGATAGATCTTGCTCATCATTTTCAATAATTGTGGAGGAAATATTGTCACTTCTATCGCTAGTGGTTGAATCTTGACCATTGTCCCCAATAGTTATTAGTTTTTGATCAATAAGGTCTTGGATGATATTTTTAAGTCGAATACAATTCCATGTTGTGTGTCCCTTTATTTTGTGAAAATATCAAAGGTGCTTCTCGATATACACTTGTGTTTTAACTTGGGGCTCTTGATAATTCTCATAAACAAGGATTTTACTTATTTTTTCTTGTATTAATTGTTGCATGAGTGATTCGATTGGTTTCCCAAGTGGTGTGTATTTTTTTTTGTTACCTTGTGAGATTTGTACTTTAAATTGACCTTGTCATGATTGATTTTGGAGATGTGGTGACTATGTTTGTTGTTGATGTTGTTGATCTTGATATCCAACCTCTTGACATTGGAGATATTGTTTTCTTGACGTGGTTGGGGACACAACCCAATGCTTTGATTATATGGTTCAACCAATGGAAGAGTGTATTGATTTTAGGGTGGAGTTGTATCTTGGCATAATGGATCAACTATTTTGGGAAGTGAAGGAATTTGATGCTGCAAAGTTTGATCTTGATTTTCATCTTGACACCCTTGATATTGTTGATTTTTTTTTCGTTCAAGAAGATTTGGAATGTATACTTGTGGTGTTTGCATGGGATCATGGAAAAATTGATTTTGGAAAATGTTCTAATTTGGGATGATGTTTAGATTTGGCATTATAGGTTGAAATTAAACATTGTTGTGGTTGGGAATCAAATTTCTTTGATTTAGGTAAACTTGATTTTGCATGGTGTTACCTTGACTTGGATCAATACATGGATTTTCTAACATATTGTTTGGACTGTGAACAACATTGGTGTCATTTGGAAATATATCTATCTCAAATTTTACCAAGTGTGGATTTGAATTTTTCATGTTTGGTAGACTTGTACTTGATATATTCATATTTGGAATGTATAGATTTGGTGGGATAATGTTGTTTTTTTGAGGACTCATGCATTGATTTTTTGGTAGATAGACTGGGCATACTCACAATTTTTGTACCATTGAGGTTTCTAAGAGATAATGATATCATGTATGGATTGTATAAATGTCAGTTTCGATAATCAATGGGCATTTTAACGCTTTGATAGTTTGGTTGATTTATACCACTCATGATGTATGAATCAAGTTCATATTCCATTATTTTCTTGTGTTGAGATCTAGTTTCGACCCTAAAATAAGGATCAATTTTTGAGAATGTAGGAGGTGAACCTCTAACTCCTTCAATTGATCTAAAATTTAGGTAGAAAAAAAGGACACCTAGGATGATAAGGATAAAAGGGTGATGATTTAACTATGTATATGAAGAAGGATTCATCTACACATACTTAGTCAAACAAGATGATTTTTGATTTTTTATAGGATTTTCCAAAAGTCTAGCATGAATGATTTTTCCAAGATTCTAAGAGTTGTTTGGGAAATGGGATTTGATTGAAGTTTGAGATGGGTGAACTGATTGGTTGTTTTGATCCTAAGTGAACTTATGAGGGACTTGTTTACAAAACCAAGGTTTTGAAGAACATGATTTTCCATAAGAGTACTTAGACCAAAAGATCAATATTTTCTCAAAACACCCTAAGACAAAAGATAAACAAGCACATGTGTGGGGTTCAATTGATTTCATCATGATGAATGAAATGATTTGTACCACATCAAGTTATTTTGTTTAGTTTTGAAACTGAATGTCTATGTCTTATTTTATTTTCATCCCATAAGGTCCATTATGTGGAGATCAAGGAAATTTAGGCAAGAGTTTCTTAATGTTGACTTTAATAATAAAAAGTTGTGATGTAAATCCAAATACTTAGAAGCCTCTAAGGATGAAATATCTAGGGCAAGCAAGAGAACTTATATTTTTATAAGGTATTTTCTCCTCCTAAAGTGTTTGAAATTTTGAATATTTGGTGAAGGTTTTTTTTTAAGTGTTTAAGATTTAAGAAAAGTGTTTTGATTCCAAAATGATGCTAAACCCTAAGATAGAAAGAGACAATACTTTTTGAATCCCCACTTGGATAAATCTAGCTGGGCTTATTTAGATTGGATGACTAGAAGATTGAACACACTGGCTCCCCTCTATGACACTCACTTGTGCAGGTCAACAAATTTTCAGTTCTCATGAATCTCCCATAAAAAAAATTCATCTCTACAAAGAATCACAAGTATGTGGGATAGCTTCAAAATGACCATTCTTGCACCAAAAAATATATATGGAGTTGGATTACTATAAAAAAGGTTCTAGTATAGAAATTCCATTCATGGGGGATCATCCATATGGAAAGAAACCATTATTTCCCTTCTTTTTGGAATAGTCCTCCTGATACTTGAACTTTCCTCATGTACCCAAACCTAGATACCAGGTGGAAGTCACTTGGCTTTAGGGTGTTCCCAGTTGAGTCATTCCCTAGGGTGATTACTTTTTCCCACAAGGCAGGCCCTCTAAGGGTGATCAATCTTTGTTTGTGTGAACAAAGATAGAACACACACAATGTCCTTTCTCATGTTAGCAAGTTTTATTCAATTATAGAAAGCCGAAACTGAAGCGTCGAGGCAATCTATTATAGAAATTAATATCAGTAAAAGACTTTTGATTCTCAAGATCACCGTGAAGCACAAGAGAAGTGAATATGCCTTTGAAATGTTATTATTTTGTAAAAGAGGTTACAAAAAAAAGAATTCACATGTTCATTTTAGACCAAAAAGCAATAATGGATTCTTTTTAATAACAACATGATGAAATTTCAGATTTCCTTGTTCGATTTTAGAGTCCAATGGGAAAACTAGTAAGTTCTTAAGATTCTTATTAAGCTAAAAATAAATGAATCTAATCAATATGACAAGTTGGAAGACTAAAATGGTGGAGCACAGGAGTGATCGTTGTGAACAAAGGGTGCAAGATGATCTTGGGTATGGAAGATCTTAGACCAGGTGACCCAATAATCAATGACATAGGTGTCGACCACCAAAAATGTTGTGGGGTTCACTAGAAAAAGTATGGAAGGCTCTAGGAATGGGAGGAACTTGTTCTCTTCCTATCTAGAATGAGGGAAATTTGAAATAGGTTATAGTTCAAAAATAGATGGGGCTATGCTAACATTTGTTTGATGGAACCAATTGACTTTAAAAAGATGGGAAAGAAATTTTGGAGACCAAAGCATCAAGAAGTTTTAGAGAACTGGGTAAACCCTAACATTGTACATACCATAGTTGTTTCTTTAATGGTAGGGGAAATTTTTGGAATGAGTTTGTGAATCAGTTAAAAGAGAAGTTTTTTTCATGAAATAGAGCGGTTCATGGTGAGAATTTAGTAAGGTGGGAAAATTGTGTAATGTGCATTGGGGGGAAGCCATAGTACTGAAAAATCTCCCAAAGAGGTTTTACTTGGTCACTTGCCCAAATCCCAAAGACAAAGTGTGGATTTTAAACAATGGGTCATTCTTAATGGGGGGTAAAGGGTTTTACATAAAATATTATTCTCTGAATTTCAACCCAAAAAATGAATCCGTATCTAAAGTTCAAATTTGGATAAGACTATATAACTTACCCCATGAATATTTGGATATGGAAACCCTCAAAAAATTTGGGAATAAGTTGGGATCTTTCATCAAAATCGATGAACCCATATTCGATAAGGATTACAACATGTATGCATGCATATGAATTTTATGGCAAGCAATTATTCCCATACCAGAAATAATAGAGCTTATCTGAGCAGCAACAAGAACTTGGAAGCAAGGAATTGAGGAGGAAGAATTGGAGGAGATGTGCTATGGCTATAAAGAGGTCGGACATAGATTGGGGAATGCAATTTACATAGGAAAGGAAAGGGTCCTAGCCAAAATAACCTAACAAATATTTTATTAGGTAAGGAGAGTTCCTTCCAAGTGGAAGATAGTAGCTTTCTAGATGTAATGGAGTGAAGATAGGAACATGGAGTGGTGGATGTATGGGGATTGCATAAACCTGATTCGGTGTGAGACATGTGGTCCCACTCCCAAGTGGAAGATAGTCTAAAGGGAATGATTGAGAATAGTATGCCAATTGTTGTTAGAAAAAAGGATTTGGTGTCAGAAGATCTTCATTGTAAGACTTTGTTGCCAGATAAGAGGCTGAAGAAAATAATACAAGAAGATTATCTTTGGTTTAGTGATCATTAGCTGGAAGCTTCAAGGGAAGGGCTCAAGGGACATGAACCCCAAGAAACTAGAAATCTAGTTACAGTTGAGGGGATAGGAGGGATTGAGCAACCATAAGTATTTACAATAACAACTCCAAAAGTAAAGTGTCCCTGTGGACATAAATTGCAAGAAAATAATGTAGATGTAGCTTTGAAAGCTATAAATATGGGGAACTGGGTGAAATGGACAAGGAAGGAAGGTTATAGTGGTTGTGAGAATTATGTTAGAGATGGTTGGTTTGAAGATCCAAAACATGATCCACCTCTACAATACTCTCTAGAGATTTCTAGGGCTCAATTAGATACACAAGTGGTAAGCCTTGTGAGGTGAATAATCAAAATTGGGAGTGTTACCTAGGTGTCTCAAAGAGAATAGAAATGAGAAAACCCAGAGGTGGAGACAATTGAAAAAAATCCTTCCAAAAATTATACCCATCAATTAGAAGCTGAAACTATAAATGTAGAAGTCAAGACTGAAGATCCTTTTTTTAAGGATATAGAAATCTCAATTATCAGAAAATCTAGAGAGTTCCTTTGACAATGAAAGAGATAGAGTCAACCCCTATGATGACGTAAACTTAGTGCCCCATTCAGAAGAAGAGGGAGGGGTTGGTGATGATCTGGGTTTAAACTATGAGTTGGGAACATTCAAAAAGAGAACTCTTGAACAATCATCAGCAAAGAAAAGTAAGGTGAAGGTAGGGGAGAAGAAGGAAAGAGATCCTAAACCCATCAAGGTTATATTGGAAATTGCTAGGAATGCAACATGCCAAAAAAAATTGAGATCGGGAAAATGGTATGCCTTTTCCCCAGGGAAATGAGGTTCCTTTCATGGAATGTCAGGGCCTACAATGCCACTAAAAATATTCATTTGATCAAGAGGTGTCTTGATCAAATAAGACATAATCTAGTTATGTTTTTAGAGCTGAAATTAAGGGAAGGAAGTTGAAGCCTATGGAAAACATTTCAGTACATGGGAGTGTTTTATCGTGGAAGCTATAGGATCCTCAGGGGGTTTAAGGCTTCTCTACATTGAAGATGTAATGGAGGTTCAAATGGTCAGATCTGAAAATTCTTGGAAATAAGTATCACCTCTGAGCAGTTGTTCTCGAGTTTCTTGTTATTGAATGTTTATCATCTGGATAATATGCAAGAGTTGAGGAGAGTCTGGATTGAAATTTTAGAGGTGATTGTATTCAAGAAGGACAATCTTATCCTCCTAGGTGGGGATTTCCATACCATCTTTAGGTCATCAAACAAGAAGGGTGGCCTAGGTTGGTTAAATAAAAAGAAAAGGTATTTCAATGATTTTGTAACCAATAATGGTCTATTTGAGCTTCAATTTAGAAATGGTGACTTCACTTGGACACATAGAAGATTTGGTATCCTAACATAGAAGAGAAACTTGAAATATTTTTTCTTGTTGGGAATTGGGCTAATTTCCAATGGGATTTAAAAATTGAGATCCTATCAATAACAGGTTCTGATCATTACTCGATCATTGTGCGAATTCAGGAGGAAGAGGCCCTTGAGTGATGTCCCTTTAAGTTCAAAAAATGTGGCTCAACAAGGAAGAATTCTTGGAACTAGTGGCATATTGGTGGCTAAATACTCCTATAAGGAGAGGTAATAAATCTTTTTTATTTTATAAAAAGCTGCAACATATAAAGGAAAGGTTGAAGAAATGGAACAACGAAGTTTTCAAGAATATTTTCTCCAAGAAACTAAAATTGGAATAGGAATTGGGGTAGTTACATTCCAAGGGAATTGAAGAAGGTTTAATTCACGATGATTTTCTAATTGAAAAGGGACTGAATAAGAAGTGTGCGGAATTTTTGGCTAGAAAAATCAAGGGAGACTTGGCTGGGTATGTGCAGTATCATGATGGGTCAAAAAGTTGCAATATGATGGGTATGTGGCTGATGACATTTTTTTAACCTAAAATTGATGAAACGAAAAGGGTTTTTAAAGGATACTCTCATATTTCCACCAATATAAATTATGCTTTACTTCAAATTTAATAAATAATTATTATTCATTTTCTATTGAATTACGACTAAAGTCCTAATTTTTAGGTTGATTGAAAAACATCTATAGCTTTCAAACGGTATCATATTTTTTGAATCCAAAACATGCATCACATTCTATAATTCACATAATATAAGATTAAAAAAAAGAAAAAAATAAAATTTTATGAAGCTTTGACCAAGTTAAGGTGGTCAGACATACGAGTCTTTATATTTTTTAAAATTTGTCATAAAAAACTTTGTAATTAATTATTTACTTGGACAAAAACTACAAAAAAATATGCATCAGATCAAGACATGAGTCCTTTACTTATATCTAGAATATTATCATTTTAATGTGTTTAGGTTGGTCAGACAGACACCTACTTCTTATTTTTTCCCTGAAATTTAAGTACTACTGTATTGAAATTTCAAATTTTCACCAAATAGATTTTATTTGTTTGTAAATAAACCTAGTAAGTTAGAAACTAACTTAAATTTTCTAAAAATTATATTCTTACATATTTTTAAAATAATATAGATAACTTATTCAAATTTTTATGTCAAGTTTCCGAACTCTGATTTTTTTGAATTTTTTGCCACTTAAGGGCCTATTTTTTCCATGATGATCCTGCACATACCCAGCTAAAAGAGGGGATTGCAATAAGAAGTTTTTCCATCATGCAGTAAAGGTGAGGAGATCTTCAATAAAGTTTTTTCAATTCAAGTGGATTCATCATAGCAAAATGAAATTTTTGATGTAATTCCTAGTTGTGTCTTTGATCTCCAAAACTCGATACTCACAAACAAAATTACATTAGAAGAAGTTAGATCTGCCCTTTCCAGTATGGGTGGGGATAAGGCACTTGGATAGGATGGGTTCCCAACTCTTTTATTTCAAAAATTATGTAATTTTTTAGCTAAATATTTATGGGTGGTGATGGAGGAATCAAGATTGGAAGGCTTTATTTTAAAATATTTTAATAATACTTTCATTTCTCTGGTCCCAAAGAAAGAAGTGATTGTATCTTTCAATGATTTTTTCCCTATTGCTCTCTCTAATACAGTGTATAAAATAATATCTATAGTAATGCCGAATAAGTTAAAAAGAACTCTTGAATTGGTAATCTCCTTAGAGCAGAGTGGTTTCCGTACTCATTGGTCTATTTTTTAAGGTATTCAAAAAAGATGCTAGTAAAATTGGATACTAGGAAATCTTATTATGAAGTAAACATGAGTTTTTTGTTAAAGGTATTGAGAAGATTTGGTTTCAGTAAGATGTGGATAAAGTGGGTAGCGAGTTGTATAAACTCTCCTCATTTTCCTATTCTTCTGAATGGTAGTCCCCAACATTTTGTTACCTCTAATAGATGACTTAGAAAGGCTGATCCCATTTCCCCTTTTTTATTCATAATAATGGTTGAAGCTTTGGGGAGATTAATATCCAAAAAGTGGGAAGAAGGAGTTTTGAAGGGTGTTCAGGTCATTCACGGTTTAGATCCTATTTCACCTTTATATTTTGTGGATGATACTCTTGTCATGCGACAAGTATTGTTTAGAGAGGCGATACTGATGAAAAAAACTCTAGATAGATATAGTAAGGTTTTTGGTCAATGCATTAACTAGAGAAAATGTAAAAATTTCTGCTTCAACACATGCTATTAGAAACAAAGAGAAATATGTACTATTTTAGCAATGAAGATGGGTACTCTAATAGGAAGATATTGAAGTATCCCTCTTTTTCGTGGTGCTAGTAAGGCTATGATCTGGAATTCCATTTAATAGATTGTTGCTTGAAATGAATGGATGACTAGAAAAGTTGTTGGTTGATATCATCTAGGCAAATTCTGATGTTAAAGTTTGTTATTTCAGCCATTTCTCTATTCTCGATGATGCACCTTAAAATTATTGCAAAAGTTGTAAAGGTGATAGGACAAATAATGAGGAAATTCTTTTAGAATGGGTGACTTGATCAAGATAAAATCCTCTTACTAGCATGGGAAAAAATATGTAAGTCAAAAGGGAAGGGGGGTGCGGGTTTAAGAGATTGGAGTATTATGGATGAAGCTTTAGGAGCTAAGTTATATATATATATATATATATATATTCAAATCCTTCTAAGTTATGGGTTAAAATGTTTAAAGCGAAATATCTAACCTTGTTGGAGAACACTAGAAATTTCACGATGAAGAACCCACAATCTGGTTCATCGATATGGAACTTTGTGGTTTCTTGTTAGAAGGTTATTATGGACTATATAACATGGCATTTAAGGAATGGGAAAAATTATATTTTTTTTGGAAAAAACATGGTAGGGTTTCCCAACCGTTAAGGATAATGCAGACTTACAGTTGTTAAGGGAATGTTTTACTCAACACTGGGGGGAAGAGGTAGGTGACTACCTAGAGTTCAGGGCAAATGGTGAAGGGGGTGATTGGAAATGGAAATTGCGATAGGAGGTTCAACTTTTAGATGAACATAAGGCAATGATACAAGGTATTTTTAGGAGTAGAAAATTTATGAGATCAAACAAAGAGGATATAAGGTGGTTTGGTGTGGGGCTGCTGATGGAAGGTATTCAGTGAATTTGTGATATAAATTTTTACATTCAAAAGCATACATGGATAATTGGCTAGTTAAGTTATGTTGGGGAAAAGAATGTGTCCCTAAAGTAGGGGATTTATCATGGCTAGCAATTAGAGGTCACATCTTAACAAGAGAATAGAGGAAATGTATGGGTTTTAATGGCCCAACCAAATGTATACTATGATGAGAAGTAGAGAAATCGAGTAATCACCTCCTCCTACATTGTAAATTGGTAGTATAATGTTGGGATATGGTTAAACAAAGTTTGGAATGACAAATTCCTACCCCAGACACATTCATTTTTTTTTTGAAAGTTGGATTACCAAGAAGAAAATCAACTTTATCTTCTATCTAGAAGGTTGATCCTTCATTGGTGGTTTGGGAATTATGCATGGAGAGGAACAAAATAGTTTTCATAGAGAAATTTAAAATTTTTCAAAGGTTGAAATGGAGAGTTAATCATGCCATAGATGAAGTGGTTGGGGTGGAAACTTCCTGATATTTTAATTCAAAAATCACTTACACTTCAAAAGATAAACAAATTTAGGAATGTTGGCCAAGAATTCATTTGCAACTTGTTAAGGAGTCGAGTTGGGTAAATCCAACTAGAATGCATTGTGATGAGATACAATGGGAAAAACCATTGGAAGGCTGGTGGAAGATCAATTTTTATGGGGCATCAAAGGGGAATCTTGGTCCTCTAGGGGTGGGATTCATAATCAAATATTTTAAAGGTGATGTGTTAGCATTAGGATAAAAGAAGTTGATGGAAGGAATGAACAAAATAGTTGAATCTCAAGTATCACTATTGCCAGTTAAATATGCTAAGAAATTGGGTGCATCAAGGATACATTTGGAAGGGGACTTGATGGTAATTGTCCAAGTGATGATGTCGAGAGCTATCCATGCTTGGCATCTACTATTAGGTACTCTAGAGTAGTTTAGGCTTGGCTAGCGGTATGAAGAACATTAGATTGTTCTGTTTACTTTATTCTGGTTTTTGTTGAATTATCTTAGTTTGTGCTCATTCCAAGGACCTCTCGATGATGCCTAAACAAAACAGGTTTAGAGAGAAAGGAATGGGGCAATGATCATTATATTTGTATCTGTTGTGCTTGTTGGATATCCTTGTAAAATAACTTCATCATGCATAATTTGTTTTGTTTGTAGGAAGGATGTTTTAGGTATCTTGTTGACCACATAGGAAGGATTGCATTTCTATGTTTTTTCCTGAGATGTCTCGAATATCTGAACTGCATTTTAAATAAGGTTATGTTTGTGAAGTGTGAACAAGAGTACTCCTATCTATTTGACAAGTCAAATTCCATCATACTAGGCGCCACACCATCCTGGTTCTTAATACCTTGATACATCACACCTACATGTGTTACCAAACATAAATAAAGGTATCCTCTTTATCTCTCCCATCCTTGCTTAAGCAATACATCATCATATCCAATAAATTCTCAACAACTTGTAGACATTTTGGACTTCTACATCTTCTTGGATTTAATGTTCGATCCTTCTCATTCTTCTATCCTCTTTCACACTAACAATGCATCCATCTTGCATCCATCTTACATCTTTCATAATCATTTCATGTCATCATAGCACAACATCATCTATCACATCCATCTCATATACATCTAATAATTATGTAAGATTCTTAAGATAGTATATATTTATTATTCTAAGCATCTTCCAAACATCTCATTTTAATAATCATTTAAGTTGTTTAGGATAATATTAATTTTTTATTCTAAGAATCTTCCAAACATCTCATTTACATCATCATTATCATATAGATCATATAGTATAGCCATCCATACATTCATTTTAAACCTCTTTGTTTGCGAGATCGACCTCAATATTTTCACTCGATCTCTCGAGGGGGCAATCTACTAATGTACTTCTTTTCGCTAGGGCATCTGAAAAAATAAAAAAAAAATTTAATTTCGATGTCAGCAGCATCATTCTTTGAATCAATGCAATGAGTACATTGCTTCAAAGAGGGGCAAAATGTAGACATGAAAAATGTACGCATGCATCTAATCATACTTCATTCAACATTATTTCATCTATTAATTAAATAAACCAATTTAATTAAATCACTTCTGTCAAAATTAAATAAATCCAATTATTTAATTATCTCCTATAGTTCTTGATTTAAATCAAATCACGTATATCTAATTAAATCACTCATATGCATTTTCCTCTAATTTGATTTAAAATAAATACAAAAAATGAAATAAAATGTCATATCACCCAAACTCTTGTTAGATTAATCAAATCTTGATTAGTTTAATCCTAAACACCTAAATCCTCTAGATTCAACCACTTGCACAATAAATCATTTAAATTGTTTTATTAAAACACCTATTTTCCCTCACAAGGGCATATTCCCTCATTAACTCTCATGTTTGAATTTTTTGGACAAACACAATTCCCCTCAAAAACCCTCAACCATATTCATTTATTGCCATTTTCAAATTTGAATGGGCACATTGGCCAAAACTTGCACAAGCATGGGCCAATCCCATTGTGATAAGTGGCTCTTTCTTATTGGAAATTGCCTAATCTTGGCTTCTCCTCTCTCAACTTCTCCTATAAATGCAATGCATTTCCTCTCATTTCAACATCTACATTTTAGAGCATCCTTATTATAGGCAACCTGAGTTCATGAGCATCTCATTGTCTATTAACTCATTAGCTTGGCAGGGGTTGGGGAAGAGCTCTTTTACACATTCAAAGGGCACCAATCCATCATACAATAGGTTGCATTTCATTTCTTCTTGACATGATTGATTTGGTTTTATCATTTTTTTTGAGGAATGCCATATTATTCTATGAGTATGTTAGAAATATGCTGACCATTTGCAGATTGAGCATCCACAAAATGGTGCTAGAAGGAGGGTATGTTACAAGCTGGTGTCTTTTGGTTAGATATTTCCTTGGTTAAAAAAATAAAAATGATGTCTTAGCGTATTTCAAATCATTGTTTTTTGTTACGAATATTTTCCAATTTTGACATTTTACATTTGAAAGACATGTTACAAATGGGTGTCTTTTGGGATATTTAAAATCTAGTTCCATATTGTTTGGTGTTGCTCCTTGAACAACAATAAAGCACTTACATTTGTTATGATTTCATGTCTTTATTGCTTGGCCAGCTCATTTTTATTGTTCCCGTTCATGTACTCTAAATCTATTCAAAGTTACTACTCTACAAAAAAAAAAAAATGTGCTAAATATTGTGAAATGTTATTCTTTCATTTCTTTTTTTATCTTCTCCAGAGCTTACATGGAATTTTTAGATTGAAATATTTCCACAAATTATATGTATTTGAAACAATTGACTATTGACTATTTTATTGACTCCTGGATATCATGAAATTTCTTACAATAGTATCCAAAGACTTCTAATTTTTAAAATGTTTAGTTCAATCGGTTCGCATTGTATTCCCACGCAGGATTTCCATGAAGAGATGGATTCATGCCATGAGATCTTGAAGCAAGTCACATAGCCTTTTCCAGATAGGCTAGGAGAATTCCACGTAGTGTGGGAGAAGTCTTCAATTTTTATTGCATTCTTCATGCTTGTGTAGGACTTTATGGAATTTCACTAAAGTTACTGTATTATGATATTATTTAATCTTTTTTAATTCTAGTTAGCCAGGATTGTATTTATTTTCCATGTATTACTTAATGTAGGAATTTGGAAAATGCATTCGATCTTATAAACTATGCCTTTAGAAGATAGCTTAAATGATAGTTTATCCAAGGAAATCATTACTTGCTTGAAATCTCTCTTTAAATTTGGTAACTGATAAATGTGGTCCTAATTTTCTTGAACAAGTGAATACATTAGGTAGAATGTAGCGTTGCATTCCCATTTCAGTTGCAGTGTGTATTTAAATTTTCTTCAGACAAATTTTTTGCATACTTCAGAGAATACATAGTCAATCCCGTTTGATTAAAACCATATCATACATGGAGGGAGTCCAACCCTATTTAAAGGCATTTTCAAACTGTTTTCTTTAATGTTTAACTAGCCAGTAAGGTTGCAACATTTGGGGAAATGACTGTGTTTTAAATGTGATCACTATTATTGTCCATTTGAAATTACTTATGTGCCCCAAAGTTCATTCATTTGATTGGATGTTAACTTAATACATATACCTACAATCAGCTACTAAAGCAATTCCAAAAGCCGGTGATGTTGAAGTTATGTCATTGTTTTATCTTATAAATGGTTATAACTTCTAGTCAATTAATATGTTTTGTATTATAGCGATGAGAAATTAATGGAGTACATAGTTTATTTTTTTGTTTGTGATGCATGGAAGTTCATATAAATTGTGTGTAAAATACAAACTGTGCATAACCGAAATTTAGTAGAGATGTCAATCAGCTTTAAAAGCATGATAAATCTAAAATCATTAAGATGGTATTGGGAAGATAGCAGCAGGTGAATGAAATGAAGTGGCCTAACATAATATTTAATAAGGATCTAAATTTTCATGCAACCATCATCTAAAGAGATCAAATCATAATTTGAATAGGCCTTACTATAGCTTGATTCTCTGTACTATTTCTTATAGTTCTAGAGTAGGTTTGAAGCGGGTTTCTCTAAACTTGCCTACGTTTTCCTTTACCGAGATACAGTTTATTTCTCTTCGAATGCATTCAAATTTTCCTTTTAAATCAAACAAGTGATCTAAAGAGATCAAATCACAATCTGAATAGGCCTAGCTATAGCTTTTTTTTCTATGCTATTTCTTAGAATTCTTGAAGTCAGTATGTTTGAGGTAGATTTCTTTACATTTGAAGATCATTCCTTGTCTATGTTTTCCTTTGTTGAGATATAGTCTACTTCTCTCTGGGCACCATTTTTTCTGTATGATATGATAGTATTTAAAATATCTAAGGACAGTTCCCTGTGGCCTAGCTTGTTCACTTTTCCTATTCTTAGAATGGGTGGATATTTTGTTATGGATGTCGACATTGATTGCATCTTTGACAAATTTTTGACTAAAAAGAGGAGGTATAGACCCGAATTTATGGTCATGATAAATATCGCTCAAATTGTCATCTGCTTAGATAAACTTCATGTTTCACATATTTATTGGGCCACCAAAAAATTTAGCCAACTAGTAAATTCTGCAATCAAAGAAACATCTATATTTTCTTTTTTTTTTCAAGTATGAATAAATTCTCTGGTTAGTTTTGACAATCTTGAAAGGTTTGACTATCCGAGTTAATGAAAATTATTTTCTTTTCTTTTCTTTCACTACAATGTAAAACACATCTCATGTTAAGAACATATAAAACAATAAAGATACTTTCAACGAACAAAACACTTTATGCATTTTTTAATTTAATTTTTATTTGTTTACCTTCGAATGCCATTGGAAAAGGTTAATACTAGAGTTCTTTTTAGCGTGAAACATTCATAGGGTGCAATTTAATGCACTATCTTTACTTATCTGATTTTTGATTGCGTTAATCACCAAATATTATATCTGATTATGGAGAACCATTGTTTTATTTTTTTATTTTGGGATCATACATCTTGATAAAAAAGGTAAACATTGTAATGTTGACCATCATTTATGTCATGGATATGAAAGAAGGTACAAATTGAAATTTTATTGACATTTATTTTTTTGAGTTAAAAGACTTCCTTGACTTGTTGATTCTACTTATTTTCCTCAAATGGTTGAGTTATCATTTCGACATACATAACTCTTATTTGTGGTGCTTATAGGTTAAAGGTTGAAAATTGAAGGTTGAGATCAAGATTGGAATTGGAAGTTGCCATTGGAGGTTAACAAAAGGAAAATAGAGTGAAGTTGGAAATTTGTTTTTTGAAGTTGAGACTTGGAAAAATCATTTTCTAATGCTTATCTTAGAGCTTCAATTCACTACCCTTTTTTTCTGTTTTAAAGCAACTCACATTTCCTTTTGGGTTTAAAATTGAACACTAATTTGATCTTTTCAAAGCTGGTTAAAAATAACCTTAGACATTTACTAGATTTTGATTTGGGATAAAATTGGACAAGGAAAACTTCAAATCTCATTTGGTGCTTTTAAAACATACTCATCACTGCTTTATAAACTAAAAATGAACAAGAGTTTTTCATGTTTTACAATCCTTTTCACAAGTTAATATCATTTAAAATGCGTATGCACTTCTGTTAGGCTTCACATCAATCTTCAAGATCAAAATAATTATGGTAATATTAAGTTGTCAAAAAGATTGCCCTCACATTTCGATTTGGGAACTTAATATTGAACAACACATCTTGCGAGTGTGAGTAAACTTATTGCGAGTGTTCTCACTTTGTTTCTAAACAAAGGTTGATCGAAGTACAAATGAGTTTATTCAATTTTGTCTAACTTAGAGGGCCTACCTTATGGGAAAATGTACTCACCCTATGGAACGACCCATCTAGAAACATGCTAAAGCCAAGCGACTTCCAACCGGTATATAAGTGTGGATTCTTGAGGAAAGCTCAAGAATCACAAGGATTATTCGGACGAGATGGACAGAAATGGACTCTCGTTGATGTAGGATAATTCCCCATAAATGGAATTCCCACATTAAAACCCTTTGTTTAGAAAAAGGCCAAATCCTTATCGATTTTGTTCATGCAAAAGGTCATGTCCTTTTAATCCGCCCAACGTTATACATGCAATTTTGTTGTAGAGATGGAAAGTATGCCATGGGAGATTCATGGGTACTAATGCTTGGCTAACTCGACAAGTGTGTGCCATGGAGGGGAGCCAGTGTGGTCAAGCATTTAGCCATCCACACAAAATATGGGTAGCTAGATTCATCCAAGTGGGAACCCAACAAAATAATGTCTCATCATCCTAGGGTTGTAAAAAGTGCTTGGAAGTGAAGAATACATTGCTTGGTCCTAAAAAAATTTGAAAACAAACATTCACGGGACCTTCAAATTTCAAACCCCTTTTAGGAAACAAATACCTTTGAAGAATTTAAGAACTCTTGCTTTCCTTAGGGATCATATCTTTAGAAGTTTCTAAGTCTTTGGATTCTATCATCATTTCTTTTCAATAAGGTTAAACATAGATGACTTTTGCCCTATTTTCCTAGATTTCCACATAGTGGACTTTGTGGGATGAAAACTAAAGTGGGACATTAGACATACAGTTTGAAAGATAATCAACCAAGTGCTTTTGGTAAAAATAATACACTAAAGAAGAATAAAAGACAAATTGGATTACACATGTGTTTTCTAAAATGATTTCCCGCTAGATCAAAATCCCAAAACCAAAGTTTAAGAAGCTTAGTCTGAAATCTCATGAGGAGCATCTTGAGAGACTTTTTGAATTCAAAGAAAGATTGGTTTACAAATTTTACAAAAAAGCTTCAAGAAATAATCATGAGTTGTATGCGTTCTATCATCAACAGAATATCAAAAATTTTGAAAGGTTTTCTTTCCTCCCATCAGAAGTATAGCATGTTCTGCAACACCAAGGTCTTGTAAGAAGAAGTGTTATCTAGGTAAAGTCTAGGATCAAATTCAATCACTTTCATCCATCTCTCAACCATAAAAATCAGTCAAAAGTCACCTCACCAACAACTCTTAGAAACTTTCTAAGCATATTCTATACTAAAATTTTAGGCGAAATCAAAACCACTTTGTTTGACTTAACACACCTAGTTAAACCATCTTCTTATATAGAAGTTTTCTCTAGGATAACACAACTTCCTAGGGTTTATTTAACACACTTAGTCAAACTGTACTCTTATGTACAAGTCCACTCTAGGATAACACAACTTCCTAGGGTTTTACAAGTGCATTTATCACCCTTCTTTGACTTAACACATTTAGGCAAACTATCAATCCAATAATGATCAATCAAAGTCCTAAAAAATTTAGCACTTACTTAGAGTTTCTTTAAGAGATACATTCATTCGTATCACTCATCTTTCATTTATCTCATCCTCATCATCACTTTGATCCTTCAATTATCCCAGTTCTTCGCTTCTTTGAACCTAAGGTTTAGACCAATCTAAAGAATTAGAGGTTCATCTCTTACATTCTTGAAAATTGATCTTCATTTTATGGTTCAAAATCGATCTCAACACAAGAAGAACATGGAGCAAAACAAAGAAACATCCATTTCAAGTGATTTAAGCCAAACTAAAACAACATTCAATCCAATGATAAAAATTGAATTCCCAATCAATCTACCTCAAATGCCTCAAAGTTCTCAAGAGGAGGGTCATTGAGGACATCACTAATAATGGAATGACACAAGTAGAAATTCTAGAAATAGTTCAAAATCCAGAGAGTCACCAAATTTTTAGTAGCATGTTGAAGTTGTACCCATCCCAATACATGCTTGAATTAGAAAAAGAAGGGGATAAACTCCCTTTTGACTTTGACGTATGCACCATTGTGGAGAGGTCTCTCGGCATCACACCTTCACCTCCATCAGCACTTCCACTTTAAAATATCACTCAAGACATCCCCCAAGTCATATAATCTATCACTTCAACCCCAACAACTGTTAACAAGGGAAGTGTCATGCTTCACGAACTTTACAAAACATCACCTTGTTAAAAATTGAGGGTTGAATTTTGGGTCCACATCGGAACAATCTATCCTAGTGAATCCATTGCACCCGTATGTACCTCTCACATTTCATGATCATACCAGTTCATCCTAATTTCATGCAACGCCAGTTTATCCTTCTGACATACAAACTTCTCTCCCTATCTCACAAGGAGAGGGTGACTTGTTTGGAGTAGGGGGAATCTTGGATTCATCGTCATCACTTTCAAGGATTACACCACCCATCTTCCCACCATTTCCACCCTTACTGGTCACATCCACATCATCACTCGAGTTGGGTCACCCTCTTGTTCCCACCATCAACTATTCAAATCAAAGCACCTTATCAAACCCACCAACCATGTCAACTGTACCACAATAGTAGATGGCAACCATTCAAGCAACAACGACAATCAAAATGCATGCCATTCCTCAAAGCATGGTCTTGCAAGGACCAAGAACCTCGATCACACCATCCATAGCTCAAACTTCGATCATTAACATGACTGTTCCACTCATCACAATGGTTTGCATTCTTCCAAATCCACCACCATTACCACCAAGGTACAACACAACCAATTCATTCACCATGACGTTGCAAGCTTCTCAACAAGCTACCCCTCAAAAAGCACTTCAAAATCACCAAGCTACACAATTAGCTGCACAATAGGCACAACAAGCTGCACAAGCACAAGACTTGTTACGACAACAACAAGTTGCACAAGAAGCTCAAGCTACTCAAGCCGCTCAATCCACACAAGTTGTGCAAGCCGCACATGTTGCTCAGATGGCACAAGTGATCCATCAAGCACACACTCAAGCATGAGTGCAATTCCAAGCTTGGCAAGCACAAGCGCAAGCACAATACCAAGCTCAATTGGAAGGAAAACAAGAAGCAGATCAAAAATCCTTGCAAGACTACCAATTACAGCAATAATATGCCCAACAACAAGCATTGTTGGTGCAATAATAGAAACTGGACCAACAAAATGCACATGCATCACTTGCTCAACAAAGCTTGAAAAAAAATCACATGAACATCCCATCCATCAATCCCACAGCTCAGAACATATTCACTCCACCTCCCAATCTGTAAGGTGACGTGACAACATAGATGAAATTGATTTTGCTGCAAGTGCTAGATCTTCAATCTGGGAAGATAGTCAGGACACCAAGAAACTTGTGTCCCTATCCATTTGACATAAGCTTGGCAATGGTACCATTCCCCAAGGGATTCAAGATCCCTAAATTTGAGAAATATCGTGGGATAGAAAACCCTGAAGATCACATGAGGGAATTCCAAGTACATTGCATGGAAGTCACCTACAATGACACATATCTAATGTGACTATTTCCTCAAAGCTTGGACGATGATGCCATGGAATGGTTTTCTCGTCTGCCTACAGGAGTCAAAACCTTTTAAGAAATAAAAAATTATTTCCTCCAAAATTACGCATTCAACATTTATGTGGATTTTAGTTTGGAAGAACTCTCGACGCTCAAATAGAGTAAGGGATTATTATTCACTCCTTTTCTCCAATGATGGCGAGTGAAAGCTAATTGAATTAAATAGGCCTTGCCAAAAGAGCAACTAGTTTGTACCATCATCAGTAATACAGACAAAACCTTGGCATTCTATTTGAAAATGCAATGCATCATTACGTATGATCAATTGATCCCCAAGGTGCTCACTATTGAACGAGCTCTCATTACAGAAGGGGGCACACCCACTTATCATGAACATTAAGATAGTTTTTCACCACTAGTTTCATTGAAAAACCTTGCACATGGGTGAAGAATCGAAATGTCACCAATGATGGCATAGTGCATGCCAAAGTTGTCATCAGCGCCCCCAAGCAAAAAAATCAAATGCAACATCACCAACTGCAAAACAACAAATGCAATAATGTGCTAAATCAACAACCACCCCAAAACCAAATCAATAATATCAATTTAATCAAAGAGGACCACCTCTGCGAAACAAGTTCCCCCCAAAATGGAAATTCACAGCCTTTAGGGAGTCAACCGACTCTATCATGAAAAATTTGGTCAATGAGAACATCATCAAGGTCGCCAGCAATGATAATTATAGCGAACCCCAGGTGAAACCACCATGGTATAATGAAAACCTCCTTTGTGACTTTCACAAAGTAAAGGGACACACAACTACCAATTGTATCAAGTTGAAAAACATCATCCATGATCTCATTTAGGACAAGATCATCAATGTCAAACAACTGACGAGTAATCAAGACCTCAAGATATACACCGATCCGATGCCAAATCATAATCAAGGGAATAATCAGGGAAATAACAAAGGAAAGCAAAAGTATTCTAGCACAAACCTTATTTATGAAGTCATTGTCACATGTGTAGATGAAATGGTCACTGTCATTAACGTCAAAGGAGCTGACATTGATTGTGAAGTCACCACACATAGTGGAAAGCTTACTATTGGAGGGGCATCACAACCATCTAAGACCCCCATTTCAAATACAAAAGCCATTCCCTATGATTACAATGTTATTGACGAGCTGGAGAGAACTCCTACACAAATCTCCATCATGGAGCTGTTAAAAATTTTTACTGCCCATAGGAAAATTCTTGATGAAGCATTAGCAGCCTCCACTATCCTTGCCACCCTTGACATAGATCAGTTTCAGGCTATGGTTGGAAATATCATCACCCAGAATCTCCTACCATTCTCTGATCAAAACTTCCCCCTGCAACCATCTCATAACCGCACACTCCACCTTCCATTGTTGGTCCATAAAAAGAAAGTTAAAAGAGTCCTGGTGGATGGAGGTATAGGCCTAAATATTTTCTCTCTCAAGTTATAAAGAACTTGAGATTCGACGAGGATTCCATTAACAAGAACAAGAACATCACAATAAGGGTGTATGATGATCAAGAAAGAGTGTCTGAGGGCACTATTAAAATCCCAATCAAGGTGGGACTAGCAACCATGGAGACTACCTATTAGGTCTATGACCTTGACTTACCATATAACATCCTCCTTCATTATCCATGGATCCGTGGAATGAAAGTTGTGGCCTCAACATATCATCAATGCATAAAATTCTTGTACTAGAACAAGGAGGTCACTATACATGGGGATCCTGAACCATTTGCTTACTGCAAAAACTTGGAAGCCAAGTTTCATAAAATCCCCCAAGTCCCAAAAAATGATGAAGGGCCATCCACTTCATACATCAACCCAACTAACCTCGCCTCCACATCTGCGACAAAGACACCGGCCATCCCTAATATATTCGAAATCAAAAACATGATCCAGGACAATGGATGCGGTGACTACAGAATGAAAAGGAATGCATTTTTTGTAGGAGGGTTACCACAATCTCCTAGGTTGCATGGATAGCCTCAGCCAGCTGAAACACCTGTCCACACAGTTAGGGAAAAACCTTCTGGATTCCGCCATTAGGGGGATCTCAGTCAAGAAAATATGGATGAGGGAGACATCTCAAACACATTATCCCAAGATGGAAGGCCCACCCCCAACCTACCCATGGATGAAATTAAAAAAGGGATGCAAATGATGTTTGGTATGGGCTATAATAGGAATGAAAGCCTTGGAAGGAACAGTGATGGATGGTTGAAGCCCATCATTATAGAAAGAAGAATGCAGAACCTTGGCCTTGGATGTACTCCTCTGAGTATAACCATACATGGCAGAGGTACTCCCACTAAGGCAGTTGGGAACTCCACTCAAGTGTCGGCAACTACCCTTAGACCACCCATCTACCAAGGCATCCCACTAGGTAATTTCCCCTTTTACGTCACTAATGTTTACACTACTAGTGATGATGATGATATCGTAGGAGGCCTACCCATGATTTTTGAGGATTTCACCTTACTTGCGATTAGTGCCTCACCCACTGAGTCAAGCCAACTAACCCACCAAATCACCTTAGCACACCCTCAACTCATCGATCATGACCAACGTGGACCACCAATTCTAGACTCATTTGAAAACGATGAGGCCCTCTCAAAATTCATGGGACTAAGGGATATAGTTCCGTGTGGGGATCAAAAGGTTGGTTTTGACATCACATTGGACACCCAAGAATATTATGGGGAGATGATTGAGTCCTTTAGTCACAAAAGAAAATTATTGAGAAGAAGCTTGGGGTAATTGAGTGAAAACCATAGTGTGGCACTCTCTAACCATATAATAGAAAAAATAAAGGACACATCCAATGGTGAAAAGCTCTTTGAGGCACTGGAGGATGAAGGATTCAATCTCCCCCCTATTTCTCTACATCGGGAGAAATCAGCGGTCCTAGCAGAGTAGTGTAATCCTGTCAACTTGGGAACAAAGACAGAACCACAAATCATATTCTATGCTCAAAAACTTCATACAAAAGAACAAGAATTATTGGTTGCATTCTTAATAGAAAGAAAGGAAAACTTTGCATGGACCTACACTGACATGCAAGGTCTAGATCCTGATGTAGTAGTTCATCATTTGGCCGTTCACCCTGGAGCAAAGCTAGTCAGACAAAAGTTAAGAAAAATGCACCCACAGATAGCTTTGCTCATGAAGATAGAATTAAAAAAAATCTTAGATGTTGGCTTCATACAACCAATTGATTATCCATAATGGGTATCTAATCTTGTGCCAGTCTCAAAACTGAATGGGGGCATCCACATCTACACGGACTTTAGAGATCTAAACAAAGCATGTCCTAAGGATGATTTTCCACTACCCAACATTGATATGATAGTGGACATGACAGCCGGACATGAGATGCTATCAGTGATGGATGGCTTCTCAGGATATAACCAAATAACGATTGCAAAGGAAGACCAACATAAGACACCCTTTACATGCCCTTGGGGCACCTACTGCTGGAATTTGATGCCATTTGGGCTAAAGAATACAGGGGCTACATACTAAAGAGCCATGACACTGATCTTCCATGACATGATCCACAAAATAGTTGAAGATTAAGTGGATGGAATATTGGCTAAATCAAAGAAGAGGCAAGAACACAAAGCGACCTTAAGTGCAATTTTTGACCGACTGGAAAAATACAAGGTCAGCTTCAACCAAAATAAATGTCTCTCAAAATTGTGGCATAGTGGCGAGTCATGGCATTAAAGGTCTATGGAGACTCGCAGCTTATCATTAACCAAGTCAATGGTGAATACCAAACTAAAGATGATAAGCTCACACCATAAAAAAAGGTGGTATAAAGCCTCAAGGAATCATTCATCGACATCACCTTTGAGAAAATACCGAGGGCGAACAATAGAGTAGTGAATGCAATGGCAACAATCGGATCCTTGCTAGATATCTCTTGCAACATCTCGAAACATGAATTTTTGGTAGAGCAGCTTCTCTTACCCACTTTTGAGGTACCAAAATCAAAATATCCATGTGAAATCATTGGTCTAGGTGATCTTTGGTACCATGAAATTTTTACCTACCTAAGATTAGGAATCCTCCTAGCTGACATTACCTCGAACGTCAAGTGAACCTTTGTCAAAAGGTCCTTACGATTTGTCATCCTAGGAGAAACCCTCTTCCGTCGAAGTATCAATGGAACCTTGCTACATTGCTTAAAACCTGAGGAGGCCTTGACTACTTTAACAGAGGTACACAATGGCACTTGCAGTACCCATTTGAGTGTTATGACCTTGGCTAAGAAGTTGTTGAGAACCGGGTACTACTGGCCAACAATGGAGAGAGAGACATATGACTTTCTCCGAAGGTGTCTACAATGCCAACAACATGGAGATCTCATTCATGCACCAGCTCAATAATTACATCCTATTGTTACACCTTGGCCCTTTTCCCAATGGGGGCTTGATCTCATAGGTAAAATCTCACCAACCTCATCTAATGGCCACAAGTTCATTATCACTACCACCGAATATTTCACAAAGTGGGTCCAAGCAATTCCCATGACTTACATCACTAGAAAGGACATATCCAAGTTCATCTTGAACTACCTCATTTTTCGATAGGGTTTTCCCCAATCCATTATCTTTGATAATGTGACACCCTTCAAGAATCAAGATGTCTATGTCTTGTGTGAAAATTTCAAAATCCAACACCGCTTTTCCTCACCATATTACCCACAAGGCAATGGCCAAGGAGAAGCTACCAACAAAACTATCCTGAAGATCCTTAAGAAAATAGTCAATGACTCTAGTCGTGAATGGCATCTGTAGTTAACCCCCACCTTATGGGCCTACCACACCAACATCTGCATGCCAACAGGTGCCACTCCATTCTCCCTAGTCTACAGATTAGAAGCCATCCTCCCTATTGAGATCGAGCTTCAGTCACTAAGGATATCATTGCAAAACCTCATCACAGATGCGGAATACAAGGTCACAAGACTAAATGAGTTGGAGTTACTGGATGAACAATGCATGGATGCCCTAAATCATCTATAGGTCTACCAGAATCAACTGAAATGAAGCTACAACAGGAAGATTAGGAAGTGTACCTTTCAAGTCAGTGACCTTGTGCTAAAAGAGAATGAAAAGAATGTACCAAACTCGGATAGCAAAGGAAAATTTGAACCTAACTGGCTAGGACCTTTCATCATCACCACAAGCTATAAATCAAGGGCATATCATTTTTTGACAATAGAGGGCGAGCCTTTGCAGGAACCCATGAATAGTTGTCATCTCAAAAGAATTTATGCCTAAGAACTTGCAAGGTATAGAAATAGAAAATACAAAAACAGTCAGAATTTTTTTTGAAAAATATTGTTATCTTGATGAAAACCTGGCGAAGAGGCATCTTGGTGACAACAAAAAATAAATCAAAAAATGAAAAAATCCAAAAAATCCAAAAAAAGGATTGAAAACAGTAAAGAAAAAAATCATCCTCTAGTGAAAACCACTTGGGTGGCACTTTGGACAAGTACCTTGGTGAAAACCTAGCAAACAGGCACCAAGCGTAAATAAAGCACTCACTATCCACCAGGATCTACATGACTCACTCATCCATTCCATCACATTTCATTACTCATCCATACACCCATCCGCTTATGTCCATACCATAGCTTGAGTTGGTGTCCATATAAGATTCCCCCATAGTACTACTTGGCATATTCCTAAGGTCATTTTGTCCTACCTTTATCAAAGTAGTCTATTGCACCACACTAAGGGAATGTTCCGATATCGGCATTGGATCAAATTCGTGTATATTCTTGAAATATTCTCGAAACGTGAAAAATTCAAAAACATTAAAAAAAAATCATCAAAAAACTCAAAAACATCCAAAAAATCAATAACCAAAAACATTCAAAAATTCATTGAAAATCCAAAAGCATCCAAATCATTCAAAAATCCAAAAACATGTCTAAATATTAGAAAATATTTAAAAAATTCATCGTTAAGTCTTGTCAGTATTTCACCTTGTCTGAACTACGTCATCTCTTAGCTTGAACGTAGGCAAGGTTGATCTTTGATCATCCCCAAGACAGTTAGGTCAGTCCTTAGGTGTTTATCACATTGGCAATCCATTTGACCATCTATTTCTATATTTAGGCCAGTCCTTAGGCGTCTGGCGCATTGGCAATCCATTTTCCCATCTATCTTTTCATTAAGTCAAGTTTGTCATCGTTGAACTACGTGGTCTCTGCATCTATAACATAGGCACGACTAATCTATGGATCAACTCTCGAGATCCCTAGGATAGGTATTTAGGTTAGTTTGTTCATTGTAAATCTTGAAAATACCAAAATCATTTTTAAAACATCTCAAAAGTTCCAAAAATATCCTCAAAATATTTGAAAAAACCAAAATGGTGCATCCATTTCATCTCGCTTTCACCCCTAATTGCCATCACTCATAATAAAACAATCGTCACTTTCACCCTTTGGTGAGTCAGTCAGAAACAAGTTTAGAAGCTTCCTAAGTGAACGCTTAATCATCAAAGTCTCAAGTCTAGATCAATATGCAAGAAAGTTGGTCAACATAGAATATCAATAGCTTATCACCCAAATCAGTCCCATCAAAACCTTGATCACAACATTTCCTAGAATGAAGCTTTCCTACGACGGACATAAGCATTAGGTACTCCACAGTAGTTTAGCCTTGGCTAGTGGTATGAAGAACATTAGCTTGTTTTGTTTAATTTATTTTGGTCTTTGTTGACTTATCTTAGTTTGCGCTCATTCCAAGGACCTCTCGATGATGCCTAAACAAAACAGGTTTAGAGAGAAAGGAATGGGGAAGCGATCATTATATTTTTATCTACTATGTTTTTTGGATATCCTTGTAAAATAACTTCGTCATGCATACTTTCTTTTGTTTGTAGGAAGGATGTTTTAGATATCTTGATGATCACATAAGAAGGCTTTCCTTTTTATGTTTTGGCCCAAGATGTCTCGAATATCTGAACAACATTCTGAATAAGGTTATGTTTGTCAAGTGTGAACAAGAGTACTCCTATCTACTTGACGAGTCAAAGTCCATCACACTAGGCGCCATGCCATCTTGGTTCTTAATACCTTGATGCATCGCACCTACATGTGTTATCAAACATAAAGAAAGGTATCCTCTTTATCTCTCCCATCCTTGGTTAAGCACTACATCATCAACATTCATCATCATATCCAATAAACTCTCAACAACTTGTAGAATTGTTGAATAGAAACATCTTCTTGGATTTAAGGGTGGATCCTTCTCATTCTTCTATCCTCTTTCACACTAACAATGCATCCATCTTGCATCCATATTGCATCTTTCATAATCATTTCATGTCATCATAGCACAATATCATCCATCACATCCATCTCATATACATTTCATAATCATCTAAGTTGCTTAAGATAACATAGATTTGTTATTCTAAGCATCTTCTAAACATCTCGTTTTCATAATCATTTAAGTTGTTTAGGATAATATAAATTTGTTATTCTAAGCATCTTCCAAACATCTCATTTACATCATCATTATCATATAGATCATATAGTCTAGCCATCCATACATTCGTTTTGAACCTCTTTTTCGCGAGATCAACCTCAATATTTTCGCTCGATCTCTCGAGGGGGCAATGTACTAACGTACTTCTTTTCGTTGGGGCATTTGAAAAAATAAGATATTTTTTTAGTTTTGATGTCAGCATGGTCATTCTTTGAATCAATGCAACGAGTACATTGCTTCAAAGAGGGGCAAAATGTAGACATGCAAAATATACTCATGCATCTAATCATACTTCATTCAACATTATCTCATCTATTAATTAAATAAACCAATTTAATTAATTCACTTCTCTCAAAATTAAATAAATCCAATTATTTAATTGTCTCCTATAGTTCCCGATTTAATTAAATCACATATATCTAATGAAATCACTCATATGAATTTTCCTCTCATATGATTTAAAATAAATACAAAAATTGAACTCAAATATCGTATCATCTAAACTCTTGTCAGATTAATCAAATCCTGATTAGTTTAATCCTAAACACCTAAATCTCTAAATTCATCCACTTGCATAATAAATCATTTAAATTGATTTATGAAAACACCTATTTTCCCTCACAAGGGCATATTCCCAAGGAATATGCCCTCATTAACTCTCATGTTTGAATTTTGTTGACAAACATAATTCCCCCAAAAAACCCTCAACCATATTCATTTATTTCCATTTTTAAATTTGAATAGGCACATTGGCCTAAACTTGCACAAGCATGAGCCAATCCCATTGTGACAAGTGGCTCTTTTGTATTGGATGGAGTTTAGTCCCACATTGCCTAATCTTGGGTTCTCCTCTCTCAAATTCTCCTATAAATGCAATGCATTTTCTCTTATAAATGCGATGTATTTTCTCTCATTTCAGCATCTACATTTTAGAGCATCCTTATTATTGGAAAATTGAGTTCATGAGCATCTCATTTTCTATTATCTCATTAGCTTGGAAAGGGTTGGGAAAGGGCACCAATCCATCATAGAATAGGTTGTATTTCATGTCTTCTTTACATGATTTATTTAGTTTTATCATTTATTTTGAGGAATGTCATGTTATTTTATGAGGATGTTAGAAATATGCTAACTTTTTGAAGATTTAGCATCCACAGAAGGTTTAAGTGAGGATGATTTTCTAATGGAAGAATGACTAAATAAGCAGTATGCAGAGGCTCTGGCTCATGAAGAAATATTTTGGAAACAAAAATCAAGGGAGACCTAGCTAAAAGAGGGGGATCGCAATACAAAGTTTTTCCATAAGTAGTAAAGGTTGTGAGATCTTTCAATAATTTTTCTCAATTTAGGATTAAAATGGTAATTTTCTTACAAAAAAAGAAGATATCTATAGAGAAGTGGTGCATTACTTTACTGAAGCTTTCAATACCAATAAAGTGGATTCATGATAGGAAAATGAAATTTCAGATGTTATCCCTAGTTGTGTCTTTGATCTCCAAAAATCAGTCCTCACAAAGATAGTTACATTAGATGAAGCTAAATCTACTCTTTTCAGTATGGGTGGGGATAAGGCACCTAGACTAGATGGGTTCCCAACTCTTTTCTTTCAAAATTTGTGGGATGTTTTAGCTAAAGAGTTATGGGCAAATATGGAGGAATCAAGATTGGAAGGCTTTGTTTTAAAATATTTTAATAATTCTTTTATTGTTCTATGTTAGTGTAATTAATTAATTAATACACTAGCATAAGTTGACATAGGCCTTAATTAATCATATTAGTCCTAGGTTGCATTTAATCATTTAATAAAGTTATTGAGATAATATTCCCTTCTAGAAGATGAGTTGTCTTTTCTAGAACTTATCTCCATCTTGTTATCATTCCATAAGTAGTTGGTTAGGGTTTCTTGTTGTCACATGAAGTGTGATTTGAACACTTGGCAATATCCTTTTCATTTTAGGTTTAGCACTTCCCTATATAATCAGGCATATGTACTGTTTGTAAATCATCTGATAGATCATAATAGAATCTATATTTGCATGCCATTATCATACTTTATTTGTGGTTGAATATTTGTTCCTGGCAAAGGTCCACTTGTGCATCCATTATTCCAACATGGTATTAGAGCTATTCCAGTGAAGGTTCATTCTACAATCAAGAAATTTTGGCTAGTGGGATTCTATGTAGGCTTAAGGATTTTCTTTGTAGGCTAGTTGGTTCCACCTGAGGACCAAGCTAATTTCTGGAGTAGATTGAGTCAGATCTGAGCTCGCAATTATCTTCAGAAGGCCTCGAAACCCTACGATTGCCTGCCCATTTGTCCAATTTGGACATATTTCATCTGGGAGCCATTTGAGTCCATACCCTAATCTCGGGTCACATTCATCCTACTCGCCATCACATCACCTAGTCACATCACCCTACTCCACATTCTAGCCGCCATTGTCTACGCTCTGGGCACCGAGCCCATCATCTCCTCTCCCACTGGCCATCCACCATTCTTCACCACTAACATCCAAGCTCTGACCATCAGCATCACCATCAGCCCTCACCATCAGTTCCATTGCAGACTGTGGGTTGCACTCTATCTGAACGGCACCACCCAGGACCGCCAGTTCGCCGCCCTCCAGCCATTCTGACGCCGCCCGATCCAGGGGCTCATTTTTTTTTGTAGGAATTAAGCCCACAGTCACATCAACGACCAAGGGCTCCATCTTTTTACCCCCAAGTGCTTATTCTTTTGCACCTGTTTAGATTGCAGGCCCTAATAGGGTAGATTTCTTCAAATCGCCATATCTTCGCACCACGGTGTTAAAAATCCACAAATGAGATGTCATCGGAAAGAGGATTCAGCCTACCTTGTAGTGTTGTAGTCATTTTTGCAGAATTTTTCTGCTATCCAAATTTCAATTCAACTGAAGTCGACCCTTCATTTTGGACATGAAGGCTCATATCTTCACAACCGTTGATCGAAATTCAGTGATTCTAGTGGCATCAGGAAGGTAATTTAGAGTTATTTTCATCAGTCCATTCACTTTGATCAGTTTCAGCTCCAAGTACTCTTCCATTGGTTTTGTTCAATTTGGTGCATTTGTTCAATAACTTGGATATCTTGAACCTTGGGAAAAGGTTTTTTGTTTTGGGTGACATCACTTCAGTTGCATATCATTATCATTTTCTTTGTAATCTTGGAGATAATTCATAGTTTATTATGGGGTTTTCATTTCATCCTACTTTGATCATGTTGAAATGGGGACACTACAAACAATGCAGAAATGGTATCATCACACACCTCTTATGGCTTCTTTTGTTGCCGCATTTGTATAATCTTGTTCCTCCTCATGGTACTGACAGTAAGAAATTTGCTTGGAATTTCAAAAAGGATCATGTCTTATGAGTCATTGCAATGCATATTGATATTTCCACCTTGAAAAGTGTTGATCATTATGATTGTCCTCTCACTCTTTGGACTAAAATTTGGGAGATACATGGAAATAATGACATTCAACCATTCCCAGATGATCATATCTCATATTGTCTTGTGCCTCTTCATCTTTTAGACAAGATACCCTATGATGCAAATACTATGTGGGAGTTTGAATATTTGGAATACTTTGAATCTGAGGATGAAGAGGGTTCTTCTGATGCTCCTGCTTCTCCATCAGAGACAGTTGATCTACCTTCTCGTTCAGTGATTCCATGTGCAGAGTCATTGATTGAGGCTCCTATCATTCCTATTCAATAGGAACATTCTCATGGTAGTGATTCATTGAGCACGTCAAGTGATCCATTACAATATGTATCACACTGTCTTCCTGATTGGGATTCCTATCTATCAAACATTGCATCCTTGTTTGTGGAGTCTCAAATTTCAGATTTGAAGGACATATTTGAGGGGATATCTCTCCTGTTTGATGACAACCATTACACTCCTTTTGTCAAACCATCATAGTATTTGGATCTTGTTCTGCATGTACCAGAATTGATTTTGGCATATTCATCTTCATCAGGAAAGGAGACACATGAGCTACTTTCAGAGACATCATCAACATTACTCCTTCCTTCCTTCAATTCCTATCCGAAATGAGAAGGATCTCTAAATGTGTACATGGTTTTGTTTCTTCCGAAAGGGAGACAAGTTGTTTATCGAGATTGGATCATATTTTGTATTCATACACTTACCTTTTTTGTAGGTGATCACATATTATGGGGGGGCTATTTAGTCTCTCTATTTCCCTCCTATGGGGATTTCAGCTTTTGTACATGGGTACCTAAAATTTCCATCAGTCGGGACCCATCATCATCATGCATTATCATTGCATCTTTCATTTCCTCCCTAAGTTGCACTTATGTGGGGGTGTTAGTCTAATTAATTAATTATTACACTAGCATAAGTTGATTTAGGTCTTAATTAATCATATTAGTCCTACATGTTAGAGTAAAGGTTTTAACTTAATTATGTTGATTAAGTTACCTTTATTCCCTTCTTAAGATTTCATGTTAGTTTGCGTAAAGTGATATTTAATAATTATATTAATTATTAAATGTTTTCCTATTAGGGCTTCTTTTAGGGTTTTTCCTATTAGGGTTTCTTTAGGGTTTCTGTGATCTCCATTTTATAATGATTGATCCCATTTTATTTCATATCAATTCATTCTCTCATTCTCTTTGATATATACATTTTCAATTTTCAGAGAACCCTTGCTTCTTTGTCTCCATCTCTTCTTTTGTGACAGGTTATTTGCATGCAGGTGATCATTGGGGTTTGTGAAGTTGTATTTTCTCAACTCCTACATGGTATCTGTGCTCAAAACCTGCTGCTTCCTATTCTTGTTTTGAAGATTTTTGGAGCTTCAAGGGTTTGGAGTTTGTTTTTTTGATCCAGGGCATACTTACATTTTCAAAGCATTTTCAGCCTAAACGGACCTTTCCATTGTGTCTGCAGTGGTCCAAAACCCCTAAATCAACTATTCATTCATCCATTTTGAACAAAGTCAAATTTTGGGGAAATATTTTTTTGCTATTCGACCATACGGCCGCTTGTCTCCATGGAAAAAAAAAGATAAAAATATTCCACATTTTATTTTTCGTCAAAACTTCGGATTCTATTTTGTCTGGTTTTTTTTGCAAAAAATTGTAAAATGCAATTTTTATTTTTTATTAATTTTTTTTAAAAAAATACATATAAAGAAAAGCCTTTTTAAGGCTTGCTTAGGCCTGCGCTTGCGGGTCCGCCTGCGGTTGCAGGGATGGTACCAAGGGTACCGCCGCCTGCCTTTATGGTCGGCGGTGGCCCTTGGGAACCCCCCTATAGTGGCTGGTACCACATGCGTATCACCCTGCCACATTGGCATGTGGCGACCCCATGCGGACCCCACCATTTTTATTTTTTTTTAGTTTTTTTCTTCAAATAAAAAAAAACAATGTTTTTTAATGATTTTTTTTTTTAATCAAAAAGTTTCTTTTATTGTTTTTTTAATAGAAAAAACATTTTTTTTCTAAATAAGCCTAGTTGCGCTTTTACAGCGACGGTCGTTTGGCCATCAAATTTAAGCCCGCAGTTTTGTTGCGACAGTCATACGACCATCAAATTTAATCTAGTGTTGTCTTTTTTATCTTTGGAGATGTTTTATTCCAGAGGCCGTAACTTGGGCATATGATATCATTTTTTGGCAAATGAGATATAGTCAGACAGCTGGTTTTCTCATCTTTCTAGTGGTGTGGGTCTCATCACTTCTCTTTTTCGTTGGTGCATTCTACAGTCAATTTTTTGGCTATCCTTCATGTATTTCCAGCTTTGTCCTTTTTTGGACATTTTGAGCATCATTTGGAAGCAATTTCTTTTATGTAAATGCACTCAGATAAAGTGCCACACTATTGTACATGCATTTTTGAGAATTTTGCACATAAGTTTGTGCCATATTTTGTACTCGCACTATTATTATAAAGTGCCATAGGGGGTTGTGTAGTTTTCCTTTGTTTGCCATCACACCTTTGTCCTGTTAGTGTCCCTCCATGACGACAGTGGATCCATATGATTCTAGCCTCATGCATGTGTGCTTTATTTTGCACACCACTTTTTTAGTTGCACATGCTTTATTATGCACTTTCAGATGTTGTTTCTTCTTCTTCATGCACATAGGGTGTTTCACATCATTTCAGTGGATCTGTCAGGCTCTCCCAGTTCAGCATGATGGGGGGGGCTATTATACTATTTGTGCTAATTCTTCCTTGGTTTTTCCTTGGAAGGAATCTTCCACTTTGAGTTGATCAGTGTTTCAGACTATTGGTTCTTGTGCCATCTGTATCTTCGTTCTAGGTGTTTGCCTTTGTTTGCCATCTGATTTGAGTAGTGTTGTATGGGCCACTCATGCAGATTGTTGTCTTCTTGATCTTGATCATCCTATCTTCAGTGGAGGTTCTTCAGCACCATAGTAGTCATCTTTCGACAGTTGCTTGTAGCTTTTTCTGCTTCAGTGATGTTCTTCTTGGCTTTCTGCATCTCTTTTTGGAGTAGAGCTTTTTTCCATCAGGTTTTCTCTATTTCTCCTCTTTATAGAGATTTGGTTGTATTTGGGCACCTGATCTGGCCTAGTTGTTGGGACCCATGTTTGCCTTCTTGCATTGTAGTTACATTTACTTTCTTGCATTTGTTTGTAGCTGCACTATTGCTCATCTTAAGGGGGAGTATTAGAGTAAAGGTTTCAACTTAATTATGCTGATTAAGTTACCTTTATTCCCTTCTTAAGATTTCATGTTAGTTTGCTTAAAGTGACAATTAATAATTATATTAATTATTAAATATTTTCCTATTAGGGCTTCTTTTTAGGTTTTTCATATTAAGGTTTTATTAGGGTTTGCATGATCTCCTTTTTATAAGGATTGATCCCATTGTATTTCATATCAATTCATTCTCTCATTCTCTCATTCTCTTTGATATATACATTTTCAGTTTTCAGAGAACCCTTGCTTGTTTGTCTTAATATCTTCTTTTGTGACAGGTTATTTGCATGTAGGTGATCTTCGAGGTTTTTTTACATTACCACAGGCGGTAGTCCCCGCCTACCCTAATTTTTTTTTATTGATTTTTTTAAAAAAAAAAATTTAACTTTTGCAAAATTTTCATTTTTTTTAAAAAACAATTTTTTTGTAATATGCCTAGTTATGCTTTGGCAGTGACGGTCGTTTGGCTATCAAATTTAAGCCAGTATTTTGCTGCGACGGTTGTATGACTGTCAAATTTTATCCAGCGCTGGCTTTTTTCCCCTTTGGACCTATTTTCTTCCGGAAGGTCGTAACTTGGGCATACAATATCATTTTTTGGAAAACGCGATATCATCAAAAAGATGGTCTTATAATATTTCCTATGGTGTGGGTCTCATTACTTCATTCTTCTTTTGGTGCATTCTATAGTTAGTTTTTTGGCTGTTCTCCATGTATTTCCATCTTTTGTGCTTTTCTAGGACATTTTGAGCATCATTTGTAAGCAATTTCTTTTATGTAAACGCACTGAGATAAAGTGTCACACTATTGTACATGCATTTTTTGGGATTTTGCACATAAGGTTGTGCCATATTTTGTACTGGTACTGTTATTATAAAGTGCCATGGGGGGTTGTCTAGTTTTCCTTTGTTTTCCATCACACCTTTGTCCGATGAGTGTCCCTCCACGACAATAATGGATCCATATGATTCCAGCCTCATGCATGTGTGCTTTGGTTTGCACACCACTTTTTCAGTTGCAGGTGCTTTCTTGCACACTTTCAGATGTTGTTTCTTCTCCGTCATGCACTACAAGGTGTTACACATCATTTCAATGGATCTGTCAAGCTCTCCTAGTTCAACATTATGGGGGGTATTATACTATTCGTGCTAATTCTTCCTTAGTTTCAGCTTGGAAGGAATCTTCCATTATCATTTGATCAGTGTTTCAGACTGTTGGTTCTTGTGCCATTTGTATCTTCGTTCTTGGTGTTTTCCTTTGTTTGCCATCTGATTCGAGTAGTGTCATATGGGTCACTCATGCATATTGTTGTCTTCTTGATCTTGATCATCCTATCTTTAGCGGAGGTTCTTTAGCACCATAGCAGTCATCTTTTGATAGTTGTTTGTAGCTTTTTCTACTTCAGTGATGTTCTTCTTGGCTTTTTGCATCTCTTTTTGGAGTAGAGCTTTTCTCGTGAGGTTTTCTCTATTTCTCCTCTTACAAAGATTTGGTTGTATTTGCGTACCTGATCTAGGCTAGTTGTCGAGACCCATGTTTCACTTCTTGCATTTGTTTGTAGCTGCACTATTGCTCATCTTAAAGGGGGGTGTTAGAGTAAAGGATTTAACTTAATAATGTTGATTAAGTTACCTTTATTCCCTTCTTAAGATTTCAAGTTAGTTTGCATAAAGGGAAATTTAATAATTATATTAATTATTAATTTTTTTCCTATTAGGGTTTTAATAGGGTTTGCATGATCTCCTTTTTATAAGGATTGATCCCATTGTATTTTATATCAATTCATTCTCTCATTCTCTCGGATATATACATTTTAAATTTTCAGAGAACCCTTGCTTGTTTGTTTCCATCTCTTCTTTTGTGACAGGTTATTTGCATTCAGGTGATATTCAGGGTTTGTGAAGTTGCATTTTCTCAACTCCTACACTACATTGCATTTAATCATTTAATAAATTTTTTAAGATAAGATTCTATTCTAGAAGATGAGTTGTATTTTCTAGAACTTGTCTCCATCTTGTTACCATTCCCTAGGTAGTTGGTTAGGGTTTCTTGTTGTCTAATGAAATGTGATTTGAACACTTGGCAACATCCTTTGCATTTTAGGTTTACCACTGTCTTATATAATCAAGCATATGTACTCTTTGTAAATCATCTGATAGATCATAATGGAATCTATATTTGTATGCCATTATCATACTTTCTTTGTGGTTGAATATTTTTTCCTAGAAAAGGTCCACCTATGCATCCATTATTCAAACACTCTAGTCCCAAAGAAAGAAGAGATTGTATCTTTTAGTGATTTTTTCCCTATTCCTCTCTATAATACAATGTATTAAGTAATATCTAAAGTAATGGTGAATAGGCTACAAATTTTTTTTGACTCGGTAATCTCCTTGGAGAAGAGTGGTTTCTCTCTTAATCGGTCTATTTTTTAGGGTATTATTATTGCACATCTAGTTATTCATTTAACTCGGCTAGCCAGATCAAAAAAAATGCTAGTTAAATTGGATATGAGGAAAGCTTATGATGAAGTAAACATGATATTTTTGTTAAAGGTATTCAAAATATTTGGTTTCAACAAGGTGTGGATAAAGTGGGCACCGAGTTGCATAAAATATCCCTATGTTTTTGTTCTTCTAAATGGTAGTCCTCAAGTTTTTCTTACCTCTGATAAAGGAATTAGGTAGGGTGATCCCATTTCCCCATTTTTATTCATAACAATGGTTGAAGCTTTGGGGAGATTAATATCTAAAATGTGGGAAGAAGGGGTTTTGAAGGGTTTTCGAGTTGTGGAAAGTTTAGATCCTGTTTTAGATTTGTTGTTCACAGATGACATTCTTCTCATGGGACAAACATCCTTTAGAGAGATGATACTGATGAAAAACACTCTAGATAGATATAGTATGGTTTCTGGTCAATGCATTAACTAGATAAAATCTGAAATTTTCTTCTTCAACACATGCTATTAGAAACAAAGAGAAATATGTACTATTTTAGGAATGAAGATGGGTGCTCTACCAAGAAAATATCTAGGTATCCATATTTTTGTTGGTACTAATAAGGCTATGATCTGGAAGGATTTAGTATATTTTTTCTTGAAATGAATGGTTATGTGTAGGATCATCATGAAAAAAATAGGCCCTTAAGTGGCAATAAAACTCAGAAAATCAGAGTTAGGCACCTTGACGTTAAAATTTGAATAAGTTATCTATATTATTTCAAAAATACATAAGAATAGAATCTATAGAAAATTGAATATAGTTTCTAAACTACTAGGTTTATTTAAAAAAACAAATGTATTTTGTCAAAATTTGAAATTTCAATCGAGTAGTACTTGAATTCTAGGAAAAAAATAAGAAGTAAGTGTCTGTTTGACCACTCTAACCACAATAAAATGATAATAATTTTTAATAAGATTTTAGATATAAGTAGAGGACTCATTTCTCGATGTGATGCATATTTTTTGTAATTTTTTTTCAACTAAATAATTAATTATGATTTTTTTATTACAAATTTTTAAAAATATAAAAAATCGTATGTCAAACCACCTTAACTTGGTCTAAAATTCATGAAATTCAATTTTTTTTTTAATCCTATAGTATATTAAGGATAGAATGTGACACACATTTCAATCAACCTATCAATCAAGACTTTAGCTATAATTCAAACAAAAAATGAATAACAACTATTAATTAGATTCAAGGTAAAGCATTTAATTTATATTGGTGGTTAATCCTATAGTTTATGAAGCATAGAATGTGACGCATATTTCAAATTCCAAAAATATGATGTCGTTTGAAAGTTATAAATGTTTTTTCAATCAACCTATCAATCGGGACTTTAGTCATAATTCAAATAGAAAATGAATAATAATTATTTATTAAATTTCAGGTAAAGGATAATTTATATTGGTGGAAATTTGAGAATCTCCTTTAAAAACTCTTTTTGCTTCATAAATTTTTGGTAAAAAAAAAACTGTCAGCCTCATGGGCCATCATATCACTTAGATATCGCCACTTTTTGGCCCATCATGATCTTGCACATACCTGAATGGATGGCTAGAAACTTCATTGGTTGACCTCAGCTAGGAGAAATCTGATGTTAAATTATTTTATTTCAACCATTCCTATAGGGTGATCCCACAATAATGGTTTAGAATTTTTTGGCAAACTAAACACTAAAATTATTATTTTAAACTAAATCTTCACATTCGGGCACCTATAACAGCTAAACCATGAGGAATTTGGAGATGATCCAAACTAAAGTCTCATCAAATTTTGTCTTTAGATTCCAAAAATATTTTTTTCAAATTTTTTGGAATTATATTGCACTTCTTTTTCCATCTCCCATGAAAATTGGTTGTTTTTAGAAAACAACATTTTTAAAAAGTGACGTACACCGTATAACACATAACTTTTTTTCCATTCTAATTCTTTAAAATTGAGATCTGTAATTCCAATATCTAGTGCTTCCACTTGGTTAGATAGTTTTTTATTCAATATTTTTTCTTTCATCAAGTTTCAAAGTCAAACAAATTACAATTCAGACATAACGTGACCGTATAACACGTAACATTTTTTGTATATACCAAAATTCATATTTCTTTTGTTGGATCAAGGACTTCACTATCTGCTGCACTTATATTTTTCAATTTTTTTTGATAATCTACTATTTTTTCACATGTGCAAAACAAAGGCCTTTATTTTCAATGCAAAACCTATGTTTAATAAAACTAAAAAAAAAAATACATAATAAAACCAAAACATATTAAAATTATATTCATTGGATAGCTCATTTTGAGAAACACCATAATCATTTCAAATAAATTTTAAATTAATTCATTTGATCCCCCAAAACATAAGTCAAAAGTGATTTTTTATCAACATTTTTATAGGTGTAAAGGAGACTCATTTATAGGTATGGTTTAAAACTAGCGAGGTTTTATCCAACGGGGTTTGATCTAAGGTGGTTTGATGAAAGCCTCTTCAATTGGAATCCTTAAAATTGAACTTTTTAAGGCTTAAATCATTATATTTTCTAAAAATATGTGATTTCAGCAAAAAATAGTTTCTCTCATAAATTAGTGAACATGGAATCTATTCTAGAATTGGCAGTGTCGGGGGTTGGACTAGATAATTCAGAGGGAATATTGGATGAGGAAATAGAATTACTTTATGGGTCTACAGGAATAAAGCCATTTATTAGATGGCCACAAAGAAAATTTCAAAGTAAGATGGCGGGAGGAAGCTTGTTTGGGTTGGCAAGCTATTAAATTTTTCATGGAACTAATGGAGGTAGAGGATTTCCTTGTGAAGGACAAGGCAAAATCATAGGAGGAATTGGAAAGAGTGAAACATCAGAAGAAACCGTCTATGGAGGAAGCAGAGGAAGTGCCAAAAGAGGAAGCAGATTCGAGTGTTGGGCGAAGGATCACTAGTTGCAGGTGGTGTACTATAAATTCGGACCCTAGATGGGCTTTCCCTTATTTTTAACATAGGACTCTTAATTTTAGGGTGGAATTGTTAAGTTAGTAATGGAATTTTTCTTTCAAATGTATTGGAAGTAATCGGATTTAGGATTTTGGAAGTATGGGTTTTTGAATCAACAGTAGCAAGGGTTTGGAGATTTTCATGGACTTTTGTCATGTTAAGATGATATAGTTAAATTATCTAGTGAAAAAACTTTTGGTAGGTGCTGAACTAAAAAAAAAGATGTAAATTTCTTTATCAAGCAATACAAATATATCATGTTACTGACTAGAAAAAAGATTATTTTTAAGCTTTTTGATTTGTTCTTTTTAGATTCCAAATGAAATTTAATAGGTCCTAAAATATAAAGATAAAAAATTCATTAAAATGGGATTATAATTGCTCCCAAAGTGTTTAAAAACATTTGTTACAATTCTGAAACAAAGCCTGCCATAGAGATTCGTACTTGTTTTTTCTCCCTATTTGTCACAAAAAACCTGCAATAAATTTTCAAAATGTAAGATGACATCAGAAACAAGAAGATATGATGGTTAGATGAATGATTAAGCATAAAAATCCTAAAACTTATACCAAGTTACAATGTGATTTGAATTTATGTGTAAATTTGAAAATTTTAACTCTATCAAAGTTAAGAAGCACTTACACCATTGCATAACTTATGAAATTCTACCAAATTTAAAAAAGAAAAGCTTCAAAAAAGAGCTTTGTATGACCAAGATATATCTATTTTAAGGTTGACTATAAAAGCACTAGAACAAAGAGCATATGTGCTAAAACAGAGCTTGGATGCGCTAAAAGATTGCACGTATGCACTAAAACAGAGAGTGAATACACCAAAAGATTAGGTAGATGCACTAGAACAAAGCGTGGATACACCAAAATAACATGTAGATGCGTTGGAGAAAAGATTAGATGCATCAAAATAGAAGTCAAATGCACCAAAACGGGGGTCAAATGCACCGAAACGGATAGTGGATGCGCTACATCGCTACATTAGAATTCACAAATGGACCTGTTGATGAAACTTACAAGAAAAGTATTAAAAATGGAGCTAGGACCCACGATGGGTGCCAAAATTTGAATGATGAGAGCCTTCAACCTATTCAAAAACAAACAAACAAGTAATCATTTATTCCTCAAACAGATTTAAACAAAAGCATTCCCTATGAAATTCATCCAAGCGCAAGAATAAGAAAAAAACATAAAATATCAAATAAAAGCTAATGAAATCTTATTCCAATGCTCAAACTAGCATCCCATAGGGGGATTGGTGCTCGTTCGATGTGGAAAGAAGCCCTTTCCCAATCCCTTGATAAGATTGATAATGATTTATTGCTCTTTGATGAATTTTTCCAATAACCTAGCTAAATTTATTGGAAAATATGAAATGCTATGTGTAGACATGTAGATTTGACATCATCGTCAATGTTCACCAAGTTTTGATTAAATAAATCAAGTTTTATTTAATGAAATCATAAATCTCCTAAAGTCATCCACTTAAATTAAATAAATTCACCTTTATTTGATTTAACAATTAACATCATCATCTTTGATTAAATAAAACAAACCTTTATTTAATTAAATCTGAAATCATTTTCTTCTCACTTTGATTTATTTTAATCCTAAAATATAAGTCAAAAGTCAAAATCACCTAATTCCTATTAGATTAATCAAATCCTGATTAGTTTAATCCTAACTACATGAATCCTCTAGATTCATCCACTTGCACAATAAATCACTTTAATTGATTTATTAAAAATACCTATTTTCCCTCACGGGGGCATATTCTCAAGGAATATACCCTCATTAACTCTCATGTTTTAATTTTTTGGACAAACACAATTCCCCCCAAAAACCCTCAAGCACATGCATTTATGGCCATTTTCAAATTTGAACGGGCACATTGGCCAAGACTTGCACATTCCTCACCCTCTCTCACATCTTGACAAGTGGCATCTTGTCATTGGCCCATGAATGATCCCACATTCATCAATTTGGCCTCTCCTCCCTTTAGGTTCAACTATAAGTTGAAGGCTTCTCTCCTTCAAACAAACAACACTTTTTCATGCAAGGTTACTCTCAACATAAGAGAAATAATCTTGCTCATCACAACAACACACAATTTGAGAACACATCTTGAGGCAAGGTTACTCTCTTCATTAGAGAATCAATCTTGCTCTTCATCATCCACATTTGAAAGCATCTACACTGTAGGCAACTTGAGCTCATAGCATCTCATTGTCTATCTCACTAAGCTTATCAAGGATTGGGAAAGGGCTCTTTCACATATTCAAAGAGCACCAATCCACCATGGAATAGAGATGCATTTCATGTCTTCTTTATATGTTTGATTTGTTTTTATCATTTGTTTTGAAGAATGTCATGCTATTCTATGAGGATGTTAGAACTATGCTAACCATTTGCAGGTTTTGATGTCCACACTATGAACTCAAATGCTAAATTCCTATAGTGATTGTTCTCTTAGTTGATGGATCAAAAATTCCTAAGATTGTGGATCCAAAATCAATAGAGAAGCTCTCTATTTATAGGAAAGAGGGATGGAGGAATGAGAAATAGGATGATAGTGGGATAAAAGAATGAACCAATAACAATGTGCCACTTGTACACATGTGATTGGAGGAGGAATGACCATATTTTGATGAATGTGCACATAAATGCATGTAGGTGAAATTTGAAATTCAAAGGATGGCTTGTGGAGGGAGAGTTGAAACATGAGTTAATGCCACTTGGCTCAAGGAAAAAGGACATGCAAGAGGTTTAAATGTCTTGTTGGATGTAAAACCCCTTTTGGAGGCATTTTTGAATTTGAGGAATATTCCTTTATTGATGTTAAGTTGAGAGAAAATAGAAGAATTAATAAATCAAATAAAATGATTTATTGTGCAAGTTGCAAAATATAGAGGATTTGATGGATTAGGATTAGCATTAATCAAGATTTGATTAATTTAGATAAAATTTAGCTAATGTGACAATTTGATTTAGATTTTTTGATTAATTTAAATCAAAGTTGAGAGGAATAATGGATTTTAGATTTAATTAAATAAAGTTTGATTTACTTACTTAAAGAAGGTGGTATTAGATTAAATCAAATAAAATTTAATTTATTTAATTTAAAACAGATGACTTTAGAGAGTAATTAAATAAAGTGAATTATTTAATTAAAAGAGGGACTATAGGATTAACTAAGCAAAATGATTTATTTAATTAATAGGAGATGATGACTTAATCAAATAAAATTTATTTATTTAATTAATAGAGAAAATATGATGAATTTAATCAAAGAAATATTGTTCAATTAAATTTATTAGTAAAGGAGATGATTGAGGACAAATTGTTGTTAGTGAGATCAGGATCAGATGTGTAGGATCAAGCGTAGATATGAAAACTTGAGGATGGAAGAAGGTCAGGATATCTAGCAAGCTATTTTGAGAGAGTTGATAGTGCAGTAAATGAATTCAAAAATCAAGGAGACACTCTGATAAATGAAGATGTTATGGAGAATATTCTAATGACCCTACAAGATAGATATAGTGACAAGATCTCAGCCATTGAGGAAGTTTATGATCCAAAGAATTTCACTAGAGAGCAACTATTTGGCACCTTGGCCATGTTTGAGATGAGGATATTCTGAAAAGGAAAGGAGAAATCTGAAACAACCTTCAAAGCCACAAAAATAGAAGAAGATCCAGATAGTGAAAGTTCATATGAGTTGGAAAAAAACTTCACAAGAAAACTTTAGAAAAGTATCGGTAAATACAAAGGTATGCTACCTCTTAAATGTTTTAGATGTGGAAATATTGGTCATTAAGAAAATAGGTGCCCAAAGAAAAGAACAAAGTATAATTTTTAAAAAATCAATAAGAAGGCCTATTATGTTAATGACAATGCCAATATTTCAGATGATGAATCAGATCACAAGGATTGTTTATGCTCTTCCATCTCCTTGATTTTTTTTATTTATTGTTAAGCTGCATTCCTAAATTACCATGGAAGGTTGTTATTTCATTAATCAAATCAATGGCTTGCAATATCTCTAGAATATGAGCAGGGACCTGAGGAAATTCCTTCATTTTGTACATCATCTCAAGATTCAAGGTTCATACTCTAGTGATCCTTTGAATCCATTCATTTTGAAAAACCCTCTAGACCTACAGATATTTAATGTTGGCCTCATGGATACTCTTGTAAGTTTCCCATACAACATCAACTCTATTCACCAATTTGGTCACTCTATGTTTCAACACATCCTCAAAAATATCACTTTTGACCTTAACTGTCTCCGATTTGTCTTTCTTTGTCTTCTCCATTTTTGTCTTCAAATGATGTTTTAAATTATCAATCCTTAAGGCCAAGGTCTCCCTATCTTCTATAGACAAGTTTGAAGAAGATGAGGATGGAAAAGGCAATGTCCTCACTAATTCGCTAGACTGAATATTGGATCTCATCTTTTTTATTTCATCCAAGGCCTTATTATACTCCTTCACCAAGGAATCATACTTCTTCTGAGAAATTTGGGTTGTGTCTACATTGAAATTCACAACATGAGTATTTAACCTACCTGCTTGGATGAGAGTTATATATGTGGTTCTCTTCACAACCATAGAACCCATAACAACTTCAATAGCACTAGCAACCTAATGTTTTCTAGTATTGGGTGCTATGGACCAATCGTAAGAGTACGCAACTTTGGACTATATCCAAATCCAAACACCCTTTTTTCAAAATGCTCCGCAGATATAGAAGCTTGAGGGTCTCTTGTTATTGCATCAAGTGTGATAGCTGAGGTGATAGTGCATCCTAGCATAAACATCATTCCACTTTATGTGACAATATCTCTATCCTCAATAGGAGTAATATCAACAATCTCTACCATAATTTTTTCTTCCTCTACCTTCTCAGCCTCTTCTGATTTAGAAGGATCAACATTATCCATTTCTTTCTCAATCCATTCCTTTATCTCTTTTCTTTTTTGCTACACAATAAATTCCTTGAGTTACCTAGATTGCACAAATGCATCATCTGTAAAAAAATTATTATACTTCTTGATCGAGGATCATCATTAGCCTTTTCATCATAATTCCATTTGACAATTCTATCTTAGGGAGCTTCTAAATCAAGAGTACCTTCAATATTAGGGGGAGGGAATTTATTTTCCACCTCCTGATCACTAGGCACATGCTCTACCACTTGTTCCTCCTTCATGAATTGGACATATTCTTTTTGCACATTTCCAGGTTGCTCCTAACTATCCATAGCTTGAGGTTGTTGATCTAAGTGAGCTTGTGCTCTCAACAACCTCCTAAACCCTTTCCTTGAATTCACCATTATGGTTATCCCTTAGCTTTGCAAAATATCTTTCAAAAGGATTTTCTATTACATCATAAGGGATCACATAAAAGTAATTCCTCTTCATATATCTCTCTACAATGTCCATTATGGATGTCTATTCCCTTTTTCTAGATACAATAGCTTCATCCCTAGTCAAGTTTCTCAATACATCATTTGTGTATAAGAAATGGTTATATAACCTTGATAATTTTTCTCCCTTCTCTTTGTATGCACAAAGAATTTTGGGTCAAAAATCCTAACCTCATGAATAGATAACCTGAGGTTATTCACCATGATTCAAAAAAATTCATATCCTTCTAGGGAAGTAACTTTAAAATAAAAAAAATAACATTGGGGATTTACCATAGTACCCTTCCTAGGCTTTTTGAACAATTCTAGATTGATAAAATCAATTTACCAAATCAACTCTATAAATGCCAATTGGTCAGAGACATATAGGAGAAAGTAGTGTTTTGCTAGCTTAGCTCCATAAGCCCTAATTACAGTATACTTTGTGTGCACAAACCAATTTTCCTAGCTATGGTGTTTATTTAACTCTAGCACCTCCTTTGGATAAATGATGTTTGTGATTGTTGGAGAAATCCAATGAACAGGTGCCACACAAGAACTCTCTAGGATACCAAACTTGATGGCATCATCAAACACCAAATAGTTGTAATTGGAATAATCTCAGTCCAAAATATGTGTCCACATTTGGACTAGAAAAATATTATTCTAATTATCCCTCATTCTCACTTTTAGCTTTCTTTTCTAGCCATGATGATCCTGCACATGCCCTTAATCGATCAACTTTGAAAAATAAAATTATTTCAAACCTAGGCGAGACAGGTTAATTACTCACTGAGCTCTAATGGCATAAGATGCAACTTAAATGGTTGGGAACCAGTAGTAGGGATTCAATGAAGAATTAGATCTTTGGCAAGGACACAAGCTAGATAACATAAACACTAAAATAGTGATGATAGACAAAACTCTAAGCCCAAAGAGATGGATTTAACCAAAATTAAATTCAGGGGTTTATTCAAAATCCACATCAAGCCATTATGTGGATTGCATAGAAGAGGATTGAAATTCCTTTCCCACTTTTCCAAATTGAGAAAGGAGTCTTCATTTTTCCATCTATCATTCTCCATCACCTTATCTCTTAGTACTTCATTTTCAAGCTCTTCAATGATGAATTCTTTCAATAGGAAATTGATTATTAATTGTCCTTTCCAATCCTTTGAGACTCATTCACCAATTTCATTACACTTAAAAGGTTTACCCAAAAATCTCCTAATTATAGTGGTCTTTTCATAAACCTCTACATCTTCTTCCATAATTTCCATTACATCAACCTCATAGGGTGTTTCACTATGTGATACAATATCTATACCAACCCCATTGCCATTGTCTACACCCACCCTAGATTCTTCAATCTTCTTGGCTTCCCTTTTGATTGTTTGTACCTTTTCGTAGCTTTCACATTGAAACCCTTGCCATTGTAATTGCATCTATATTTATTTGTATTAGCTTTATCTAATTTTAAAGGTTTAGTTATCTTAACTAGTTTAAAATATTTTTTGTTTTACTCTTTCTAAGAATGACTACTACTTGTATTTTGGATTTTAATATAGGTTTATATTGCCCATACATGAAACTTATTGCTACTGCTAGAGCCTGTTTCTCTCTGTAATGCAAAACTTTATTCTATTTGAACTCATTATATTCAAATATAATGGAAATGCACTATTTTTTTTTATATTAAGCATAGAAGGAACAAAAAAAATATAGAAGGGAGTTCATCCGATGGTTAACCCATCACATTGAGTTAATTTTCACCCCCCATACTGCATAAGATCTGCTACAAGATATAACATAGTTCATCCCCAAAAAGAGAGTCTTCAACATAGCAGCAACAACACAACTTGAGACATAAACAACGGGATATCCTTTAGAGAATAGCTACAATAGAAAGAACACCATCGAGAAGTGACCAAAATGCCTGTACCATTATGATTAGTTGCAAGGTATAAACATCAGTATAAAAATAATTGGCAAAAGTAGGGAAAGGAGCTGGTAGGCTATAGAGCCCCATGACACTCCCTTAGAGAGACTAGAGCCTGAGCAGCACACACTTCATCTGTTGAAGGAGAAGGGCTCTGAGAACCTTGAGCAAACCCCAATGGCTGCAACCCTGCAACCTCCTACTGAAAATCCTGAAGAGTTCTGAGAAAGACTTCCAAGTTTGGATGACCTTCCGGCCACATGTGCCCATATTTTGCTTCCATGATATCTATTGAAAGTGATCTGTCCTGCAATAAGTTTCAAAACTTTTCCTATGAAAGAGCAACAGTGATGTAAACCTGCATGGAAATATTGAAAAATATGAGTCTTCGAGAAGACTCAGTAAGCAACCCTTTTCCTTCCCTAAAACAAATTTGCATTTCGTGCTTTCCAGATTGACCACAAAATACTAGAAGATAAAGAGAACCAGAATAGTTTACCAATTTTTGAAATCTTGATGGTATGATTAAAACCATTCTTTCGGGAGCCAACTTTCCATTAACAACCCAAAATTCCTTACCAGCACAAAATAGTTTCTAGATTTCTTTAGCAAAAGCGCATTCAAAAAAAATATGAATAATTGTCTTAGGGATCCTGCATATAGAACAAACTTGAGTATCATCATGTTTTCCCTTGAAAGGAAGTCTCTATAGTGTCAATAGCCATCTAAAACAAGCCAGCTTAGCCTCCAAGATGTTGTTCCAATTATTTTTGTGAATTTTTTTCCATTGTTCTTTATCCAGCTGTATGTTCCAGATTTTATTCAAGTGCTCAGTTAAATCAATATGTTTTGTTAAGAAATTGTATAGTTCCTTTACATTACTGTTACTTATGCCAATTCCATTTTCCCATTTGAAGTCTTTGAATTGTTCAAGGTCTTCATTAGTTAAGACAGGGAGCTTGAGGTGGCCGTAGGCCTCCCTAAGGACTGAGTAAGCTCTCCAATTAGAAAGGGGAATATTATAATCATTACTTAATTCATTCCAATCTTTTAATTTCGCATTGTCAAGATGTCTTTAAAGAACCTGATGCCTTTAGTAGCCCAACCTCTAGCTGAGCAGCCTTGAAGAAGAGCCAAAGCTTTTCTCTTGTGTTTCAAATTCCACCACACAAATCTAAATGAGAAGATATTTCCTCCACCCCCATAGGTGAAATGATGGTAAAAAAGGAAGGGTTTCATCAATTCCCAGGCCTTCCATATGGTTTTAAACACATTAAAACTTGCAGGAGACATGACTTCCTCACTGCCAAGGATATCACTAAGGGGTAGGTTTCCCAAAGTTCTTGCTTTCTGAGGTACAACACTGGCAATATTTTGTCTCATCAACACCTTCCAAGGCTCAGGGCCATCCAAGGCCCCAAAGATCCATTTTGAGGCAAGCGCAATACCTTGAAGCTTTAGGTCTTTCAGAACCAGGCCCCCATTTTCTTTTGAAATAATACACTATTCCCATTTAACCACATGTCTCTTCTTATCTCCTTTACCATCAGACCAAAGAAAGGTTTTTACTCTTTTTTGGATTTCATTAATTTGATAGGAATTGAAAAACCAGATACAAGCAAAATAAATACTATACAAGGAAAGAATCTTTTGGCATATTTGCAAATGGCCAGCTAAGGACAAAAATTGCCTATTCCACTTACCAAACTTCTTCTCAATCTTTTCTCGAATCCAAAACCACATTTCCTTGAGGTTCGACTCAATTGCAAAGGGGTTCCCAAGGTATCTTACAATTTTGTGAGGTCCACCCCACTGAAATTCAAAAGGACTGAGCCAATTTGGTGGAGACTCATCCCAACCTAAAAGCCAGGATTTAGATGGGGCAAGTTTGTCACCAGAAGCAGAGAAAAACAAATCCAATTTTTTCAAAAGATTATTGAAGTTCCATTTCTCCAGGTGCAGCAAGATGGTTGTATCATCTACAAATTGAAGGTTGATGAGGTCATTTCCATCCAGAAGAATTATACCCCTAACTTTAGGAGAGGAGCAACTTTCTCTCAAAAGGAAGTGGAGAGCATCTGAAGCAATGACAAAAAGAGCAGGAGCAAGGGGGCATCCTTGTCTTATGGATCTTTCCAGAGGAAATTCCTGGGTGAGTACCCCATTAACATCAACCTGAGTAGAGGCATCCTGAAAAAGAGTTTTCACCATGTGGCAGAAGGTCTCAGGAAATCAAAAAGCCTGCAACATTAGAAAAACACAATCCCATTCAATCGTGTCATAGGCCTTTTCAAAATCTATGAGCATCATAGCCACTTTCTGATCAGAGAGTTTTTCCCAGTTCAAAGCTTCCCATCCAGTAATCAATTTTTCAAGGATAAATCTCCCTTTTATAAAAAAATGCACTATTTTCCATATTTAATTATTAATTATTCAAACAATTTTTGTATAGGATTTCTCTTTTTTTTGTTCCTTATCATTTTGTCAATGTACTATAATAGTATTATAATATTAAAATAATTTGTTTATTATTACTATGAATAATATGGTAACTAGAATTAAATAATGTTCATGTGTAAGAACACAAGTAACATTTCAATCATGAAATTTCACTCACTCCATTTACCTCACAAAATATCCTAACATATATAATTTAGTAAAAGGAAATACTCCATCCAAGAGAAATAGAAATATTTTATGTTTATGAACCAATAAATTAATGTAAATTTACATAATATTCACGTAAGAATTGAAGTAAGGTTTTTATTCACCCAATACACCAAGTGATAAATAAAAGTAAAGTTTTAATATGTTTGTCAACCAATAAAATAATTTAATTAAAATGGCATGCTCAAGGAAAATTCACTGCCAACAATTAGAAAATTCATTGCCTACCATTAGAAAATTCAGGGCCAACAATTAGAAAATTCACCACCAAGAATTGAAGTAAGGATTTTTATTCATCCAATGCATCACATGAGAAATAAAAGTAAGGAGAAATGCACCATAAAAAAATTCACCATCAACAATTCACTGCGGGAAAATTATCAACAAATCACTGTGGAAAAATTCACTCCTATGAAAAATTCACCTTAAGGAAAATTCAGCACTAGTAATTCATGGGAAAACTAGTTCAAAACTTTTAATGTGATGAATTTTCCCCTGAAGTGAATTGCTAGTGGTGAGTTTTCCTTGACGTCAATTGGTGAATTTTCCTCATTGGTGGGTTTCAAGCTAGTCTACTATTTTTGTGGTGGATTTAGTTTTGGAATCTGGTGAGACTATTTTGGTTAGAAATGTTTATGCTTCGATTGACATATATGGTAAAGTCTAGCTTTGGGCTCATATCAGGTATGTTAGGTCTTTGTGCACCTTTTTTTTCTTTGGCTCTTAGCTAGTGATTTCAATTATGTGTTGAGCTTGGAGGAGAAAAGGGGAGGGTTTCCTAGGCTTGGTAAAGTCTAGCTTTGGGCTAATATCAGGTATGTTAGGTCTTTGTGCACCTTTTTTCTTTGGCTCTTAGCTAGTGATTTCAATTATGTGTTGAGCTTGGAGGAGAAAAGGGGAGGGTTTCCTAGGCTTGGTCCTTCTTCAGATCTACTTCAGACTAATGTGGACACTCGTTCTCTAGTTGATGTTAAACCCTCTAATCGAATATTCACTTGGAATAATAGACGAAGTGGGCCTCAAGGGATTTTTGAGCAACTAGATCGATTCCTTTTCTCTAGTTATTAGGTGAGAGGTTGCTTGGTCATTTTCTTTGAGATCATTGACTGATACAACTCTAATCATTGGCCAATTAATTTTTTTGCTTGAGCTTTTCCAAATCCAAAGAACCCAACTTCAAAATTTTAGCTTATGTCACTACGTGACTCATATTTGGGTGATCTTGTAGCTCACTGGTGGCAAGATGGAGCTCGTGCATATGGTACAACTATGTATTCTTCGGTTAAGAATTTGCAATATGTCAAGTGTCATCTTATGTGATGGAATAGTTCATGTTTTAGTAATTTTTCGTTTTAGGAAAAGAGAAGTATAGGATCGGCTTGCTATTATTACTCACTATATTTGATATTTATGATTCTTAGAGGCCCTTGTGCATGCTGAGGCCCAGGTTCTGAAATTGGTGGAGGAGTGGGAGTTCCATGAGGAGATTTTCTAGTAACAAAAGGCTAGGATTGATTGGCTTCAAGAGGGTGACAAGAATACTATTTTTTTCCATCATTCGGTGCAAGCTCATTGGAATAAGTGTTTTATTTCTTCTCTTGTAAATAATGAGGGTCTTTCAATCTCTTCCCAATAGGCTTTGTCTAGAGAGGCTCGTTAGTTCTATTTTAATCTGTTCACTAAGGATTCACATCCTATAGAGGTTGACAATAATATGGTCCTTGATTGCTTCCTTCTTTGATCTCTAATGAGTTTAATGCTTCTATTATTTGAAAAGTTACTTTGTCAGAAGTGGAGGAGGTTGCGTTTGGGATGAATAAGGGGGATGCTCTTGGCCCTGATGGTTTCCCAATATAATTTTTCCATGAGTTTTGGGATATTGTGAATGTAGATTTTTTTGAGGTGGTTTGAGAGTTTCTTCATAGCAAGCAAATGCTTCATGCCATGAATACTACTTTTTTGGTTCTCATTCCTTAGAAGGAAGGTGTTGAAATGGTTGATCTCTTTAGACCTATTGTTCTATGTAATGTGGTGTATAAGATTATTATGAAATTGATTGTTGAGAGGCTTAAGTATTGTTTGGCTATGATCATTTCTGAGGAGCATGGCGGTTTTGAGGTGGCTTGTCAAATTCTAGATAAGGTGATGGTTGCATTTGAAGTCATTCATTCCATTGAAACCTCTAAGGATAAGTCTATGTTTATCAAATTGGATATGGCCAAAGCTTATGAAAAGGTTAAATGGAGTTTTCTTTAGAAGATTCTATTGGCATTTGGTTTTTCCTCTGATTGGGTGAGCTGTATCTTGAGCTGTGTGAATTCTTCCTCTTTTTTGGTTATTGTGAATGGTGAACCTTCTAAGCTTTTTAGGGCTATGAGGAGCCTTCCTCGGGGAGATCCGATCTCTCCTTATTTGTTTATTATAATGGTGAAGGGGTTGGGTTGACTTCTTAAATTTTATGTTTCACAAACCTTGATTCATGGGTGGCAGTGGGGGATGGGCTTGTCAATGCTTTCTCATCTCCAATTTGTGGATGACACCTCTCTTAGGGGTTTGGCTCATATTCGGGAGGTTGAATCCTTTAGGAAAGCTTCGGATATCTACCTTGCAACTTCAACCCAGAAAGTCAATGAGCAAAAGTCTTCTATGTTCTTCTTTAATACTCCTCAGGCTATCCAGTGATGAATTGCAACTATTCTATGGTTTCAAATAGGGTATCTTTCCTTTGTCTATTTGGGAATTCCTCTTGTTGTTGGTCGTCAGCCCAGGTCCTCCTGGCAACAATTTCTTGATAAGCAAATGTGAAAGGTTACTCATTGGACTCATCAGTGGTTGTATATAGCTACTATAGTTGATTAAGCATGCACTTTTTTGGATTTATCATTCGGGGTCCTAGGCTCCTTTTTTGTCAAATTCTTCGGATGCTCACCCTCCTATTCTCTCTTCTTTTCCTCACCTCTAGTCCCTTTGTGATTTTTTTATTGCAATTGGCTGGGATACCATGGATCATTATAAGGTGGTGCGGCATTGTGGATTGACTATAGTTTTTCATTGGAAGCATCCTTCTGAGTGGCAACCTGGAGGGTTTGAGGGGGATAGGCATGAGCTTTCCTAGCTTCTAGATTTTTTTGCTTGTAATTCTTTGAGGGGACTTGATTTCTTGGCTTGGGATGGTTCGTATTTGTCTTGAAATTACTTTGTGCTTGGTGGTTATAAGCAGTTGGGTAGGCATATTTTTGGGGACATTGAGGTCCCTTGGTGGAAGCAAGTTTGGCACAAGTTGTCATGGCCCAAGTGCAATTTCTTCATGTGGTTGGTGGCTCAAAATCAGTGTCTTACTTGGGATAATTTCTTTAAGCATGGTTTCCAAGGCCCTTCTATGTGTGTTTTGCGTCATCGTTGTGAAGATAGTGTCTCCCATTTCTTCTTCCAATGTTCCTATGTTAGGGAGATTTGGCATTTTTGGTGAAGGGTGTCGAATACAGCCTGCTCACATGTTTCCTCATTGGTAGAGTTTTTGGATTGATGAGGTAGGGCCCCTGTTTCTACCTCCTTTCTTCAAGTTGCTTGGGCTCTTAGCCCATCCTTTATTATCTGGAACCTGTGGTTGGAGAGGAATAGGTAGATTTTCTAGGATGCATTGTTGATGGCCCTCACATGTCTTGGAAAATTCTGCATTCTTTGGGGGAAACTATTGTGGCTAAGTGTGATTTGACAGTGTCGATGGATCCTCATGATGTTGTTTGTTGTAAGCATCTTCATCTTACTCCTTCATAATGACAACTCATGTTCAATAGATGTAGACATCCTACCTTGAAGGTGAATAGGGAGCAAGATGGTCATGTCCTCCTCAAGGAGTCCTAAAAATCAACTCAGATGGCTCTTCTGATGGAAATTCGGGTCAGGTCGACATTGGTGGTGTTTGTCAGGATAGTTATGTAGATGTTCAGTTTATCTTCTCTTTTTATAAGGTTCTTCGTACTAATAATTTAATGGAGGCTCGGGCCATTTTATTGGCTATGGAGTGGGGCAGTCAATGCGGATGGTGAAGGATCATATGTGATTCTGACTCCCAGGTTGTGGTAAACTTTTTGAATAGGCGATGTTTAGATAATGTGAGCTGGAAATTGACATTGATTTTTGAAAAATTTCTCACTCTTTATGCTTCTCTGGAGTATAGTACTTTCACTCATATTCCTAGAGAATGGAATGGTGTTACTGATTGTTTGGCTAAATGGGATTTTGATCATATTCATGATTGAAATTTGTTGAATCAGGGTCAACTACCCCCAAATTTGTCTCAACAGTTGCATCACTTGGTTGAACTTGATGTTAAGGAAATTCATTCATCAAAACTAAATAATAATATACATTTCAATCATGAAATGTCACTCCATTTTTGTCACAACATATCCTAACATATATAATTTAGTAAAAGGAAATACTCCATCCAATTATATAGAACATGCATTTTAACCTAAAAACTAACTAGAAATTATATCATAGGAGTAAAATATATTTTTTATTATTCCAATGAATAATATGGTAACTAAAATCAAATAATGTTCACATAAGAATTGAAGTAAAGTTTTTTATTCATCCAATACACCAGTGATAAATAAAAGTAAGGTTTTATGTTTTTCAACCAATAAACTAATTTAGTTACAATGGCCTGCTCAAGGAAAATTCACTGCTAACAATTAGAAAATTCACCGCCAACCATTAGAAAATTCAGGGCCAACAATTAGAAAATTCACCACCAAGAATTGAAGTAAGGACTTTTATTCATCCAATGCACCACGTGAGAAATAAAAGTAAGAAGCAATGCGCCATAAAAAAATTCACTATCAACAATTCACTACTAGAAAATTCATCCCTATCACAAATTCACCTCAAGGAAGATTCACCACTGGCAATTCGTCATAAAAAAAAATCACTATCAACAATTCACTGTGGAAAAATTCATTCCTGTGACAAATTCACCTCAAGGAAACTTCACCACTAGCAATTCACGAGAAAATCAATTCAAACCTTTTAATGTGATGAATTTTCCATGACGTCAATTTTTCATGGTGGTGAATTTTTTTGACACTGAATTGCTAGCCCTAAATTCTCCTATAACCAATTACAATAAATATCTTGATATACTCTTATTCCAATTAGTTCATAATATATATTTGGACATATCAATAAACAAAGAAAGGTACTCACCTAAATTAAAACACATTATTCATTTCAATCATGAAACAATCACTCACTCGATTTACCACCTCACGTATAAGAATTACATAAGTGCAGTAAGTATTTTATTCATCTAGTACACTACATGAGAAACAAAAGTAAGGTTGTGTGTTTCTCAATCAATTAAGTAACTTAATCACAATTAGTATATACATTTCAATTAAAAATGTCATTTACTGAATTTATGTCACAACATACTTTGACATATATAATAATAAACGGAATTCACTCCATTCTAATCTAAAAATTATTCATTTTTAAGTCACTCTATTCATCCTTATATGTATATGAATAAAAAAATGTCCTTAACTCTACTTAAATCTCTTACAACAAAATTACTCAATTTAAATTTATTTGATTTAAATATATTGAAATAAAATATTACTTCATTTCAACTAAATTACTAAATTGATTTTTACAATAATCATAATCCAACTTTCCTACAAACACTAGATTTACCTCACTAATAAGAATTGCATAATTGAAGTAAGTATTTTATTCATCTAGTACACTAGTGAGGAACAAAATTAAGGTTTTGTGTTTCTCAATCAATTAAGTAATTTAATTGCAATCAATATATACATTTCAATTAAAAATGTCTTTTACTCAATTTATGTCACAACATACTTAAACGTATATAACAGTAAAATGAATTCACACTATTCTAACCTAAAATTTACACATTTTTAAGTCACTCTATTCATCCTTATATGTATAAGAATAAAAAAATGTCCTTAACTCTACTTAAAACTCTTACAATAAAATTACTCAATTTAAATTTAATTGTTTTAAATATATCCAAATAAAAAATTACTTCATTTCAACTAAATTACTAAATTTACTTTTACAATAATCATAATCCAACTTTTTTGCAAACACTATTATTAACTTAAAGAAAATTACTAGGTACTAAAATGGGTATACTAAAACGAAACCCAACATAGTTTTAAAATTGAAAGCTCATTTACTTATTGAGATCTGCATTAACATTATTGGTTAACATTATTGGTTAACATAAAATCATACATATATTATATTTAATAATATAAAAAAGGGAGACGTGTCATTAGCATTTCACCAACAGTATCTTGGGTCATTTCCAAAAACTCTTAATATTTATTGAAAACTGGGATTTCGAGTGTATTTGGCGTTGGGATTGTAACACAAAAACCTGTAAAAGGCCATGGTTATCTTAATAGTCCGAGTTTGTAGGGCTCACCGCCTCACCTGGTGTGTCTATAAAATAAATCATTTCATTGTTTATCTGTGCAATTTCTGTTTTCACATTATCTGTAGGTGTGATCTGTTTTTCCTAAAGCAGATAGATTGTGATGGCTTCAGAGTATAACATTACGATTAAGGAGGAGCCTGTGCAAACGAACGCAGCTGAATCGGATCTCTCACTGCGGAGGAGGAGGAGGAGAGCCGTAGGGGAGATTATCCCCAATCCCGACGGGCTGCCTGAGGGTTTTATTACGGAAAGACGAATAAGAAAAAGCGGTGCTTTTTCTAAGGTGTTTGATAAGTATTTTTTTTATCTTTTCTTTATTCAACTTTCTCAGTTTGAAATAGGATATGATGACATTTTTCTAAATGTGAAATTTAATTGTTTTTTTTGTGTTTCTAAAAATTCTCAGTGTTATATAGAGCTAGCTACTGGTTATAGGTTTCAATCAAGGCCAGAAGTACAGAGGTACTCACAAACAGGATCGAGGAAAAAGCGAAAGGGTAATCATTGTTAATATTAAAATCTCATTCTATTTAGTTTTATTTCAATGCATTTCCGGATGGTTAAATTATTTGATTTATCACAGGAATATCTAATAATAACGGGGTTAAAGCCGTTGGCGAGCTTTGTGATCAAGGATCTGTCATTAGAGGTCAACTGTCGTTGCCTCAAGTACATGCCATTGTAGTTTCGGTTCCTCCGTTACATGCCAGGCAAGGGCAACATCCATTGCCTGAGGTACAAGATTATAAGGAATCTAAGAAACCCTCATTTACTGCCATTGAACTTTGGGTTTCTTCAGTAAATGTCATTCACGGGCAACATCCATTGGCTGAGGTACAAACTTATGAGGAATCAAAAAAACCCTTAACAATTACCATTATATCTTAGAAGTTATGCTTCAAATTTTCATGTATATTTGCATCTATCATATATCTTAAAATATGATATAGTTTCTTTTATTTGATAGTTCACATCTAACTGACTCTTTCAGTGATTTTAAGCAATTGTATATGAAAATACTTCAACTGGATTGTAGAATCAGATTTGATTTAGAATTTTTTATACTTCAATTTATAATTGATTAAAATATTAAAGTGTGCGTCAGGAAATTGAAGAAGCCTTTTCAAACGAAGAACGGGAGGCCATTGAGACACTTGCCGAACTGGGGGAGCTTAGAAGCCTGCAGCGAGAGCAGGAACATGGGAAACTCAGCATAAGCTAATACTATTTAGACAGCCTATATAATTTTTTTTTTATATAATGCTTTTCTCAAAGTGAACTGATCACATAATCCCTCCACTGCTGTAAGACGAACTGTACAGGGAGATTTTGGTTCGCATATGGTGTTACATGGTATAGCTGTTAGATTTTATATTTTGAAAATCGCAAAGGTGCTTCCCATTATACCTTGGTGGTTTAACTTAGGGCTCTTGATACTTCTCATGAATGAGGATTTTAATGAGATTTTCTTGTATCAACTATTGCATGACTGATTCAATTGGTTCCCAAGTGGTGTGTATTTTCATTTGTTATCTTGTGAGATTTTTACTTTAAATTGATCTTGTGGCGATTGATTCTGGAGATGTGGTGATTCGATTTGTTGTTGATGTTGTTGATCTTGATATACAACCTCTTGACATTGGAGATATTATTTTTGATGTGGTTGGGAACACAACCAATGCTTTGATATACAACCTCTGGACATTGGAGATATTATTTGATGTGGTTGGGGACACAATCCAATGCTTTGATGACATGGTTCAACCAATGGAAGACTGTATTGATTTTCGGGGGGAGATGTCTCTTGGCACAATGGATCAACTATTTTGGCAAGTGATGCAATTTGATGTTGAAAAAATTGATCTTGATTTTGATCTTGACACCCTTGATATAGTTGATTTTGTTTTTGTTCAAGCGGATTTGGAATTTATACTTGTGGTGTTTGCATGGGATCGTGGAAAAAGTGATTTTGGACAATGTTCTAATTTGGGATGATGTTTAGATTTGGGATTATAGGTTGAAATTGAACATTGTTGTGGTTGGGAATCAAACTACTTTCATTTAGGTAGCTTTGATTTCGCATGGTGTTACCTTGACTTGGATCAAAATATGGAGTTGCGAACATATTGTTTGGACTTCGAACAACATTGGTGTGATTTGCAAACATATCTATCCAAAATTTTACCAAGTGTGGATTTTAAATTTTCATGTTTAGTACTTGTGCTTGCTATATTCATATTTGGCATGCATGGATTTGGTGGGATAATGTTTTTTTGTTGAAGAATCATGCATTGATAGTTTGGTTAATAGATTTGTAGGTTTGGAATTTGATTTATTTCTACCATAAGGAAAGGTGTTCCAAAATTTAGATTGGGCATAATCACATTTGTTGTAACATTGAGGTTTGTAAGAGATAATGATGCCATGTACGGATTGCATAAATGTGAGTTTCGATAATCAATGGACATTGTAAGGATTTGATAGTTTGGTTGATTCGGACCACTCATGATGTATGAATCAAGTTTATATTCCATTTTTTTCTTGTGTTGAGTTCTAGTTTAGACCATAAAAGAAGGATCAATATTCGAGAATTTGGGAGGTGAACCTCTAACTCCTTAGATTGATCTACACCTTAGGCACAAAAAAAGGAAACCTAGGATGATAAGGATCAAAGGGTGATGATGAGGTAAACGAAAGATGGATGATGTGAATGATTGAACCCTTAAGAAATCTTTAATGGGATACTAGACTTTAGGACTTTTAGATTTTTTATTTCAGATTTGATTTGGTTTGATTTGGATCTGGATAATGACCGCACAAACCCCAAGATGTCGGATGTTATCTTGGAATAAATTTCTCCACAAGGTGATAATTTAGCTAAGTATATGAAGAAGGATTCATCTACACATGCATAGTCAAACAAAATGATTTCTGATTCTATTTTACAAGATTTACCAAAAGTCTAGCATGAAGGATTTTTCCAAGATTCTAGGAGTTGTTTGTGAAATGGGATTTGATTGATGTTTGAGATTGTTAAAATGTTTGGTTTTTTTTTATCCTAAGTGAACCTAAGAGGGACTTTTTTACAAGACCTAGGTTTTGAAGAACATCATTTTCTATAAGATTACTTAAACCAAAAGATCAATGTTTTCTCAAAAGACCCTAAGACAAAAGATAAACAAGCACATGTGTGGGGTTCAATTAATTTCATCCTGATTAATGAATTGATCTAACCACATCAACTTGTCTTGTTTATTTTTCCAAATGAATGTCTATGTCTTAATTTATTTGCATCCCACAATGTCCATTATGTGGAGATCAAGGAAATTAAGGCAATAGTTTCCTAATGTTGACTTTAGTAAGAGAAAATTGTGATGTTAATCCAAATACTTAGAAGCCTCTAAGGATGAAATCCCTAGGGAAAGCAAGAGAACTTGGATTTGTCAAAGGTATTTGCTCCTCCTAAAGCATTTGAAATTTTAAAGATTTGGTGAATGATTGTTTTTAAATGTTTTCGATTCAAGAAAAGTGTTATGATTCCAAAATAATGCACAACCCTAAGATAAAAAGAGACAATATTTGTTGAATTCCCACTTGGATAAATTTGGCTATGCTTATTTACAGAGGATGACTAGAAGCTTGACCAAACTGGCTCCCCTCCATAGCACTCACCTTTACGGGTCAGCCAAGCTTCAGTTGTCATAAATCTCCCATGACAAAATTTTCATGTCCATAAAGAATCGCAAGTATGCGAGATGGCTTTGGAACGACCATTCTTGCATCAAAAAATAGATAGGGGTTTGGCTTACTATAAGAGAGAACACATGCAAAATCATTTCTCACACTAGTAAGCTTTGTACAATTTTAGAATGCCCAAATTGAAGTGTGGAGGAAATCTCTTATACAATTTAATATCAATAAAATACTTTTTATTCTCAAGATTGCCATGAAGCCGGAGAGAAGTGCATACACCTTTTAAATGATATTATTTTGTAAAAGAGATTACAAAACAAAGAATGCACATGTTCATTTTAGACCAGAAATAAATAATGGACTTTTTTAATAACACCAAGAAGAAATGTGAGATTTATTTGTTCAATTTTAGAATCCAATGTGAAAAATAGTAAGTTCTTAAGATTATTTTTAAGCTAACAATAAATGACTCAAATCAATATGTCAAGTTGGACGAGTGAAATGGCAGACTGCAAGAGTGACTATTGTGAACGAAGGGTGCACCATAATCGTGGGTCTGGAAGATCTTAGACTATGTGGACCTACAATCAAAGGTGTAGGGCTCGACCACTAGACCTCCCATGGTGTGTATGAAAAAAATAATGGAACGCTTTGGAAAGGGGCGACACTAGCTCTCTTATTAGCCAGAATGAGGGAAAGCAGCAACAGGTTAAAGTTCAAAATAGATTAGCCTACTGAAACATGTGTCTAACGAATCTAGTCAACTTCATAAAGCTAGAAAAGAAATTTTGGAGACCAAAGCATCAAGAAGTTTAAAAAAACAAAGTAAACCCTAACATTGAACATACAACACTTGTTTGTTTAATGGTGAAGGGAAAGTTTAGGAATGAGTTGGTGAATCAATTAAAAGAGGAGGTTTTTTCATGAAATGGAGCAGTCCATGGCCAACATTTAGTAAGGTTAGAAACTTGCATAATGAGCATTGGGGGGAAGCCACGGTATTAAAAAATATCCCAAATGGGTTTTATTTGGTCATTTGCCTAAATCCCAGAGACAAAGTGTGGATTTTAAACAATTGGCCATTCTTAATGGTGGGTAAAGGGTTTTACATAAAAGACTAGTCTCCAAATTTCAACCCAAAAAGTGAATCCATATATGAAGTTCCAATTTGGATAAGACTGTATAACTTACCCCATGAATATTTGGATATGCAAACCCTCAAGTAAATTGGGAATAAGCTATGAATTTTCATCAAAATCGATGAATCCATAGCCGATAAGGATTACAACATGTATGCATAGATTTGCATTTTATGGCAAGTGATTCATCCCCTACCAGCAATCATCGAACTTATATCAATAGAAGGAACCTAGAAGCAAGAGATTGAGGTGGAAGAATCTATTGAGATGTGCTTTGGCTGTAAAGAGGTCAAGCATATGGTTTGGGAATGCAATTTACATATGAAAGGAAAGTTTCCTAGCCAAAATAACCTAAAAAATATTTTATTAGGTAAGGAGATTTCCTTCGAAGTAGAAGATAGTATGTTTCTAGAAGCAATGGCATGAAGAGAGGAACATGAAGTGATGTGTGTCTAAGGATGGCATAAACTTGATCTAGTTTTAGACATGCGGTCCAACTCCCAAGTGGAAGATATTCAAAAGGCAATGATGAGAATAGTATGCCAGTTGTGGTTATAACAAAGGATTTGGTGTTAGAAGATCTTCATGGTAAGATTTTCTCACTAGATCAGATGCTAAAGACATTAATACAGGAGGATTATCTTTGGTCTAGTGATCATCAGGTAGAAGCTTCAAGGGAAGGTCTCAAGGGATTTGAATCCTCAAAAACTAGAAATCTAGTTACAGTTGAGGGGTTAGGAGGGATTGAGAAACCATCAGTATTTACAGTAACAACTCCAAAAATAAACAGTCTCTATGGACTTAAATTGAAATGCAATAATTCTGATGTAGCTCTGACAACTATCAATTTGGGGAAATGCATAAAAGGGACAAGGAAGGAAGGTTATAGGGGTTGTGAGAATGATGTCAGATATGGTTGGTGTGAAGAGGAAAAACATAATCCACTTCTGAAATAATCTTTGGAGAATTCTAGGGCTCAATTATATATAGAAGTAGTAATACCTGTGAGGTGCTTAACCAAAACTGGGAGTGTTACCCAGGTTTCTCAAAGAGAGCAAAAATGAGAAAACCTAGAGGTGGAGAAAGTTGAAAATAGTCCTTCCAAAAATGTACCCATCAATTAGAAGCTCAAAATATAAATTTAGAAATTGAGACTAGAGAGAATTTTTTTAACGATATAGCAATCTCACCTATCAAAAATCTAGAGAGTTCCTTTGAGGACGAAATAGATATAGCCAGCCCCTATGATGACCTAGATTTGGTTCCTCATTCAGAAGAAGATGAATGGGTTGGTGATGATCTGGGCTTAAACTCTGACTTGGGAATTTTGGAAAAGAGAACTCCTGAACAATATTCAATGAAGCAAAGTAAGGTGAAGGAAGAGGAGAAGAAGAAAAGAGGTCCTCAACCCATTAGGGTTAAATTGGAAATTGTTGGGAATGCAGCAGGCCAAAAAAATTGAGATCGACTATGCCTTTTCCAGAGGCAAATAAGGGTCCTTTCGTGGAATGTTAGGGGCTACAATTCCCCTGACAAGATTTGTTTGATCAAGAGGTGTCTTGATTAAACAAGAGTGGATCTAGTTATGTTACAAGAACTAAAATTAAATGGGAAGGAAATTGAAGCCTTTGGAAAATGTTTTAGTACATGAAAGTGTTTTATAGTGGAAGCTACAAGAGCTTTAGGGGGTTTATGGCTCCTCTAAAATGATCCAAAAAACCATGGCAATGGGTGAGTATCACCTCCAAGCAGTTATTATCAATTTTCTTGTTAGTGAATACTTATGCTTCAAATAATATGCAAGATTTGAGGAGAGTCTAGATTGAGATTTTAAAGGTGATTGTAATTAGCAAGGACAATCTTATCCTCCTGGGTGGGGATTTCATTGCCATCCTTAGTTCATCAGACAAGAAGTGGGGACAAGGTTGGTTGAATCAAAAGAAAAGGGATTTCTATGATTTTTTAACAAATAATGGTCTATTTGATCTTCAATTAAGAAATGGTGACTTCACTTGGACAAATAGAAGATCTAGTTTCCTAAACATAGTAGAGAAACTTGACATATTTTTTGTTGTCGGGAATTGGGCCAATTTCCAATGGGATTTCTAGGTTGAGATCCTACAAATAATAGGTTTTGATCATTACCTAATCATTGTGTAAATTCAAGAGGAAGAGTCCCCTGAGCGATGTCCATTTAAGTTCAAAAAAATGTGGCTTAGGGAGGAAGGATTCTTTGAACTAGTGGCAGATTGGTGGTTGAATACTCTGGTAAGGAGAGGTAACAAAGCTTTTTTATTTTATAAAAATATATAACATATAAAGGAAAGGTTGAAGAAATGGAACAAATAAGTTTTCAAGAATGTTTTCTCTGAGAAACTAAAATTCGAATAGGAACTGGGGCAGTTACATTCCAAGTTAATTGAAGAAGCTTTAAGTGAGGATGATTTTATAATGGAAAAAGGACTGAATAAGAAGTATGCAAAGATTTTGGCTCATGAAGAAATATTTTGGTAGAAAAAATCAAGGGAGACCAGGCTAAAAGGGGGGGATCACAATTTGAAAATTTTCCATAATGTAGTAAAGGTGAGGAGATCTTTCGATAATTTTTTTTTCAATTTGAGATAAAAATCGTAATTTTCTTACAAAAAAAGGAGATATCTATAGAGAAGTGGTGTGTTACTTTATTGAAGCTTTCAATACCATTCAACTGGATTCATCACAGGAAAATGAAATTCTGGATGTAATACCTAGTTGTGTCTCTGATCTCCAAAACTTAGTGCTCACAAAGGCAATTATGTTAGAATTAAAATCTTCTCTTTTCAATATGGGTGTGGATAAGGCACCTAGACCAAATGGGTTCCCATCTATTTTCTTTGAAAAATTATGGGATGTTTAGCTAAAGAGTTATGGGTGGTGGTGGAGGAATCAAGATTGGAAGGCTTTGTTTTAAAAGATTTTAATAATATTTTTATTGCTTTGGTCTCGAAGAAAGAAGAGATCGTATCTTTCAATTATTTTCGCCCTATTGTTCTCTGTAATACAGTGTATAAAGTAATATCTAAAGTAATGGTGAATAGGTTGAAATTTGTTTTTGACTCGGTAATCTCCTCAGAGCAGAGTGGTTTTTCTCCTAAGCGGTCTATTTTTGAAGGTATTATTATTGCACATGAAGTTATTCATTCAACTGGGCTAGGTAGATCAGACATGATGCTAGTAAAATTGGATATCAGGAAAGCTTATGATGAAGTAAACATAAGTTTATTGTTAAAGGTACTGAGAAGATTTGGTTTGAATGAGGTGTGGATAAAGTGGGTAGCGAGTTATATAAACTCCCCATTTTTTGTTCTTCTGAATGGTAGTCCCCAAGATTTTTTACCTATAATAAAAGAATTAGGTAGGGTGATCCCATTTCCCCTTTTTTATTCATCATAATGGATGAAGCTTTGGGGAGAGTAATATCAAAAAAGCAGGATGAAGGGGTTTGGAAGGGTGTTTGGATCGTTTATAGTCTAGATCATGTTTCACGTTTGTAATTCGTGAATGACACTCTTTTAATGGGAGAAGTGTTCTTTAGAGAGGAAAGACTAATGAAAAAAAATCTAGATAGATATAGTAAGGGTTTTGGTCAATGCATTAATTGGAGAAAATCTAAAATTTTCTTCGTCAACACATGCTATCGAAAACAAATAGAAATATGTACTATTTTAGGAATGAAGATGAGTACTCTTCCGAGAAGATATCTAGGTATCCCTCTTTTTGGTGGTGTTATTAAGGCTATGATTTGGAAGGATTTAGTATATTGTTGCTTTTAACAAATGAACTTCTTGAAAAGTCATTGATTGACCTCAACTAGGAGAATTCTGCTATTAAATTCTATTGTTTCAGCCATTCCTATATTCCCAATGATGTGCCTTAAAATTCATGCAAAATTTGTAAAGGTGATAGGATAGAGAATGAGGATATTATTTTGGAATGGGTGACTTGATGAAGATAAAATCCCCTTATTGGCATAGGAAAAAATATGTAAGTCTGAAGGGAAGAGGGTGCGATTTTAAGAGATTGGAGTATTATAAATGAACCTTTCAGAGCTATGTTAGTTTGGAATATATATTCACAACCTTCTCAATTATGGGATAAAATCCTTAAAGAAAAATATCTAGACTCATTGGAGAACACTAGAATTTTCATGATGAAGAACCCACCATCTAGTTCAATGATTTGGAACTTTGTGGTTTCTTGTTGGAAGGTTATTACAGACCATATAACATGGTAGTTAGGGAGTGGGACAAAAGTGAAATTTTGGGAAGACTCGTGGAAAGATCTCCTGACCTTGAAGGATAATGAAGACTTACAACTATTAATGAAATGGTTTACTCAACACTAGGGGGAGAATTTTAGTGACTACCTAGAGTCCAGGGAGGATGCAACGAGCGATGGTTGGAAATGGGAATCGCTTTAGGAGGTTGAGATTTCAGACTAGCATAAATCAATGATGCAAGATATTTTTTGGGAGTAGAAAATTTATGAGATCAAACAAAGAGGATAAGGTAGTTTAGTGTGGGGCAGCTGATGGAAGGTATTTAGTGAAATTGGGATATCAATTTTTTCATTCAGAAGTAGATAGGGATAATTGGCTGATTAAGTTATTTTGGTGGAACGAATGCCTCCCTAAAGTAGGCACTTTCTTATAGCTAGCAATTAGAGGTCACATTCTAGTAGGAAAATAAAGGAAATGTTTATGTTTTAATGGCCAAACCAGATGTATATTGTGCTCAAAAGTAGAGGAATCAAGTGACCATCTCCTACATTGTAAAGTGGCAATAGAATTTCGGAGACGCTAAAACAAAGTTTGGAATGGAAAAGTGCTACCCTGAACACATTGAATTTTATTTTTGAAATTTGGCCATTGCCAAGAAGAAAATCAAATTTATCTTGTGTCTAGAAGGTTATTCCTTCCTTGGTGGTTTGGAAATTATGGAAGGAGAGAAACAAAATAATATTCACAAAGAAATTTGAAAGTTTGGAAATGTTGAAATGGAAAGTGAATCATTCCATAGAGGAAGTGGTTGGGGTGTTAGATTCCTTATATTTTCATTGAGAAATCCCTTACACTTCATAAGATAAAAAAATTTAGGAATGTTGGCTAGGAATTTGTTTGTGGCCCGTTAAGGGGTTGAGTTGGGTAAATCATATTGGAATGTGTTGTAATGAGATACAATGGGAAAAACCATTTGAAGGATGGTGGAAGATCAATTTTATGGGACATTAAAGGGAAATCCTTGTTCTTCACTAGTGGGATTCATAATTAGAGATTGGATGGTGATGTGTTAGCATTAGGAGCAAAGAAGTTGATGAAAGGAATTAACATGGTTGAAGCTCAAGCAACAATATTGGTAGTTAAATGTTGTAATAAATTGGGTGCATCAAGGATTCATTTGGAAGGGGGCTCAATGGTAATTGTCCAAGTGGTGATATCGAGAGCTATCCATGGTTGTCACCTATAAAAGGTGGTTGAAAAAATTAGAGAAGAGTTAGATACCCTAGAAAGTTTTCGGGTTAGTCATATTCGTAGAGATGGAAATAGTGAGGGGAGTATTATTTCAAAATGGGCATTATCTTTTGGTGAGCTTGGAGATATAAAATTGGAAGATTTTGGGGAGATTGTGTCAGTGGAGTTAGATGAAGTTTGGATGTACATCAAATGAAATGAGTAGGGGAGTGACCAAAGGGAGGTAATGTAATAAGACTACTGAAGCATTGCAGAGCCGCGAGCAGGAAGGAAAGTACTATAAACATTAATTTGTACTAAAAGAGTGGAATAGGATTTAAGTTGGTTGTAATGATGCATTCCACATTTCAAAGAAAGAAAAAACTTGAAAGTAGAGTAGGTAGTGAAGGCGGTGGCGGCTCAAAATCATGGAGGCTAATTTTACCTTTGAGTCACAACATCAACTAAGTCCTTTCATTGGAGAGGTCTCTACGAAGAGGATGGAAGACTTGTTCCTCGTTCCTGATGAAAGGCTTGGATAGTGTGTTGTATGATTCTATGCAATGGATTTGGCACTCTAAGATAGAGGCTCAGAAAAAATTCAGATGTGTACTCAATGATCACGACCTGAGGGCTCGACCTTGGAGAACCAATGGAGATGGTCAATAAAATCCTGAAGAAGTTTGTGAATGCAAATTTTTTAGTGAACATGGAATCTATTCTAGAATGGGTAGTGTTGAGGGCTGGACTAGACATTTCATATGGAATACTAGATGAAGAAATGGAATTACTATATGGGTTTGCAGGAATAAGGCCATTTATTAGATGGCTAGAGGGAAATTTCAAAGAAAGATTCCGAGAGGAAGCTTGTTTGGTTTGGAAAGCTCTAAAAATTATCATGGAACTAATGGAGGTAGAGGAGTTCCTTGTGAAGGCCAAGATAGAAGTGTAGGAGGAGGTGGAAAGAGTGAAATATCAGAAGAAACATCCATAGAGGAATTTGAGGAAGCACTATAAAAAGAAGCACATTCAATCTTTGGGCGACAAATTATTGGTTGTAGGTGGTGCATTATGAATTTAGAGCTTTATTTGTCACCAAAAACATGCAATAAATGCTAAAAATGTTAGATGAGATCAAGAAACATGAAGATATGAAGGTTAGATGAATGATTAAGCATAAAAACCCTAAAACTTATACCAAGTTATAATGTGATTTCACTTTAGGTATAAATTTGAATATTTTAACTCTATCAAAGTTAAGAAACACCTACACCATTGCATAACTTATGAAATTCTACCCCATTTAAAAAAAAAAGCTTCAAAATATACCTTTGTACAACCAAGATATGGCCATTTAAAGATTGGTTATAAAAACACTAAAATAGAGAGCATATGTGCCAAAATAGAGCTTGGATGCACTAAAAAATGCCATGTATGCACTAAAATAGAGCCTGGATGTGCCAAAAGAATAGGTAGATGAACTAGAATTGAGATTGGATGCACCAAAAGAATAGGTAGATGCACTAGAACAGAGCTTGGATGCACCATAATAGAGATCGAATGCACTAAAATGAGGGTCAAATATGCTGAAATAGATAGTGGATGTGCTACATCGCTACATAAGAATTCATGAACGAACCTATTGATAAAAACCTACAAGAAAAATATTAAAAACGGGGCTAGGCCCCACGGTGGGTGTCAAAATGTAAATGCTCAAGGACTTCAACCTATTCAAACATGGACAGACAAGCAAGCATTTAGTCCTCAAATAAATTTAAACCAAAGCATTTTCTATGAAATTCATCCAACCACAAGAATAAGAAAAAAACATAAAATATCAAATGAAAGCTAATGAAATCTTATTCTAATGCTCAAATCATCATCCCATAGGGGGATTGGTTCTCCTTTGATGAGGAAAGAAGCCCTATTCCAATTTATTGATAAGATTGATGATGATTGATTGATCTTTGATGAAATTTTCCAATAACCTAGCTAAATTGATTGCAAAACCTGAAATACTATGAAGTCAAATGATAAATTCCTATAGTGATTGTGCCACTATTATTTCGGCTTTCCCTAATATACTTTTATATTTCCCATACATGAAACTTATTGCTACCACTAAAGCCTATTTCTCCCTATAATGCAAAAGGTTTTTTTTCTATTTGAACTCATTATATTCAAATATAATGGAAATCTATTATTTTCCATATTTAATTACGAATTATTCAAATAATTTTTGTATAGGTTTTCTCTTTTTGTTGTTCCTTATCATTTTGGCAATGTCCTAGATCAATTTTTGTTGTGTATGAAATTATGTAGTTATTAAATAATGTTAATGTGTAAGAACAAAAGTAAATTTTTTGGTTCATGGCCAATAATTAGAAAATTCACCACCAACAATTAGAAAATTTGCGGAATTAAAAAATTCACAACTAAATTTAAATAATGTTCACCTGAGAATTGAAGTAAGCATGGGAAAGTGGTTTTTATTCATCCAATACACCATGTGCGAAATAAAAGTAAGCTTTTATGTTTTTCAACCAATAAACTTATTTAATTACAATGGTATCAGGAAACCTCATCATCAAAAAATCACCATCACAAAATTCACTATCCACAGTTCAGGAAAATTTATTCCCATGAGAAATTCACCTCAAGGAAAATTCAGCACTAGCAATTTGTCGTTGAAAAAATTCACTATCAACAATTGACAGTGCAAAAATTCACCTGTAAGACAAATTCACCTCAAGGAAAATTCACTAGAAAATTAATTGTAAACCTTTTAATGTGATGAATTTTCCTCGGAAGTGAATTACTCGTGAAGCGAATTACTGGTGGTGAATTTTTGGTGTTGAATTTTTCGACACTCAATTGCTAGCCCTAAATTTTCCTATAGCCAATTACAATAAATATTTTTATATACTCTTAGTCCAATTAGTTGACAATATATATTTTGACATATGAATAAACAAAGAAAGGCACTCACCTAAATTAAAACATAGTATTCATTTCCATCATGAAACATCAATCACTAGATTTACCTCACATATAAGAATTGCATAATTGAAGTAAGTATTTAATTCATCTAGTACACTAGTGAGGAACAAAATTAAGGTTCTGTGTTTCTCAATCAATTAAGTAATTTAATTGCAATCAGTATATACATTTCAATTTAAAATGTGATTTATTCAATTTATGTCACAACATACTTAGACATATATAACAGTAAAATGAATTCACTCTATTCATCCTTATATGTATAAGAACAAAAAAATATCCTTAACTCTACTTAAATCTCTTACAATAAAATTACTCAATTTAAACTTAATTGTTTTAAATATATTCAAATAAAAAATTACTTCATTTCAACTAAATTACTAAATTTACTTTCATTCAAACACTATTATTAACTTAAAGAAAATTACTAAATGGGTTTACTAAAATGAAACCCAACATAGTTTGAAAATTAAAAGCTCATTTACTTATTGAGATCTACATTAACAATGTTATGCTCTAAGCCGTTAACAAAAAATCAAATTGGCCAAGCCCCATAGAACAAAATATTTGTTGGTAATTTCAAAGCCAGACTAGACTATATCATACATATATTATATTTAACAATATAAAAAAGGGAGACGTGTCATTAGCATTTCACCAATAATATCTTGGGTCATTTTCAAAAATTCTTAATATTTATTGAAAATTGGGATTTCGAGTGTATTTTGTTGGAAATAATTCCAATTTCATTGATTATCGCACGTTGACTGCGGTTTAACCGCTTGCTGTTTGTTCTTCACTAGTATGTTGACCGTTGACCGGGTCCTAGCGGTTACCACAGCCACCGCGGTCTGGCTGGCCTCCCATCGCGGTAGCACGGTATGTATAAACTGTCAATGCCTGGCGGTTAGTAGACCATAGTCTGGCGGTTAATAGACCATAGTCTGGCGGTTACCACGGCCACCACGGCCATCACGGTCCGTCTTTTGACCATGGTGGTAGCACGGTAAACCATCCGTCGGTGCCGTCGCCACTGACCATAGCGGTTACTGCGGCCACCGCGGCTAGATATTTAATTGCAGCGGTAGTGTGGTAAGCCATCTACCCTGGCCGCTAGCTATTTACCAAGACCACCATGGCTTGGTTTTTAGCCGTGGCGGTAGCGCTTTAGTCAACTTGATGGTTGACTGTTTGACCTTTCTGAATGGCAGTGAGTGCACTCCACGGTGGACTGATAGTACAGTTGTTTGACTGTGATTGGACAGGTTTCTTGTATAATGTGCTCGACAGCCTGGGTATACTTGGAGCCTTTATTTTATCATTGTACATGTGGTCTTTTCGACTATTGGAAATATATTATAAATATGTGTAAGATGTCACGGTCGACAATAAGTAGAGGAAAAAGTTGGTGAAGTCTAAAAGAGATGAAAAAGGTGACAGAGATAGAGAAGAGATAGATAGAGAAAGAAAAATGCTCCCAAGAGCAGAGATTGAAAATAGATTGAGTTAGAAGATGAAATGAAGAGCCGAAGCTCTATGTTGTAAAAATGAAATTTCTGAGAATGAGATGAATATAAATTTCTGGGTTTAAGCATATTGTTTCAGTTTCATATTTTATGTATTTTTATTTGTCTGTCTATGCATGACTCTCCTCTTGTTGTTAAGAGTTGTTAGTCTTATCCTTTCCCACAAAGTGGTATCAGAGCCTAGTTGGTCAATTTGACTGGGAGTAGAAATGTGTGGTAAATTTGTGTGAAGAATTCACTATCTAGATAGAGAAAGCTATAGAATGTCTAGGACTTGTGTGTGTGCAAAATATGAGAAGTTCATCTGGGTTTAGAGATTTGTGAAGAGGGTTAAAAAGGTAATAATTTTTTAGAAGAAAATGCAGCCACAAGTGCTTTGTCTATAAAGAAAGTTGTTTGTATTAGAAATAGTTCTCAAGAGAATAAGGATACGTTCCTAGAGAGGAAGATATTAGAAAAGGTTGCTTGCAAAAGGTTTGAAGTCTGTTTAGTTGTTAAGGAGATTTAGTGTGCTTGAATGCTTGAAAGTTTATTGCTAAGAAAAGCCAGAAGAGCTATATTTTGAAGAGAGAAAGAGATCACTGATAGAAGAGAAGCTGAGAAGAAGACCACAAGCAAAAGAAGGAGTTATAAGGAAGAGTTGCAGACCCTGTTGCAGAAAAGAAGAAAAGAAAGAGGCTGAAGAAGACTAGAGACACATGAAGCTACGATATCCCTGGAGCAAGTTCAAAAGAGGTAAGTTAAAATTTCCTTTACAAATGGGGAAAGTAGGGAAAAGAATCAAGAAAGAGAATGAAAGTTTGTCATCTGCAAGAGATGTTTTAGAAGAAGAGTTAATATTGCTTAGAGATGAATTGGGTATTGTTATAAAGAACAATAGGAGTTATTTTGAGAAAATAAAAGAGCAGTCTAAAGAGAAATGTTTGTTGTTAGAAGAAAATGATGATTTAGAAAAGGAGTTAAGAAGGGTTAAGGCTAGAAACATAGAATTAGAAGAAAGGATGAAGTCCTTTGAAGATATTAAAAAAAGAAATGAAGAATTTGAGTTGAGAACAAAATAGTTTGATGAGATAGAGAAAAAGAATGAAGATTTGGGAATACTTTTGAAAAGGGTAGAAGAGAAAAATTGTTTACTATTGAAAGAAATCATAGATTTGAAAGAAGAAAATGATAGATTAAGTGCATGTGATAAAATTATGGAAACAAGACTGTTAGTTTGTGATATCTAATGTGATACAATAGATTTGTGTTCCCTATTTGAAAAATTCGTTTCTATTGAAAATGGCGATGATATAAAATGTTTAGATGAAAATGTTGATGAATTTGCAAATATGGCTAAATGTGATAAAGTGTTAGAATCTGCAAAAGATGAGGTTTGTTGTGAAGAGAATGCAGCGTTGAAAATCATGAAAAGAATGGGTTATACTGGACAAGGTCTAGGAAAACATGAACAAGGGAGAAGAGAACCTATTGAGGTAGTAGTGAGGCCGAAGAATGCAGGTCTCGGTTATGATTCAGGAAAAGGTAATCCTACTACAAGTGCAGGTAAATTTGTCAAAGAAATGAAATGTAATGAGTGTACACACTATCATAGAAGAGGTCACATTAAGGAGAAGTGTTGGGATCTACATACTTGCACAGTTTGTGGTTCAAAGAATCATTGTGAAGAAAAGTGCTCGAGAAACATGTCAAAGAATGAATCTGGTTCAAAATGCATGAAGATGGACTATGGATGGATTGATGATTCAGGTTGGCAAAAGCTAACTGGTATGTTCAAAAGATTGTACAAGTGTACATATGTGAAGGTGAATAAAAATTCTGAGAGGTATGAAGGTTCACAAAAAATGAAAAATGTTTGGAGAAAAAAGGAGTTGCAGTCTGATGATCCACTTGTAAAAAGTGAAGATGAAAATCTCAGTTTTATGTTTTGAAAGATATGAAGATGTTGAAACTGCCATGCAGTAGAAAGGGTAAGATTTTATTTTGATTGTTTTTTGAAAGATGAGAAACATTGTTGAAATAACAGAACAAGAAGCGTAGCGGAAGTCACAAGAACTTCTAAGCTTGAGTGAAGGATTTTGATCATGTGTAAGGTGAAATAAAGAATCAGAAAAGTAGCTGAGGCTACCACTACAAAAATTTTAAAAGTTTGGAACAGCAGCAGCTGTCTAGGAAGCATGTAAATAATTTTGTTGTTTGTGTGTTATGAAATTTTAAGAATGTTTTGAAATACAGTCACATGAAGCTGTCAAGGAAGTTTGTATATATTTTTCAGTTGTTTGAGTGCATTGGAGAAAAGACATGATATGATTGGATAAAATAGAGGTTACAGCAGCAACTATTAGTAGTAATCATCAAAAGTAAAAATGACAGGTCTCCCTAGCACCTGCAAAGTGCCACCATGGGAAGAACAAAGCTACAAAATGAATAGAGTATGAGAATGAGAAGATAGATGCAATGGAGAATATAGATGAGAAAGTTGAGAATAATATTCAGATGAATGATGAGTGAATCCAGCCGTAGCTGATGAAGAAATTCGAAGAAGATCCAGAAGAGATCGTTGCAGTAAATCCAGCAGTGAAGAAGATCGAGCTTTCAGTATTCATGGAAGTGTAGTCGTGAAGTTGAATTTAAGAGGGAGTGTTGGAAATAATTCCAACTTCATCGATTCTCACGTGTTGACTTTTCTTCCCTCTCGTTTTGGCTGTTTACCGCTATACCACGGCTTGCTAGTTTGCCTTGTGCGATATGAGAGGTCAATTGTTGTTGCAACATCCATTGGCTGAGGTACAAACTTACGAGGATCAAAGAAACCCTTAACAATTGTATCTTAGATTCCTCATAATCCTTAAGAAGTTATGCTTCAAATTTTCATGTATATTTGCATTTATTATATATCTTAAAATATGATATAGTTTCTTTTATTTGATAGTTCACATCTAACTGACTGTTTCAGTGATTTTAAGCAATTGTATATGAAAATACTGCAACTGGATTGTAGACTCAGATTTGATTTAGAATTTTTTATGCTTCAATTTATAATTGATTAAAATATTAAAGTGTGCGTCAGGAAATTGAAAAAGTCTTTCCAAATGAAGAACGGGAGGCCATTGAGACACTTGCCGAACTGGGGGAGCTTAGAAGCCTGCAGCGAGAGCAGGAACATGGGAAACTCAGCATAAGCTAATACTATTTAGACAGCCTATATAATTTTTTTTTATATAATGCTTTTTTCAAAGTGAACTGATCACATAATCCCTCCACTGCTGTAAGACGAACTGTACAGGCAAATTTGGTTTGCATATGGCGTTACATGGTATAGCTGTTAAATCAGTGATCATATAACTGAATGTAATTCTGTTGTATTGTATCTAAACTATTATTAATAAAAAAAATCACTGTATATATAAAATCTTCAAGTGGATTGTAGACTCAGATTTTATGTTGAGGTTTTTTTTTATCAGTTATATTTAAATCTCTAATTGATTAAAATACAAAAGTGTCCATAAGTTTGAAAAAAAAAAAAAAATCAAAAGAATTAAATCATAACATGTATAGCTAAAGGATACTTGTTAAATGTCAATTTTTCAATAAAGATATATGATTGGAGGAAAATGCATGAAGTAGTTGTGAACTTAAAATTATTACTGTTTTTGCATTGAATAAGATATGTGAAAATTTGCAAGTAGATGGTAGAATCAGATCTCATCTAGTTTGGTTTCTTATAAAATATAATGAAATAAGCAATTCATTACAATATACAATCCTACATAACCTATAACCATTTGTATAAGAGAATAAACAACTAATTTTAAAATATTATCGAACCAAGTTCTTATTTTCCAAAACTAACAATAATTTTGTTGAAAATTAATAGTATAATTTGAATTTCATATTGTCTAAAAGTACATAATCATTTTCATCTTATCATTTCATCATTATTCTTAAAATTGCTTCTAATTATATTAATTAATAATTTTTAAGTTTCAATTATTTAATTAAACTAACATATTCCTCTTTTAATAAACAACAATTAAATAATTTTCAATTATTTAATTATCTTAATCTTTTTATCATGTCTATATTAATTAAAATAAGTTTTAAATATTTAATTAATTCATAATTTATCATTTTACCTCTAACATGAATGAAAATTATATTTCAAATTACCTTAAATATTTAAATTAAGTAAATTAAAAATAAAAATAATTTATTATATTTTAAGTAAATTAAAAATAATTTCATTAAATTAAATATTACTCTAAAAAGAAATCATTTTCAAAAAATATTTAATTAAATAACTCTCTTTTTTTAAGTAAATTAAAATTATTTTTTTCCTTTTAAGATAGATAAATTAGTATTTATTTATTTATTCAAGCTATCATTTTAATTAATTTAATTTGATTTATTTAATAAATTACGTTACCTTTGTGTCCACTATAATTATCTCACTCATATTTTAAATAATTTAAAATTAATTTAATTAAATAAGATTTTTCTCTCTATAAGTAAATCATTTTCAAAAATAATTTAATTAAATAACACTCCTTTTTTAATAAATTAAAATCAAATATAAAAATTAATTATTTTCGTCTAAGATAAATAAAAATGAAAATTTAGGTCTTACCCTATATTGCATTATTCTATTCATTGATCTTGCAAATCAATTTTCATAGTTCATAGAATATTAAGTGAAGCATATAAATAAGAAAATATTATTTCATTAATTATCTTTTACCACTTTTACTATCAAAATTCCTTAGCACTTTTATTGTGAAAATATATCTTCCAAATTTATGATCAAGAACTATTGACCATTCAATGATTATAATTATCAATGTCATTTGTCAATCATATGTATCATTTTATAGTGAGGGAATGCCATCATTGTCATTGTCATTATCATTTTCTAGCCAAAGTAAGTTATCCAAAATGTAACTCTAATGTTCTAGAGTATGGTAGGCGTGCATATCATACTAGGTTTGATATAAGATTTCCAATTATTGAGAGATTTATTCACCAATCTTATCCCAAGTTCTAAGATTTATCTACACCTTCTATACATATATATTCTAATAAACTAAGGATCCAAAGAAAAAGAGTTTCAAGTGAAAATATCAAATCTATTCTAGTAGAAAATCTACTTGAGAAACCCCTTATAACACTCAGTGGTAGACCTAGTTTTTCTTCATCATCCATATCATATTAACTATCTAAAACATACTTGTAACCACATGAATCTCTAGCATGCTATCATACTTCATCAATATGATTGCAATAAAAATTTAAAGTGACCACCATCTCAAGAAAGAACTCATCTCATCCTCCAAGGTGTCACCTATGGAATAAAATGAACATGCAAAGGTGAAGAACCACCAATCCAAGAACACAATTCAAATAGGATGTAACTATCATAAGGTGCAAACCCTACATGATCAGAAATAAAATCCACAACACATGCTAATACATGTAGCCATACATACCTCGTAGGTATCAACAACATCAAAAACTCATTCCAACAACATATAGAACCCATAAACCATAATTGACCTCCCTATATCAAACCTATCAATAAAGAGCATACACATTTAGGAAATCTCACTACCTGGTCCATTTTTCATTTGACAATTGCATGGATAATATTAAATTTTATCATTTCTACTAATAAAATTTATACCAAGGCTTGATACAGGATTTCCAATAATTAAGAAACTTATTCACCAATCTTAGCCCAAGTTCTAAGATCTACCTACATGTTCTATAAATATATTTTCTAATAAACTAAGGATTCAAAGTGAGAGAGTTTCAACTATAGATCTAAAATCTATTCTAAAAATAATAATAATTGAGAAACCCTTTACAATACCCAGTGGTAGGCCTAGCTTTTCTTCATCATCCATATCATATTCACTATCTAAAATACACTTTTAACCACTTGAATCTATAACATGCTCTGATGCTCCATCAAGATACCTGCAATAAAACTAAAGTGATAGCCATCTCAAGAAAGAACTCATATCATCCTCCAAAATGACACCTATGGAATAAAAGGAACATGAAAAGGTTAAGATGCACCAATTCAAGAACATGAGCATCAAATCTAAGTGATAAAAAAGGATTTAAAAAATTTGTATCTTTCATAAGGTAAAAAACCCACATGACCAAAAATTACATCCATAACACATGCTAATACATGCAACCATACATACCTCCTAGGTATCAAAAACATAAAAAAGTCATTTCCAAAACATATAGAACCCATAAACCACAATTGACATCCCTATATCGAACCTATCAATGAACAACATACATATGTAGGAAATCCAACTACATGGTTAATTTTAAAGTGTATCAAGTCTATTAATAAAAAATATACCAAGGTGTGATAAATTATCAAAGCATGATGAGGCTAAATAACAATGATTGATAGATGCAACATGTCACCATAATCATCCCAATTCATAAGAACATGACACTCTAGGAAGAAACCATAGAATGAAGAGTGAAAACCTATAAACAATAACATTCCCTTCTACTAACTCCTCAAAAGTGCAATGTTATGTCAAGTATGATCTCCTTACAACCTCAAATAAAAATCATCAAAAACACCTATAAAACATAATATATTTTAGATCAAATGAAACATATAAGTTGAATGCATAATGTAGACACGGATTCAATCTTCTCTAACAAAGGAAACTGAACTCAATGTCTCCATTAATAAATAAATAAGCCCAATAAAAATATTTGAAAATCCTCATTAATGAATGATAACATAAACTCAAATATACAAGGAGATAGCCTACCAAATATCTCTCAAAATTAATCCTATAGAACTAATAATCTATGGCTGAGGATCCATATTTATGAAAGGTAAAGAAAAATAAACTCATGCTAAACAATCCTCTTAGAAATAGTATCAAAAAATTAATCACCATGACACAACTCACTCCCATGAGAAATAAAGTCACGAAATATAAACACATGAAAAATAAGATGGGAAATACTAATTAGATGATAAACCACTGAGTAAGAGTCGGGAATGAGTATTCTCCTCCAAGATAACCAAGTCATCATGACTCACTCCAAGAACAATTTCCTCTATAGGTCCATCATTAACTCACCTCCATATCTAGGTGAAGGTTCCTCGATCTTCCTATTGAAACCTCCAAAGAGTAACCATTTGATTAAAATGTCTCTAATCACAAGAGAACTCTAGCCTCCCCCATGTCTCCAAGTTTCATGAGTAGCTAAAATTGATAAATCCATTCCAAGCTCCAAATACAATATTTTGCTATCATGAAGCTCCCAAGAAAATGAACAATATACTCAATACCAAGATAAACATCAATATCAATAGCAAAGCTCCAACTGCATAATCAAGAATCCAACATGAAATCATGGTATAATCATCTCCTCCTAGGAAATCACATGTAGGAATTCATAAATATTTTTCTCAACAAAACTTGTATCATGTCAAATCTGTAAATATGTACCAAGAGTAAACCATGACACAATACCAATTAGACTCTAAACCAATAATCAAAATCACCAGTCACATGAAGATAACCATCACCAATGATAAATCATGTCATTTGTAACAAATCCCTCTAAACTGTGACACTGAGATACACATGGAATTGTGACAACCACCTCCTTCATGAAGATCATCTAAGTCAAAAAACATAACCAAAATAGGAATCATACCAAGAAGAACCAATATCTCCATGGGAAGAAGATACAATCACCATCAAACAATCAAGAATAAATCTTGCACCGCTAAGTCTTCAATCTCAAAAGCTCCAACTAAAAAGTGTAACTAAGAATTTATTTAGCCAACCTATTATGAAATAATGATCATACCACATGCTACAAGTCTAAATAATAGAATAATCAGGTACTTTAACCATCCATCCTCTCATTCCAAATGAACATACTAATGCAAAAATGAAAATAGACAAGGCCAACTAACAAAATCTAGATAAACATTGAACCAGTATCATGGATATAGACATTCCACATCCAATTCATCCCATTGCAACTGAATGGATGGCCAACCCAAACAACTACATAACTTGAAGAATCAAATAATGAAGCATGTAAAATCATCATCACTCTAGTAATCTACGAAACACGATACCAAATAGGATAATAATATTTATGATATTAAAACTCAAAAACCAAATCAACCACATATATAATTTTTCAAAACATGTCCACAAATGAGTAACTAGATTCAAGGAACTAATAAACCATGAAGGAGATAATAAAAAAATCCTAAAATCAAACCATAACACCAAAAAATAACCACATACATGATAATATTGTGATAATTCTCAAATATACCTACATATCCATGATACCATAACCATAGTCAAAATTTTACTTACACTTCTTTATCACCAACACAAGACGCCAAGTCTCCACTCATGCCAATCCATGTAGAAAAAATCAAAGATAATATTTGTACCTATCGCCATCAAAGTCCACCTTTGAAAAAAAAATTAAATCTATACAAAGAACTACCAAACTGATAAATAGTTGTACCATTATAAATATCATAAAAAAATATGTTCCTAACAATCTGAAACAATATGGTAACTGAAACTATCGATTTTGCACACACTAATTGTTAAATTCCTCCTTTCGAGGCTCCTTGATATGCATTCTATTCATATGATGGCCTTCCTCCTTGATAGGTCTTTGTGGGAGGCCTCAAAGGTGTTTCTTTCTTTCGTCGGATGAGGACTAGCTCATTTACAAAGGACCACATGAGATTGTTTATATCATTGTCATTAACTACTAATGAGGTGGACCCTGAAGTGCTTGGTTGCGCACTAGGGTATACATAAATGGATGATGGTATTGTCGATCTAGTTGCTTGTGGAGAAAAGGTAGCCAGAGTTGCTTCTTCCTAGGGGCCATTACAGATTTCCACAAACATAGGCATCAATGGACATGGTGGAAGCTTCCCGACATCAATTACGCTATTTTCTATGCACACAACTAGATTGTATGCATCAGGTAGAATGTCTCCTCCAATATATGAAACCATGACTACGATATCTAAATTGAAAGCCTTTATATAAAATATGAATGACATAGGAGCCAGAGTCTTGGCAGTACATGAATTATTTGCCAGGTTTTGTGAAACCTAGTGTTGAAGTCACTCATGGCATCTTATGGGGCCCTATTGATGGTTATTAATTACTACAACAAATAGGATCAATCTCCCTTTTTAGAGAACCATTCAAATAAATTCTCTCTAAGTTGATCCCAAGAGTGGATAGACCTAGAATCCAAAGACCTATACCAATCCTACACTTTTCCTTTGGAAGACACAACCAACAACTTGAGAGCAACATTTTCCTCTACGATGTTCTATACTCTACATACCTCCACTATATCTTGGAGATTTTTGGATGAGGTATTGAAATCCTCCCTGGAAAAAATTGGGATGGACTTGAGAGCATGGGCAAGTATGGTTATCCATACATCCGAGGGCATAGGTGTTTGCAATGGGCTACCACTATCCTAGGCAACAAAATTTTTAGGGGCATGGGCACCTAGATGAGCCATTGTAAATAAGTTCCTATAGATAAGATATATGGGTATTTTTAAATTGAAATTTGTGCCTCTTGGTGGAGTATATAAGGCTTTGGATTATGGGCTAACGCTTCTTACCATATTCCTTCTTACAGGTGATACAAAACTTGTAATAATTATTCTTCTAGGTGCCAAGGTAGGTAATTGGGAGTACTGGAAATGGCCTTTTGAAGATACTCTTTTTTGGGTTCTAGGCATAAAATTTCTAAACTCTTTTCTTGGTCTAATTTAAGAAATATTTTTGAGTTCTAATCAAACATTAAAAAAGCTTTGGTCCCGCCTGGCATGCCAGGAAAATAATTATTGATCATCGAAGCTTATGCTTCTTTGAAAACCCTTATAATAAATTGAGTGAGTGGGGGACCAATTTGCACCTCGTTGAGTAACCTCCAATATTTTTTATAGAAAGTTAGCTCTTCTTTGGGTTTTTGGGAAAAGGTAGAATTTTTTTAATAAAACACAAAAATGGTGATGTGCGAAAGCCTTTACAACATTTCAAACCTTAACTATTACTTATAACTGATATAATAGACATATAATTCAACAAAACCTTCATTTTTGGGAAGAGAATGAGCAATGAAGGCTAGACAAATCACAATATAATCTTTCATATCTCCCCTTGGGAAGCATTCATTAAGGTCAAATCAGACATAAGAAAACTTCAAAGATTAACAGAAATATCCAAAAACTTAAAGAACCCTTCTTCCTTCACAACATAATATAGAAAATGAAAAGCTCTTCAAAAATATGGAAAATTTTAATAGACATGATCTAATTTCTTAAAGCTAACATTCAACATAGAATCTTAAAAACATGAAACTTAGCTATCCAAACTACCAAAGAAAAATTGAAAATTTGTTTTTAAAATGAATGAAATATAAAATGAAACTTGAAAAAGGCCATCACATGCACAATTTAAAATATTTATCCCAAATAAATTTAACTTCTATAATATATGAACCAAAAAACAAAGGTCGGATGTCAATTGAATGATAATTTGAATTAAAATATAACATGCCAGAGAGAAAATTAGTATTGTGTAAAAGACCTTCTACTTCTAAGGAAATATAAACTAGCTAATATTTTTATATCCTTTAAAAATATTTTGAAGTGATTTTTTACAACTCTTTGACTTATGCTACCAACCATGATTTATAACCAGAAAAAGAGAGCATCGCCGTAAATATTCCAAAAGAAAAATCTTCCAAATTCCTAAACCTGATAACCCACAACCCCATCTTAGATCTTGATTAGATCACAAAAATATTTTCTCATTAAGTCCCAAATGCTTCATTAATGGATCTAGCTATTTAGAAAAAAATGTTAGAAAACAATCATATTTTAAGAGAGTGTGGAAAAAATATGATTAATCAAGCATAGAGATTGATGACACTGACTCGATGGTTCCACCCCAAAAGTAAGATGTCTGACATAATTCCCAAAAAACTCTATCCAAAGAGATCACTCTGCAAAATAAATACAAATTTCTTGATGCTAATAGATGACATGTGAAGCGAGTGAGTGAACTCATATATGTGATTATAGCCTTGAATAAAATACTTGCTAAGATAACACATGTCTTGATTCATGCCCAAAATAAAATTGATATGCAAATAAATTCACTCAACCACCACTTGGTGCATTGCATGCCTTTATTCTGGAGCAGTCTTCATTCCTTGGGCACATATTCATCCTAAAGCAAAAAAAAAGTAAGAGTCAAAAACTAAAAAAAAAAGATTAAGGGAAAAATTTCTTTATAGTATTATCGATGAAGAATTGTTGTGAAATAGAAAAGATAGCTTCTAACACTTTTATGCCCTTCCAACTCCCCAAATTATGTAGTTTGGAAATATGGTAGCTTAGTTCTTCAACCATGAACAAAAAAAGGAGGGGAGACAATGGGTCTCTTTGCCAGATTCCCCCCAGCACTGCTAAAAAATCCACACATGGTACCATTTATTATAATTGAATAAATTGTAATTGATATGCATACTTAGACCCACTCCATCCACTTGTCTCCAAATCACATCCAATTGATTACCTTTAATATAAAATTCCATAAAACTCTATCATAGGCTTTACTTATATCTAGATTTAAAATCATTCGTTTTAGTTTTGACTTTTTTAAAGTGTTGAAAAATTCAAGTGTTACTATCACCCTATTCATGATGATCCTTTCTATGATAAACCAGTTTATTTTTAAGATATTATTGTTGGAATGAGTGGCTTTAACATATTCATTATTACGTTTGTGATAATTTTATAGACCATATTATAATAGAGAGAGATAGGTCTATATTTGAAAATATATTCACAATTAACTCTATTGTTGGTTAAACTTATGTTAGTGTTGTTAAAATCCTTAAGCATATTGAACCTTCTCCTTGATTATTCCACTACCTCATGCAAATCCTTCCCAATGAAATCCTAAAACAACTGGTAAAAGAGCATGTTGAAGCCATCTGGGACATGCACTTTTTTCAATTACATTTTAAATTTCTCTTCTTTCGCGTCCTCAAGATTAATTATAACTTCATTTTCTGTGTTCACTTCCATATTGATAACTTTGTTGATGTATTCTAAGAAGCTACACTCAATTCCTTCTAACTCACCATTGGTCACAACTTGGCCTTGCAAGTCTTTTATCTGCACTATCCTATTCCAATTTCTCTTCACCTTTGTTGAATTGTAAAAAAAAAAATTGTATTTGAGTTTCCCTCTTGAAGCCATGACTCTATAGACCTCATTTTCCAATAACTTTCTTCTCTATATAAGATATCATTATATCTCTCAATAATTATTTTTCCTTTTCATATTCTACATTAGTTATCAACTGACTTATTAATTTTTTGTCTTAGGTTTTTCATCTCCCTTTCTAAGTGCTATTTCTCTTCAAAGATGATTTGAAATACCTTTTTGTTACATTTCTTGAGCCTTTCCTTCATTTGATTTATCCTTTTATAAAAGATAAATATCTTCGACCCTTCAACCTTTACAGGTTTCTTCCACCATTATCTCATGAGATCAATTATATCCTTATTCCTTGGCCATATTTTCTCAAATCTAAACTATCCCTTCATTAGTCTTATTTTGGATGATTAGTTCTACTAGGTAATGGTAAGATATTAGAGATGGGAATATGAATTCTTTTGGTAGCACTTCATCCTATATCCACATATATAAAACAAGAAATCTATCTAACCTTTTAGTTATGTTAGTAAAATCCTTCCTCTTATTGTTCCAAGTTATGTCACCAAAAAGTGTAGCCTTTCACACTTTTTCCTCATTTGGACCCTTGCCTATGGATTTTGGAAGATTTTCATTCTCTTTTTTGCCTCTTTCCAAGCCTCATGCCAAGGTTTTGTAAGGTGTTTTAAAACACTTTCATTCTTTCCTAGGCCTTTCATCACTTAATTAACCCTTTCTAATGCTATAATGACCCCTTAATAAACATATAAGTCTCGTCTTAGTGTGTTTTCTTGAGAAAATACCGACAAACATAAATAATCTCACTTTAATCCCCGAAAATAAATGAAAATGGGCCAAGTAGACTAGGTCACCAGCTTGGGCGACATAGGCCCATGTGCCTTAAAAATCAAAATTTATTCAAATTTATTTCAATATTTTTTCTCTTAAACCCTAAGGTCAGCCTATATGATGTTTTTTTGGGAAAATTAGGGCATAACTTGTATACATTAGCCTAAAAACCCTAATTTTTCAATAAGACACTCATTATTAACTCTTCACTCCTCATCCACTCCTCCTTCTAAAGAAAGCTAGGGTTTGAGCCTTTCAAGTTAATAATCAAATTTTCTGAAGCATTCAAGGGCTGATTGCTACAAAAACACAAGACATCTCATCATGGCAAGGTAACTTACTCCATTATTCCATTGTTTCATATGCATGCTTTAGATTATTTCTATTAATTTTTGTTTAGTTACCTAAAAGGGGTTTTAACTAGGCAAACCCCTAATCCCTAACAATCAACATTTTTCTCTTTCTTTCCTTGTGTGTTTGCAGATTTAGGTACTTTGAAGATCATTGAGGACTTTGAAGACTTGATGAAGACTTCTCCTTGCTTGAAAAGTCCCAACATCCACCCAAATTCATTTTCAGGCCCAAATACTAGAGTTGTAGAAGTGGACAATTGTGAAGAACTGAGGTATAGATTGAGGGCTTTCGTTTCTTTTCCAAACATTCCAGAAATGTCGAAGAAGACTAAGTCACCAAAAATGGTGACCTAGTCCCATTAGATACGATTTTCATCGATTTTTACATTTTCAGACACCCATTTGGCACAAATAGGCTTTGTGCCAGTTTTCTCAAATCTAGGACTAGGTCGCCTGAATTGGCGCAAGTGTCCCTTTTGACTTCTGCAACATTCTCATTAGCATTCCATACCTCCATCTGATCCTTGTCCTATTTCCAGGTATAGACATTCTATCTCATTCATTTTTTTATAGTTTAGTGTACATTATTAGGTCATTTTGTATATGTTTGCATATCATTATGTTTTTTCCAAAACTTTGCATTTTAATAGTTTAGCATTCATTAAGCATTTAATTTTCAGTTTATCAGATTCACATACCTCACAACCCTTAATCCTTTGAATTAAATTACCAAAAAGGTATATCATTAAGTGAAAAGAGAGCTATTTCCTAAACCAAGTGCTCTTTAGGTGAAAAACCGTAAGGGCCTAGTAAGGGGAAATCCTCTTTTCCTTTTCAGCATATTATTATTATTATTATTCATTTTTTTTGGTGGTTCATTTTGGTGATATGACTCTTTTACCCTCCCTTATGATTTGGCCTTCTTAAGCACCCTAGGTCTACACTGCATTGTATTGTGGATTTTTAAAATTTGCATCCAAGGGTTTCAACATTTGTATTAGTGAAAAGTACATTTAGATTGAATTTTAGAATGTTAAATCATTCAAACCATGAAAAGTGTGCATCAAAAAATTGGAGAAGTATTTTTAAATGAAGAACAGGGGGCCACTGAGACACTTGCCAACTAGGGGATCTTAGAACCTTGCAGTGAGAGAATGGAAAAGTCATCATAAGCTAATACTATATACACAACCTATATAATTTTTTTTGTATATAATTCATATATAGAGCCACTTATAATCTTTTAACGTAAAGTGAACTAATCACATTATCCCCCCACTATTGGAAAGTTGGGATCTATACTACTATAAGCTAAATTGTATAGGTACATTTTCATTTCCATATGGTGTTACATGGTATAGCTATTAAATCAATGATGGTATAGCTGAATGTAACCTTGTTGTATGTGTTTAAACTATAATAAATAAACAAATCATTTTGTATCAGAAAAAATCAAGTTGATTGTATACTAACATTTCATGTGGAATATTTTTCTTATCAATTATACTTAAATCTATAATTGATTAAAATATTAAAGTTTCCATCAGCTTGAGGAGAAGGAAAAAAATCAAGATAATAATATTATAACAAGTATAGCTAAAGGATTCTTATTAAATAAGCATCATTTTTTCAATAGAGATATATGGTTGGAGAAAACTGCATGGAGTAGAAGTTGTTGTGAACTTAAAATTATTAATTTTTTAACATTAAATAAGATATTAACTCCCATTGCATAGTTAATGTTAAAGTGTATAAAGTATAGTAATGAAAATTATACCAAGGTGTGACAAATGATCAAAACATGAAGTGGCAAGAATAATAATAATGATCTATATATGAAACACCAATATTTGCATAATATCTCACAACATGTCACCAACACCTAAACATTTCAATGTTGTGCCAAGTATGATCTCCTTTCAACCGCAAATGAAAATAATCAACAAGACTCACAAAAAAATAAATCTCTTAGACCAAACAAAACATATAAATCATGTATATTTCCAACATGGATGTAATCCTCTCTAGCCATGGAAATAAAACTTAATGTATCCATTACCAAAACAAATAAATCATCCCAAGAACCATATTTTAAAAATCCTCATCAATGAATGATAACATAAACTCAAATGCACAAGGAGATAACCATGCCAGACATCTCTCAAAATTAATCCTCTAAAACTAACAATATATAGCTCAAGATCCATATTTATGAAACATAAAGAAAAATAATCATTATAAATAATCCTCTAAATTGTCTCCCAAAATAAATCACCATGAAAAAACTCACTCCCATGAGAAATCAAATCACAAAATATAAACACATCAAAAATAGGATGAAAAATACCTATTAGATGATGCACCATTGAGTAGACCAAGAGCGGGGAATGATAATTCTCATATAGGATAACCAATTCATCATGAGTCACTCAAAGAACAATATCCTCTATAGATCCATCATGAACTCACATCCATATATAAGTGAAGGTTCCTTGATCTTCCCATTGAAACCTCAAAAGAGTAACCATATCTAGAAAATGTCTCTAATCAAAAGAGAACTCTAGCCTCACCCATGTCTTGAAGTTTCCATGAGCACCTAAAACTAATGAATCATTTCCAAGCTCCAATAAAACACCACAATATCATGAATCTTCAAAGAAAATGAAAAATATACTCAATACCAAGAGAAACATTAAGATTAATATCAAAGCTCCAATAACATAATCAAGAAGATAACATGAGATCATGATCTAACCATCTCCTCCTACGTGATCACATGGAACAATTCATACATGTCACATACGGATTTTGTCGATTATTTAAATACGATTAGTAATAATGAGATTTTTAATTATTATGTTAGATGATTATTTAAAATTGAAATTGAAATGTAAAATGCAATTGAGATGATTTGTAATGCATTTTTATGAAATTTGGTGTTTGTCATTGCTAATGAAAAGTTGACTGCAACTGAACACAGGAATAGGTGAACGAGAATGAAGGTAAGAACATTGATCAAGTAGAGTCATTTTAGCCATTAGACGTTTATGAGGATGATGGAATCTCAAACACACACTTAGTTATTATTTTAATGTATTTTTGTGATGATTATATTTGAAAATTTAAAATAAGTTTAATTGATTTCTCATCAACCTCGCACGTGTAAGACTCAATTCTTCTTGAAAACGTCTTTGCTTTGTCACAAGCTCACCCTGGCCTAGATTTACCATGTGTGGAATTTAGAATATAGGTCACCTAGCCATACGAGTTGGATTTCTTCGTGGAATGATTCCATCACTCGTACTGCACATTTCTTGTGCATTTATGGGCACCAACTTGCTATCTTTTGGTGGCATTCTTATGAGGCCAGTACTGCCGACTTGTGTACGACTATGAAGGTTTTGGCAGCCAGTCCTTTCTCCCCATCCCATCAAGTCATTGTGGTGGATTGAAGACATCAAAAGCAAGTGGTAGATAATTATTATGGTAGAGGCACTCAAATCAAGGCTCAGCTCCACTGGCTCAAAATTGGTGATTATGCCTCCAAAGAGTTTTTTGTGGCTCTTCATTCCAGGCACTCTTCTCGACGCATTAAAGCAATCAAAGATGGTAGCTAGGTGTTCTCTGAGCTACCTGACATTCTCAAGGATTTTTTTCATCACTATGAATAGGTTTTCACTGCTCAAGACCCCACGCCTGCATGCCAATAAGCCTTTTATGACTACCTTGTTGTTGTGCCACATAGGCTCTCTTTTTCCCAGATTAACTTTTGTGATCAATTGTTAACAATTGATGATCTCAAGGAATTCATTTCCTCCATGGCCGATGATAAGGCTCATGGGATTGATGAATTTCCTTCTAAATTTTACAAAGCTCTTTGGGACTGTGTTGGGAGCGACTTGCATCATGTTTATCTTGAAGGTTTTCAGACCAATTTTCTAGAAAATTTAATAAATGAAGGAAATATTAAATTCATACCTAAGCCTGGGGTTTCGAAAGATATTTGCAACTAGCGGCCCATCACACTCCTCAATGTCTCTTACAAAATCATTGCCAGAGCCTTGGCTCTGAAAATCCACCATCTCTTGCCTCAGGTTGTACATCCTAAGCAAACTAGTTTCATTAAGTCCAGATTTATCCTTGATAACATTATTTCGGTTTGGGAAGGCATGGAGTGGGTTCGGCGATTGAATCAAAAATTAGTGTTCGTTAAAATTGATTTTTCCAAAGCTTATGACCACATTGAATGGCCTTTCATTCTTGTGATGTTGTAAGCCTTGGGATTTGGGCCCATCTTTTTATAGTCAATTCATATGCATTTTGCTAATGCCTCGACTTTCATTTCCATTAATGGTCACCAGTCTTTTTCCTTGGGTCTTTTTCATTCCATTCGCTAGGGATGCCCTCTTGCTCCTGCTTTGTATGTTCTGTTTGCTAAAGGCTTTGGATATCTCCTGGCCAATGTTGTCTCCCATCAACGTGTTAAAGGGATCTTTCAACCAGACTCTCAAGAATAGCTTGTCAATGGACACTTCATGGATGATTCCTTTCTCACTCTCTTAGAGGAGGAAGGCTCTATCACTGTTACCCTTGATTGCCTTAATACCTTTTTTCTCACCTCCCGCTCTGCAATTCAATGGCACAAGACCTTGTGCTACAGAGAATCAGTGCTCCCCACTCCTACGTGGCTCCAAACTTATAACTGGAAGTGGGTAGGCCAGGGAGAAATATTTTTATTTCTGGGCATCCCCTTCACCTTTTTGGCTTACCCTCGGGAACTTTGGCAAGCCGTGCTCTCCAGGGTTGAACAAAAGTTGTCCTATTGGATTACTATGCCTATTTTGCTGAGTGGAAAATTCCAGGTGTGCTCTAAAATTTTGGCTGCCACTCATGTCTACTATTCTTCCTGTTGGGCTCGTTCTAAAGCTACCTTCAATAGGGTTGAAAAGTTTCATCGTGATTTTTTATGGGCCTCTTCTGAATCCCACAGGGGTTTTCATTGGGTCCCTTGGGAGTTTTGCTGTCTCCCCAAAGACTCTGGAGGGCTTGGGCTGCTCTCCACTCAATGACAAGGGAATTCTCTCTGTGTCAAGTGGATTATCCGTGCTCTCATCGGGGATCAAGCCTACAAGATTCTCTTTAGGCATTGTATTCAGTCTAATTTTCTTGTTCATAGGCTCGCCTAGAAAGGGATTGGTCTCCAAACCCTCTTGGTTATGAGAGAGTCTATTCAAATTGTTGGCTCCTTTGTGGCAAAGAGCATTTGGTGCTCTTGGGAAACTGTTAAGTCTTGGCTCCACTAGGTCGGGGCTGGATTTGTGATGGGCTTTCCATCAACCAGCATAACTTATGGTGGTCTCCCCTTCTGGCTCATAATGGTCAACCCCTGGCCAAGTCACCTTGGCTAAAGGCCCTCAAGTTTCATAAGAAGGGAATTCAAACACCGCACTTGTTATTTCACTGGCCTACCATGCGTCTCTTGTAGTGGGATAATTTTAAAGCCCAGTACAGTCTTCAAAACCAAGACCATCTTACCTTTGATGGGGTTGTGAGCACCTTTCCAGCACAAATCATTCACAAAATTGGCATTTGTGGGTACAAACCTTGGTGGAAAGACTAGAAATGGTTTCCAGACACTCCTCTCAGGAGCTACAAGCCACGGCTTGGCTACAGGTGATTTTCACCCCATTTTCCTATGATCAATTACTTTAACAAGAGGTGGCTTCTTAATTCCTTTGCCCATACTTGGCGGTAGAGGTTTGATGCCACTTGGTCTATAATTGTTAATCCGAAGCTGACCCACTTTTCTTGGTGTATTCTTTTCCAAGGCTTGCCTATGGGCTCTCAGCTTGTTCATTTTGGGGTTCCCGAGCCTCGCTGCCATTTCTATGGGCAATATGAAAGCTTTAAGCACCTTTTTTGGTTTTTTCCCAGAGCTCAGTAGCTTTAGACATGGATTCATGAATTATTTCGGCCTTTTCGGCCAGAACCCTTTTCTTGGCATATGGTTCTACTGGGGGATCCACCTGGAAACCTGACTAAGTTCACCCAGTTTTGGCACACTTTCAGGGTGGAAATCCTCTTCAATATCTGGAAAGATAGAAATTCTTGTATATTTTATCATTCTCATTTAGATTTTAATGTGTCTCTTTATGCTAAATTAGTTATATGTTCTAATGTTCTCTTATAGATTGAAGTGCAAGCTAACAAGGTTGCACTGGAAGTGGCTCACTTGCAGGTTCTCCTGGACCATTGGGGCAATGCCCCTTGTATAGTGGCTCTGATCCCTTATACGCCCTCCTCCTCCCACGTTCGGTTGCCTTCTTGAGGTCGAAAGCAAATTGACTTTGCAAGATCCCGCTCCCAACCTCCTGCTCAGTGCGATTTTGGGCCTTCTAGGTGGGCTCATTCTCCTCCACTGTGTCCTAGGTAGGGCTGGCACTCTAGTGGTGCTACGTGGAGCAGTAGTGGCAGTTCTGGGTGGCCTTATGATGCTCCACCTGCTTCTGGCTCTAGCTGGGCCTCCAGTGGCAAATTTTTTCCACGGCTGGCTCTTACAATCTTGCCTCAGCGCGAAGAAAAAGAAAAATAAAAAGATGAAGATAAAGTTGATAATGGTTGGTTTGCTCCTCTTGATGTCACTCCAAACCCCACTGATGTATGGACAAAAAATATGGATTACAAGGATCCCCCAAGATCTACTGGCACTTCCTTGGCCACTTAATTTTTCTTTCTGTTTTTAAACTTCCGGGCTAGGCCCATGTGATATTTTGGATTTTTTGGGCTCTGCCCATGTGACATTCGGGGTGTCCCTTTTCACCACCTGCCCCTCTTTTGTGAATTTGTAATTTTATCTTTATATTAATATAGATATCTGCCTATTCATCAAAAAATATACGTGAAAAGAATATTTTGCTTTAAATGAAAATTTTATTATTTTCGTGAAGAAATTGATGTTATTTAAATAAATTGAATTTCTTGTGTCAATATTTTATTATTAGTGAAAAATAATAATGTTGTTAATCAAAGTTTTGGAATAATGTTTTAATTGTGAAAATTTATTAAAATGTAAAATAGTGTTATTAATTTATTGGATATCTTCTCATTTGATAAATGAAAGAGGAAATATTTGTTGAAGAAACAAACAAATATCAAAACTAGGTTATTGAAAAAAAAAACGTTCAAATTTGAAATGGAATTCAAACAGTAGTTAACAAATTGAAGAAAATATCTTTCAATTAATGTGAGTGCAATGAAAATTTAAACTTTTGGCCATGGCTAAATTTGAGGTGGAGATCAAACAAAAAAGGTGGATCTGATTTCTTGATAACAACTATCAATTGCATGAGAGAAAACACATAGAGGGAGAGGAAAAAAAAATCAAATTGAAGAGGAGAGTGGAAATTTGATTTTGGGAATTGGACAAAAAAAAACACACAGTATTATTGATATTTGATAGGATTCATTTGACTTTGGGGGAGATTCATTATTTTTTTCAGAATTAATTTATTCTCTATTGATTTTCCCTCCTACACACCACACACACATGGAAGGGAGGAGAAGTGCATGAGGGAGAGGAAGGGCGCACCAAAGAAAGTAGGGAGAAGAGAAGGCACATGGGAGAATAGAGAAGGAAGGGTGCTGCCTTGAATGTAGATCATCTCCCAAAGCATGTGGGTAAAAGGGGAAGCAGGGAGGAGTGTGCGTCAGCTAACAAAGAGGGGGAAAACTTAAATAAAACACAAGCAACAACAAAAATCTGCATCCCTTCATCTCACTTAGAAACAACAGAAAGAGAGGCACCTAGGAAGAAGGGAAATTAGAGATAAGAAGAAGAAGAGTCGGGAAAGAGAACAGAGAAATCACAACCAGCAACATGAAAAGAAAATTGACAAAAAAATAAACAAAAACTCATTTCCAGATTCAGGAAATTGCAAGGTAGATATAATGAAAATAAATTCACAATCAATTTAATAATGATTAAAATTCTTGTAATTTAGGAAAAGATCAAGCACCATTAAATTCTGATGAAATTTCAAACATGAAATTGTGATTTTTCCAAAAAGCCATTGAACAATTAGAAACATAAAATTGTAGAATAAATTTGAATAGAAAACAATCAAAGACAGTTGATTTATTATTTTTATTTAGAAAATATTCACACAGAAAAACCTATATTTAAAATAGATTTAGAAAAGCTTCAAAAATTCAAAACTATCAGATAGATTTAATTCTCAATACAAATGAAATAGAAAAGATAATGATTTTCATAAAATAAATTTTGGTATATTAAATGTGTTTGAAGAATAAGATTTAAAATAAGAGATTTTTAGAATGAAACTAAAATCACCACGAAATAGAAATAAAAATGAGTGTTAAACATGTTTTTGGAAAAGTTATTATTTATTTTCTCAAAAATGTGAAAAACAAAAAATAAATCAATTAAATTAAAAATATGAATTACTTGGAGATGAAAAAAATTAGAATAGGATCATTCGAAAGAATGTGTGCTCATTTATGTTTGTTTAAATATGTACTTAGACTACATACTTGAGATACACATTCTTATATTTATTTTACTATTTGAATTAAATATAATTTAATGTTATTTATGATTTACAATGATGAAAATACATCATTTAAACCAATTTTGATTCAAACAATATTGTCGTTAAAGATGTTTGTGAGAGATTGTATTAATTTGAATGGAACCATGCATGCTTGATAAATTAATGTGCATGTCACGAGTTTGGAAAGTTACCTTCTAGGACGGGTGCCGAAAATGGGTTATTAGAGAGTGTAGTTTTTCTTTTCCAAAACTATTTTTATTTGTCGTGCATGAAATTTTAACTGGCCAAGTAACTTAAGGACCATTGAAATAGATGGAATGAATTAAATCTCTACCATATCCTAGTATCAAAATTTCTTGTTTCTTAAATGAATTAGAAAATTGAAAATGTTTGTGGCTTTACTAGTTATACTAGGCTCACACCAGATTCCATCTTGCTTGTCGAATAATTTTTTCTAAGTGATTCCTGCAGGGTCGGGTATTTCTTCAATGACTAAGCAATTTCGGGGAAGCGTAAGCTTTGAGTTTGGGCAGAAAAAGTGCGTGATTCTAGTTCTCATCTTCATGTTTGAATTTGGGTTGAAGAACAAAGGATGATTTCTTCATTTTTGTATTATTATATTCTTTAATTAAGTATTGTAGAGCTTAAGGTGAAAAAATGCCTAAGTCTCGAATTATAAACTTATGTTACAAATACTTTTGTATTGTTATCTATGTCGTGTAAGATGAAATGTGTATGAATTTAACAGGAAGTATTATCAATCTATTTGTAGACTTTAAGTCATTTTTTTGAAATCATTTGGATTTTATGAAGTCTAGTGAATGAAGTTTCGACCCTATTTTGAATATAAATGAATTTATTTAAAGCATTGTCGATATTTTTGATTTAAAGAGTTTTTCTCTTTACAATACATAGTTGCCTCAAGAGAACCTATATCATGTCAAACTTCTAAAAAAATGTCAAGAGTAAACAATGACATAATACCAATCATACTCTAAACCAAGAATCAAATCTCCAGTCACGTGAAGATAACCATCACCAATGATGAATCACATCACTTCTACCAAATCTTGGTGAGCTATGATACTGCGATACAAATGGAATTTGAAAACCATCTAGTTCATGAAGATCATCCAAGTGAACACACATTACTAAAATACCAATCATACCAAGTAGAACCAAGATCTCCAAGGAAATAAGATAGAACGACCACCAAACAATCAAGAACCAATCCTACACCACTAATTCTTCACTCTCAAAATCTTTAACTAAAAAGTGTAACCAAGAAAATGCAATCAACCTATTATGACATTTCTATCAAACCACATGTTACAAGTCCCAACAAAAGACTAATTGAAATTTGTCAAATTTTTTCTTTTTGGGTAGTTGAGCACCTTCCATTTATATTGTGGAGATAATTTTTCCTTTGAATATTTTGCTTTTTGGAACTTCTTTTTAACTTCGAGAGGGCTCCATGCCTGAAGAAAAAGGGCTACTCTTGCATAAAGGCATGAAAAGTGTCACATGGTGGATATAGTGCTTTATATATCATTTTATTTCGGTCTTGAACTGAGAGACATGTCTACTTCATGGGGATCTTCTTCAAAGCCATTCTCGTAAAATTTAAAATCACCTGCCCACTTGCCACATCATCTATTTAATTAGGAGGGTTGTGTCAACTACAAATTTATTCTCTTTTAGGAAGGTTTGGTGAAGAAAATGACATATATCTTACTTTTGGGGTGGAACCTTTAGGTCAACATCATCATTCATCATAGTTGATCAATCATATTTTTCCACGCTTTGCTAAGATTTGGTTGTCTTCTAATATTTGGAGCCATTAATGAGGTAGCCTAGGACTTCATGAGAAAATATTGTTGTGATCCAATTTTGTCCAAGATCATATTGCAATCCATTCGGTATAGATACTTACCACGTGTTTGTCTCTATTGGTTGCAGCAGTGTTTCTCCCTCTTGGATATTTAAAGGGGTTCATAGTAGATAACAAAAAGAATCTTGGACAATATTAAAAATAAGTATCTTCTTTTCTTTGCAAGAAGAAATTTTTTAAGAAATTTTAATTTCTTAGGGATACAAATATTTTACATAACATTATTCATGCTCTCTGGCATGTTTTTTTTGTTGAGATTATTAATCGGATTGGCATCTAACCTCAAATTTTTAGTGAATTTATTGTAGTTATCTGATTTGTTAAGAAGAAATCTCTAAAATTCTGCATTTTTGTGGCCTTTATCAAAAAATTATTTTCACGTATCATTTATGCTGAGAACACTATGTTAAAAGCCTTACATAGGTAGTCTAAAAAATTATTTCACATGTTATGAGCTTTTATGTTTGATGCTATGTTTTAGGAACTGGATCATGTTTAATATGTTCTTTCATTTTCTATAAAAAGATATTTTATTGTTCATATTATGTTGTGGGAGAGGGAGGGTTCTGTAAAGATACAAATATCCCTTTTGGTCACTAGGTTTTCTTATTATTGATGGCCCTTAATGGATGCTTCCCATGGGGATATTTCAAAGACTACACTATACTTTCTCTAGCCTTTTTTTGCTCGTTCTCTTCCAAAAAATGAAGGTTTATGGCATTCTATGTCCATTTCATTAGTTATAAAGAATTGCTAAGTTTTGAAATATTGTAAAAGCCTTTGCACATCGCCATCTTTATGGTATTTTTTCATTTCTCTCTACCCTTTATCCCAAACATAAAAAAGAGTTGAATTTCTTTAAAAATACTAGAGGTTATTCAGTGGAGAAAAAATTAGTATCCCACTTGTTGAATTTCCCATAAGGCTTTTTAGAGAGGAACAATCTTTTATGATTGCGGACACATAAAATATACATGCACCTGAGCCTAATATTACTAACATCATTTCTTCCTAAATCATCTCCTTTACTAATTAGTTTAATTAAATAATCTTTTTTTGATTAAATTCATCATATTCCATGTCTTAATTAAATAAATCCCATTTTATCTAATTAAGTCATCATCTCCTATTAATTCAATAAATCAAGTTGTTTAATTAATCCTAAAGTCTCTCTGTTTAATTAAATAATACATTTTATTTAATTAATCTCTAAATTCATCCTATTAAATTGAATAAATTAAACCTTGTTCTATTTAATCTAACATAATCATTCCTCTTTAATTAAATATATCAAATCTATTTATTTAATTAAATCTATGGGTATGTGTAGGATCATGATAGGCCAAAAAGTGGCAATATGATGGGTATGTGGCTGACAACTTCTTTTTTTACCCAAATTTGATGAAAAGAGAAGAGTTTTTAAAGGAAATTCTCGGCTTTCCACCAATATAAATTATGCTTTTCTTTGAATTTAATAAAAAAATATTATTCATTTTATATTGAATTAGGACTAAAGTCCTGATTTTTAGGCTGACTGAAAAACATCTATAGGTTTCAAACAATATCATATTTTTTGAATCCAAAACATGCGTCACATTCTATGCTTCACGTACTATAAGATAAAAAAATATATTTCATGAAGTTTTGACCAAGTTAAGGTGGTCAGACATACGAGTCTATATATTTTTTAAAAGTTGTCATAAATTTTTTATAAATAACTATTTACATGGAAACAAATTACAAAAAAATATGCATCACATTGGGACATGATTCCTCTACTTATATCTAAAATATTATAGAAAAAATATTATCATTTTAATGTGGTTAGGGTGGTCAGGCAAACACCTACTTCTTATTTTTCCCTGAAATTTAATTACTATTTTATTGAAATTTCAAATTTTCACCAAAGAGATTTTATTTTTCTGTAAATAAACCTAGTAATTTGAAACTACATTCAATTTTCTACAAATTCTATTCTTAGATATTTTTGAAATAATATAGATAGCTTATTCAAATTTTTATGTCAAGTTGCGTACCTCTAATTTTTATGAATTTTTTGGCACTTAAGGGCCTGTTTTTTCCATGACAATCCTGCACATACCCCTATCTCCCATCTTTTTTATTTAAATCAAAAAATAAATCTAAGTCAAAATTGTCAAATCATCTAATCTCCAATTAAATTGATCAAATCCTAATTAATTTAATCCTAATCACTTGAATCCTCTATATTTTGCAACTTGCACGATAAATCAATTCATTTGATTTATTAAATCATCATTTTCCATTCAAAACGACATCTTTTGTGGAATATTTTTCCAATTCAAAAATCCCTCCAAAAGGGGATGGGTACTTCCAACAAGGAATTTAATGCCTCTTACATTTCCTTGGCCTTGAGCCAAGTGGCCATAACTCCATTCTTCTCTCCCTCCAATATGTCACTTTCAAATTTCGAATTTGAATCTCATAGTATTTATCGTGCACATTGACCAAAATTTGTTCAATCTTCAACCATTCACATCTTGACAAGTGGCACTTGGACATTGGATGTTGAATAATCCCACATTGCTCAAATCTTTCTCATTCTTCCAATTTTAAATCTATAAATGAGAGACTCTTCCTCTCATTCTATCATCCATAATTTGAGTAAACTTATTATGCTCAATTTCATCTTCAAGCATATCCATTTCCATCTCTCTTTATCAAGCTCTTAGCTAGGTTATGCAAGAATTCAACCAAAGTGGATCAAATCATCATCAAGCTTACAAAGGAGTTGGAGAAGGGCTAATTTAGACACACTAATTGGCACCAAATCCCCAATGGGGTCAAGATTTTGCATGCTTAATTAGGATTTCACTTAGGTTTTCATGTTTTCTTCTTCATTTTCCTATTTTGAGCATTGTAGATGGATTTCATGAGGAATCCTTGCTTTATCTTGCATATGAACTCACTAATGTGTTTATTCCTTGTCTTTGTGTAGGTATAGGATTGGTTGAGATATTTTGATTGCATATTCTATCTCCAAAGTAGATTCCCCCTTTCTTTCATTGTACACACTCATTTCAAAAGTTTCACCATTTTGTATGTGTTGAAAAAAAGTGTAGCCTTGACACTTTTCACTCATTTGGGCCTTTATTGTGGTTTTTAGCCTATTTATGCCTAGATTTAATGTTGTAATATGGTCAAAAAATTCACATTAGGTCTTGAACATTTTCAAATCAATAAGAATTTTATGGTGTCTTGTAAAAGTGTTGTGAAGTGTTGTAACCACTTTCACACTTTTCTAGGACCCTTTCATCATAATTCACCAAAATAACTCCTTTTCAAGCCTTATTTCAAAGTTTTTTAAAGAGTTGTAACAAATTCTGACACTTTCCTAGGCTTGTCACCAATATTTTGACCCTTTCTTATGTTACAGTGACCCCTTAATGCACTTATAGGTCCTACTTAAGTGTGTTTTAGGAGACAATCCTGAAAAACAACATTAATCACCTTTTAATCCCTAACAACACTTAAATTTTCCCAAGTAGACTAACTTTCCACCTTGGATGCCTTAGTCCAGTGTGCCATAAAAAATAAATTTAATCCCAAATTTTGGTGCAGAATTGTCTCGTAAACCCTAAGGTCAGCTTGTGATGAGGTATTTTCGATAAAATAGGGCACGTGTATAAATTAGGGTTTTCCCCTTATTTTCACCCTAAATAATTATATTCCATGCATTCATTCTTAACTCTTCATTCTTAACTCTTCTCAAGCAAGCTAGGGTTTTGAGTATTCTAAGCCATCAAGACATCTATCCAAAGCATTCAATGGTCGAATCTTTCTCCATTGCTACAACTCAAGATCATTCATCATGGAAATGTATGAATATCATTTTTTCTTTGTTTCATTCTCTATTATCTTATTTCATCATTTTGGTTTAATTACTCAAAAGTGGTTTGATCAAGGAAAATTCCCAATCCCTAACAATCAACAATTTTTCCCTCTTAGTGTGATTCGCAAGTCTTGTTTGCAGATTTGGCAAAGAACAAAGGTTGAAAAGTCTTCAATAATTTATAAATTTTGTTCAAGGTGGTTGAAACCTTGAAAGAGGCTTGGAGAACACTTATAGACTAGATCATTTAGTTTTAGATCCAGAAACTTGTCAACACTAGAACTGCAGCCCAAGGGCTCCAAAGTGCACCTTTAGATCTCCTAAAACTTGAATGTAGAATAAGTCACCATTAGTGGTGACTTAGTCCATTTTACATTCAATTTATGGTCTTTTGTAGATTTGAGTACCCTTTTGTTTGAGACTGATTCTAGCGGATTTTCTTAGAAATTAGACTAAGTCGCCTAGATTGGCACAAGTTTTTGAGTCGGATTTTGCATTAGGTTTTCAAGATTCCAGACCTTCATCCCATCGCTCTTCAATTTCCAGGTGCACCTCATTCCCCTCTTTCATTTGTATCATAGTTTACTTAAATTCCATAGTTCATTTCTAGGTCTTTTGCATACAACATTTTGCATTTCTTAGAATTACTACCAATAAATCATTTCTTTTTCAGTTTTTTTCATTTAGATAATCACAATCCACAAACATTTACAACACATATATTTCATTAATCATTGAATGTAACATTAGCATTTTGGTATCCCTCTCTCCTTTCAGGTGGAAAATCCTATAAGTGATAGAGAACCCTAAGTGGCTACCAAAATCTATGATATGGTATTAAGGAAATATATGTTAGTTTTAATTATTGATTCTCTACTAAATCCATTTCCTCCATATGAATTGAGTTTTCTATTTGGATGGCCATTAACAGTTCTACCACCACTAAGGTCCATGTATTTTCCTTTCCATCCTTCTTTTCCTCCTTGTTGTTGGTTTCCTTAAATGTTTCCTATTTTTGTATTTTCACTTTCCAAAATTCCTTAATTATTTTGTTTTCCTTCAACGATCTTCCTCAAAGTGGTTATGTCATTAGTAGTTAAGGAATAAACATTTTAGAATTTCCACTTCAATTGATTTCTTCCATTCGCCTTTCTAAGAAGACATAAATTTCCTTAGGAATATAGTATATTCCAAGAATTTGGATTCTTTCATAGATTATGCGTTATTTTAATTCCTCAAATCTATGTCAATCACCAACCCCATCGAGTCCCCTATCTTTGTTAGGAATTGATGAAACCCATACTCAAAAGGTAAGTTGTAGAGTCAAATCTATTGGTTGTTTTTGAAGAACCAAGTTGATCTTGAGAATTACCAATGGACTTTTCTATTTCCAATATTTCGAAATGTAAATGGATATGGCAATGAATGAGTGAAAGTTGTAAAACTTTCCTCCTACACTCTGGGCTTTATAAAACCCAGGAGGGTGATCCCACAATGTATAGTCAAGAACTAATGTGAGTAATATCTATATACATTATAAAATATATATAACTCTCATACCACTCAAAAAAATAGTGTAGCAAAAGAGTTGTCAATTATTTCAATAATACTCTACACCTTAAGCATGCGAATAATGAAATTAATCATAGAATAACTACAATGGTAAGTCATTTGAAAAGTTTGTAAATAAAGAGTGATTTGCTGATGAACTGACCCAAAAACTATAGTATGAATATTTTAGTTGAACTAGTGCCTTATCCCAAATAGAAAATGAATCTTAACCTATACAATTTGATAATAATTCCACACCTATAAAATATAAGCTTTAGAAACACTGCATTACAACACTTCCACATTACATTCTTAACCACCACTTCTTAAATATATTCTAGCACATAATTCATATAAGTTAACAATTTCACTTAAGAATTTATACTAATTATTTGAATTAACAAGCAATAATGAAACCATACATCCACTCAAAAGAAATGGAGATGAAAAACACAATCATTGATTATATTATTCATATATCATAGAATAAGTATGAAGTAGAGAAAATGGCAATGAAATTAGACCCATTCTCATTGTATTTGCTATCTTGTTATCAAAACTACATACGTACTAATAGACTTAGAAATTAAGAAAAAACTCAAAATATTCTTAGTGTTCTTCTCTACAAATCTCTATGTCAATTGCAATATGATGAACCAATACTTTTTGAACTTGAATTAATTCTTATAGAAATGAGGGAGAAAAAAGTTTCAGGCCAGAAAGCACACATGTCACTATTATATTGGACCGCTATAACATATATTCTGTTTTAATTTACGTTTGAGTTCTAAGATTGTGGGAAACATATATGAGACAAAATTAATCCCTCTTCATTATTAGATTTGTTATCCCACCTTCAAAAGGCATCATTTGTTCATTACAACAACTCCAAAATATCTTGCATGTGATAGAAAATTTTTTCCCACATGCAAACGTAGTTAAAAAAATTTAAAAAGAATAAAAATTAATAAAATATACAAAGCTAATTCATCCACATTAGCATCTATCCCACCAATTTTCATGTTGAGGAGAGAACATTATCTTTTTCAATACTTTAACAAAATCCTAATCTACACTATTTTCAGGCTACGTATTGTTTCTCTCCCGCCCATTATTCACCATATTCATAATCATCCCTATACAAGCTTAGTCAGTAAAAAATTCCAACTAGGGTTTTGTACTCATCTTCAGTGGGCCACTTCATATCCCATAATTTCTACACTTTTACACTACACTAAGTGTATCTAGCATCAATTAGTGCTTTTCATTCTCTAACAAATACATTCATCCTCATTTCAATTATGGCCATATTGTCAATATGGAGGTTCAACATGGAGAAATAAATTTCAATCAACATATCCTTAGGCCAAGGAAACCATACTTATAACTCATTAATCAAATCAATATCCTGCAATATCTCTAGAATATTAGTATGGGCCTCAAGACATTCCTTTATTTTGTACATCATCTCTTTCAAGGTTCTCTCTCTAGTGCTCCATTGACTCCATTCATATTGGAAAACCCTCTAGACCTAAAATTATTTAATGTTGGCCTCATCGATTCTCTTGTAAGCTACACATACATTATCAGCTCTATTTTCCAATTTGGTCACTCTATGTTTAAATACATCCTCAACAATATCACTTTCCACCTTAACGGTGTCCAATTTGGCCTTCTTTTTATTCTCCTTTTTTGTCTATAACTGATGTTTTAAATCCATCCTTAAGGGCAAGGTCTCCCTATCTTATGTAGACAGGTTTGAAGAATTTGATGATGTAAAATGCAATTTCCTCACTCACTGGCTATTTTTATTAGTGGCTCTCATCTTTTTTATTTCATCCAAGGCCTTATTATACTCCTTCACTTACAAATCATAATTCTTCTAAGATATTTGTGTTTTGTCTACTCTAAACATTGCAGCATGAGTAGTTAACTTGGCTGCTTGGAAATGAATTATATTTTTGGATCTCTTAACCACCATGGAACCCATAACCTCTTCAATAGGCCTAGAAACCTCATGTTTTCTAGTATTGGGTTCCATGGACCAAATCACAAAAGTATGCTACTTTGGGTAACGAATCCTAGGTTCACTAGTTGAGTTTCTCAATACATAATTTGTGTACAAGAAATGGTGATAGAACCATGATAATTTTTTCTCCCTTCTCTTTGTATACACAAAGCCTTCTGGGTAAAAAAAACTAACCTCATGAATATGTAACCTGAGGTTATTCACCATGATTAAAAAAAAATCATATCCTTCTAGGGCAATAACTTTAAAATAAGAAAAAAAGTATTGGGGATTTACCACAGTATCCTTCCTAGGCTTTTTGAACAATTCTAGATCCATAAAATCAATATACCAGATCAACTCCATAAATTCCAATCGGTCAAAGACATACATGGGCAAGTGGTGTGGTGTTACCTTATCTCTGTAAGCCCTGATCAGAGTATACTCTAAGTGAAGAAACCAATTTTCCCAATTATTGTGTTTATGTATCTTAACCACCTCCTTTGGCTGAATGATGTTTTTGATTGCCAGAGAAAGCATATGACTAGGTGCCAAACCAAAACTCTCTAGGATATCAAACCTACTGAAATTAGTGAACACAAAATAGCTGGAATTGGAACAATCCTGGTCCCAAATGTGTCCACATTTGGACTAGAAAAATATTATTCTCATTGTCCCTTATTCTCAATTTTAACTTTCTTTTCTAGTACTAATCATCGTCAAATAGAAGCATATGCATTAAAAAATAATAATGTGGGAAATGTAGAGGGAGAAATTCCTTCTTAATGTGGATGAAATATTGATGCAGTTGTTCTACAACATAAGAAATATAATCAAAATTAGTGTTCAGATTATGGCTCTTTATATCGGTTGCCATCACTAATAGGTGAGTATCCTAGCCCTGAAATTACAAACTAGAACTTGATTCATGCAATCATATGTGTTCTTGAAATAATGAAAAATTTCTTCACATTCAAAAGGATCAAATATCTTTTAGGGAAATCCTTTCCTTCTACTTTCTATGCCTTACAAGCAATCTATTTTTTAATAAAAATCTATGTTGCTCATAATCAATATATAGGCTCACATGCTTGATGTTAATAGTATAATTAGGATTCAACCCAAATATCTTCACAATCTTATTGCTAATCACCTCAAGGATTACATTTCCATTTTCACTCTTGATTCTTTTGTCAATGGGATCATATTGTTTGGCTAATTCTATCGTCACATCTACCTCCACAAACACATTAGGTACCACCAGCTTCCCAAGGTTAAGCCCCCATAGGTAACATGTTAGCTTATTATAATAACCTCTATTAAAATAATATAAGAACAACTCTCATCCAATCTAGGGTTGAGCCAACTCTCTAATTTCACCAACATTTTTAATTAATCTACTTGTCACAACAACTTTCCCCATGGGTCTCTTGCAAAATTTTGACCCACCCTCTTTTATGTTCTCAGAGGCACCTTCCATGAACCTCTCTTTATTTTTCTTTGTAATTCTTAAACTTTTGGACATTGCAGGGGCATTTCACATAGGATTAGACGTAGTGCCTCACAGGGTTCCAAATCAACTATGAATGAAACATTCTGGGTTTTGAGCCTTTAAACCCTATTTTTCTTTGGTTTTCTCTCTAGCCTAATGTTGGACTCACTAGGCTCTGGTTCACACATTTTTCCAATGTGGCAAGACTAGGGTTTACAATTTTCTTAATCAAAAGGAACTACCTAGTCTTGGTTAGATGAGAGTTGCACTTAAGCAATTATTCACGTGATTGTAATAGGTTTTACATTGGATAATAAAATCCTTGGATGGCTATAGTTTGGTGGATGTAGCTCGTATTGGGTGAACCATGCCAAATTATTTATTTTGTATTGTTTATGCTATAATTTTTGTGTGTGTCTATTTCTCTCTTTTATTGATCAAATCTTTGCCTTCTAATCCTAACAAGTGGTATCAGAGAAAGGTTGTGTTTAGTTATCCTCTATAGGAAGGTCTCATAGTTGAGTGGGAGACTCATGATTAAGTGGGATCAGTGGAAGATGAGGATAGGTTGAAGGATGAGAAGTTCAATGGAAAGAAATATCAATTATGGAAGATACAGATGGAGGACTATGTCTATCAAAAGTATTTATGGTGGCCATTGAAAGGGAAAACCAAGAAACCCTTAGCAACATCTGATGAGGATTGAGATATTTTGGACAAAAATGGACTTGGCAGTATTCATTTGTGCTTGGCACAATCAGTGGAATTCAATATTATAACATCAAAGATAACTCAAGAGTTGATGCAAACCTTGAAAAAGTTATATGAAAAGCTTTCCACTCCAAATAAGGTATTTCTTATTAAGAGTTTATTTAATATGAAAATGGTATAAGGGGGGTCAATTTTTTATCATCTAATTGAGTTTAATATGGTTACTAGTCAATTAAATTTTGTAAATATAAACTTTGATGAAGAAGTTAGGCCTCTTTTGATTGTGTTTTATTTTACTGAAAGCTAGAATAGCTTGGTAATGGATGTCATAAATTTTGTTTCTGGTTTGAGTACATAGAAATTTGATAATGTTGTTGGTATTATTTTGAGCGAGGAAATTCGTACGAAAATATCAAGTGGAACATCCACATTACTCAATGTTTTGAATGCATATGCAGGGGAAAAAAAAGGAGAGAGGAAAAAAATCTAGAAGTCATTGGAAATCACAAGAAAAATCAAAAGATAAAAGGTCCAATCTAGAGACAAGAGGGATTGCTAGTATTGTGGTAAGTTGGGTAATTTAAAGAAAGATTGATGGTATCAAAAAAATAAAGGAGAGAAAAAGGAAGGAAATCAAGAGGAAAATGTGGTAAGTAATAAATTTGATGAGGATGCTTTGATTCTTTCCCTGGATATTTTTTATGATTCTTGGGTGTTAGATTTAGGGGCCTCATTTCATGCTACACTCCATATAAATTATTTTCTTGATTATGTCTAAGGGGATTTTAAGTTGCCTTATTTGGGAGATAATGAGTCCTATCAGATGGTTGGAAAGAGAAGAATCAAGATTAAGTTAGAGAATCAAAATCATTGGCTACTACATGGCTACTACATGAGGTAAGGCACATTCCAAAGTTAATAATAAATTTAATTTTAGTAGGGAAACTAAACAATGAAGGTTGTGTTGTTACATTTAGTGATACAAAATTGAAGGTTACAAAAGGTGCATTAGTGGTAGAATTTTTTGTTAAAGTAGGCACCTTATATGTTTGTATAGGTCATAATGTTCCTTCTACTTTAGCTATTGCAGATAAAACTCAATGTTCAGGAACAATTGTTGCAGTTTAGTAGGAAAAAAGTCAGATAGTTGTTGTGGATTTTGAATTAGCATTATGGCATAATATACTTGGGAATATGAGTGCAAAAGGTATGAAATTATTTTATTCAAAGAATGTTTTACCAGGTCTAAAATATGTTAATAATGGATAGAACAATAATGGAGCATGCACGTGCTATGAGATTGCATGTTGGGCTACCTTTAAACATGTGGGAAGAGGTTGTAAACACTATTTCTTATTTAATTAATAGAGGTCCCTCTAATCCTTTGGGTTGTGGTATTCGAGAGGAAGCATGGACAAGTAAGAAGGTGTTTGTTATTCTTCTATCTGAACCTTCGATTGTGAAGATTTTGCACATGTAGATTCTTAAAATAGAACCAAGCTTGATGAAAAATCAAAGAAATGTATATTTTTTGGATAGGCATTAATGAATTTGGTTATAGGATTTGGGATTTTGAAAATTAGAAAATTGTGAGAAGAAGGGATGTCATATTCAATGATAAATTTTTTTAGAAAGATCAATTAAATTAGCATGAGAAGAAAGAAAATTATTATGTAGTCTTGGATGATACTCTAAACAATGATGTTCTAGTGGTTCTTCATGCTCCACAACAATATAAATAACAAATACCACAAAATCCCGTGAATGCTAGATGATCTTCAAGGATAAGTAGACCTCTCGAAATATTCTCTCCCTCTTTGTATTCTATTTTATTAAGGCAATCCCAAATCTTTTGTTCTAGTGGTTCCTCATGCTCCACAACAATAGTAACAAAAAATACCCAAACCTCCAATGAATGATAGATGATCTTTAAGGATTAGTAGACCTCTGGAAATATGTTCTCCCTCTTTTGTACTCTATTTTCTCCCTCGATGGGCCTGCAGTTCCCAATATTTTTAGTCTTTCACCTATTACACACCGTTGGTGTACCACCACACATAGAAAATCCTAGACCTAAAGTAAAACTTTATTTTTCCAATAGAGTGCAGCCATCCATGAATTTCCTTTTCTCTTGGCTAGTTGGATATGGTACTCGATTTTAGCTGATTATTCTCAAGACATTGCCCTGCACTAGATGATTGTGTTTTCCCTTGTGCTTAGTTTTACTGGTCTATTGGCAAGTTCACAGGTTACTGCTTCCTTAATTTTTTGTGGTAGCTACAAGCCTGCAATGTCTTTCCACCTTTTCGGACCTTCAACTGCATTTTCCTCTTGACAAACATAATCTGTCAGTTTGCCTATAAGTTCCCCTAGTTGCCTATCCACATATTGATCTAGGTCAAACATTTCTATCAAAATTTTATTACCATCCCAAGAGTTTGTCCAGAATGACACATTTTTTCCATTGCCTATTTGCCAAGAGAGATGGTTTGTGATTAAATTCCTGTAGCTTGATATGTATTTCCCCACTGCCAAGCCCCCCACAATATTTGGAATTGTTAGGATTCTAGAAGGATCCTTGCTATCCAAGTATTTCTTTTATAGTATCTGACACCATAGCTTTGTCAGATATTTGTAAATTTTCCAAATTAGTTTTGCTCCCAAGGAATTATTCTCTAACCTCATCTTGTACATCCCAACCCCACCATCCTCTTTTTCTTTGCATGTTTTGTCCTACCGGATGGGTGGGATTTTTATTTCATTCTTAGATCCTTCCCAAATAAAATTCTTTAGGATCCTTTTTATATATCCTCAATCTTCACAAGTGCCTTCCTCCATACTTGACATATTATAAATCAGGATTGCAGAAAGAATGAATTTTACCATTTTTATTCTTGCTGCCAAATTTAGCCAATTATCCTTCCATGCCATTGCTTTGTTCCTACACTTTCTGATCACTTCATCCCAGTATTTTCGTTTGTACGCACCCTCAAATTTTTTAACCCCTAAAAATTTTGCAAGGCAATTTCGCTTCTTTAAAGCCCAATGTTCAACATATGGTTTGTTGTAGTGAGAGTCGTGTACTGAAGAAATATATATACATGATTTTTTTTATTCATTTTTTGGCCTAACTGATATTCATTTGAAACCCCTTTGATTGCTTTGGCCTCCCTTAAATATTCCTCAGTTAGCAAGGTAGTGTCATCTACCAATTGAGTGTGGGTGATTGGTTCTATGTTTGGGGCAACCTGCACTCCTCTCCAATCCAACCGTTAGTAGCATTTTTTTTAATGGCATAGCTCAGGGATTCAACCATTATTACAAATAGAAACGATGATACAGGGTTGCTCTGTCTGAGTCCATTGGTGGCCTGAAAGAAACCCTGAAGTGTCGCATTTACTTCCATGGAGAATCGAACTAAGGATATGTAGTAATTTATAAGTTTGCACCAGTAGAGTTATCAAACCCCATCTTCTTGGGTTATCCTTCTACGGAGCATTGCATTATCTACTTCACTCACCCTTTGTTTAATTGAGTTCAAGATGCTTCATTCCACCATCAGGAATTTTTTGTCGCCAAGAAGGTTTTTTTTGTAAAATTCCACTTCAGCCATCCCCACTTCTGCGATAATGCCCATAGGTTTTCCTTCCATGGTCTATATTTCCTTTATCCTATTTCTATCTTCACTTTTTTTTTAAATATTTTTTGGAATGAATCCAAGCTCCATGCCTTCAAATTTTGATTTATCAGTTGTAGCTTCTTAACTATTTTAAAACGAATTGAGCCTTCAAGCAGGGTTTCCTTCCAACATTTTCCCAGAAGCCAAATTAAGTTCTTATCTCACCACCACATATTCTATAAGTTGAAGCTTGTCCTCGACACTTTTGGCCTCCCACTGATCTCAACCTCAACTGGGAAATGATCCGACATTGATACAGGTAGAATGTTAGCATGGATTTGAATGCCAGCATCTCACCAACACGAAGATACCAAGAACCTATCCAACAATTTTGTGATCGCAGTGAAATAATTTCACCTATTAGTGACTTGACATACACCCCAAACTCCTCCACTCTTCTCTCATAAATGTAGGATGGTGTTGAAATATCCTCCAATGATAATCTTTTCTTTTAATAATGAGCTCACCACTTCAAGAACCGATTGCCACAGTGCAACCTTTTCCACAGTTCTTATCGGGCCATAGATATTGATGATGACAAAGTGGCAATTGAGACTCAAGTTGTACATATTTTTTGCCATCCAGTTTGTGGATGAGAATAATTTCCACAGAGAGTGTGGATTCTTTCCAAATTAACCCTATACCTCTTGCATTTCCCACTGAATCCTAAAAAAAACCATTCCATTCCTAACAATATTTCAGAAATTTTATCCCTTTTTCTCTAGATAACTTAGTTTCTTGTAGAAAAATAGTGTTGTTTGATATTTTTTGTAGATGACACCTCACCAGATGTCATTTTTTAGGGGCCTAACATTCCAAGTTTGTATCTTCATTGTTTCCCAAGGGAGGGGCTTCCTCCCTTGGCACTTAGAAATTTGGTGATGCTAGGGTATTTTTTTGTTGCTGCCTCTTCTTCCCTCAGTTATTTGAAGGATTTCCTACCTCGAGAATTCCCTACTTTGCCATATTTTCCAACTCCCAACTTTTTTGTTGTCATTTATGATATGCACCTATCTTCTATAATGCCTAGTGCATCATTTGGATTGATATTTGAGTCCAAATCTTTGCTTACCGGAGAATCCACCTTTGTTGCCTAATTTTTCTCCCCAACTTGGCTCCTATCCTATTGGGGGGCATTGGTTAGGCATCCTCAAAATCCTTCTCTTCCCTCTATGACTCTGGTGGATTTTCACCATGCTGATTTTCCCCTTTTAATGCATCACCCAACCTAGCTTTCTCCTTGCTTGTGATGCATGGTTTGTGATTGGAAATCATTAGTGGGAGGTCATCTTGTTGCATGTTCACCATTTTTTCTCTAGTTTAGTCCACCTCCTTGTGATACCGAGCACCAAAATTGAGGAAAAATATTTTTATTTCATCTATCTCTATCTCTTGAACCTAACAAGTCCCATCCACCAAAAGATAAAGCTTCTTAGATATGGTATCTATTGCTCCTACTTTCTTTCTTGCATATTTGAATAAATTTTCCTACATGATGTTCATATGAGTTTCTATTAGGGAGCCCAATGATCTGACAAATTTTTCTAGATAATCTCCAATCCAAATTTCCATTGGAATATTATAGAGACGTATCGATATCGGTTGGTCATATGGCTTAATTTTTACCGAGTTGAAATTTGGACACCATGGCTGCATGTATAAGGGGTTCTCCTTCAAGAACCACATTTCACTTTCCGTTAGTTGATGCTTCACCTCTTCATTTGAAATTTCTACCAAGAAGAATCCTTTTGGCAAGAATATAATTAAGACTTGTCTTCCATTTTTCCTTGATCTATTCCTTTATTGAAGCCCTATTAGGAAAAATTCTGATGAATAAACATATGAATTTGAATTCCCTTAAGATATCTCCATCTAACTTGGTTTCCTCTAATACCTCAATTTCCAGCAATTGTTCAATGGCGATTTCTTAATTTTTTCAATCTGTTGAGTTTTGTCTTTCTTCTACCCCAATGGTATTCAAGTTGTTTCCCTTTCCTTATGAATTTTGCTCAATTTTTGTTGTTTCTAGTGTTTCTTCCATGTCTGTCCCTTTATTTTTGGCCTTTGCCAATGAGTTGAATATGGCGAATCAGATGTATTTCATCTCATTTGATCCCTCCCTTTGTCATCCACTGGGGTCATTGATTCAGGGGTATCGTACCACTCGCACATTGTGCCTCCTTTCTCATCCCTTATTTCCTTTTGTTGATAGAAATGATGGAATTTTTCCACCCAATGCCCATCCAAAAAAACCCATTGTGTCTAGTTATCATGTTGCATGCCCTTTGCATATGCTCCAACCACTTCATCCCCTAAACTTATTTTCGGTCCTCATTCCCTTGGCACTCCAGAACCTTCTTCCAGCTTTCACCATCATTTTTTAGTTCGCTAGTTTTCGACCCTTCGCCACCCTACACACCTACTCTGTTTCACTCCATTCATATAATTTTTAATAGGAGATGATGACTTAATCAAGTAAAATGGATTTATTTAATTAAGAGATGAAATGTGATGAATTTAATCAAATAAATAATTTTTCAATTAAATTGATTAGTAAAGGAGAGGATTCAAGATGAAATGGTGTTATTAAAATTAGGATAAGATGTGTAAGATCAATATATATATATTTTCCATGTCTATATTTTTCCCCTCTTTGAAGAAATGTACCTATTGCATTTATTCAAAGAATAATCTTGCCATGGTCAAATTTCAAAAAATTCTAATTTTTTTGAATACCTTAGTGGAAAGAAGTATACTTGTACACTTCAATCTCGTGAAGGAGAGAAGAAAGAAGAAGAGGTTCAAGATGGATGCATTGGTGATATTTTTTATTAACTATCATGGTATTATGTTAGTGTGCAGAGAAGAAAGAAGAAATAAGATGATGAAAGGAGGATCAACTAAGTCTACATTATTAATGATGATGATGATAGTAGTATCAGGAATTGGGATTTTAAAAGTGCCATTTACCTTATGTTTGATAATACACATAAAGATGATGCATCAAGGTAAAAATAACTAGGATGGCATTGTACTTAGTGTGATGGAATTTGAATCGACAATCAGATAGGTGTACTCCTATTCACACTTGACACACAAAACCTTATTAAAAATGTAGTTTAGATATTCTAAACATCTCAAACCAAAAAATTGAAAATCAAGCCTTCCTATGTGATCAACAAGATACCTAAAACATCTTCCCTACAAGCCAAACAAAGAACGCATGATGAATTTATATTACAAGGATATTCAACAAGTACAACAGATCGAAAGATAGTGATTTTAGCCCCATTCCTTTCTCTCTAAATAATTTTGATTAGGCATCATCAAGAGTTCATTGGAATGAGCACAAAATAAGATAAGTAAAAAAGACCAGATAAAGTAAACAACCAAGCTAATGTTCTTCATACCACTAGCCAACACTAAACTATGGTGATGCCTAATGTTTATGTCCATTGTAGGAAGGGTGCATCCTAGGTCATGTTTTTATTAGATGATTTGGTATTTGATTGGATTATAAGCTATTGATAATCTAATTTGACTAACTTTCTTACTTACTGACCTAGACTTTAGACTTTGAAGATTTGGGTTTTCACTTTTGAACTTGCTAGACTTGCTTCTAACCGGTTTGCCAAAGGGTGAAGGTGATGACTGACTTATTATGAATGAGAGTATCATGGGTGAAAGAGAAATGGGGCGGATGGATTTTTTTCAAATATTTGGATGTTTTTGGTGTTTTTTTTAATTTTTTGAGGATGTTTTTTGTATTTTCACGATGTTTTATAAATGTTTTGCTTTTCAAATTTTCCATTTTTTTGTTTTTTTATGAGATTTTATGAATGTTTTTGGCTCTTTTGTCTTGAGGACTGATCAAGGAATAGCCTTGACCACATTTAAGATTAGAGATGATGTATTTTAGATACCATTTTTTTCCTTTGTTTGGTTTTTGACTTGTTTTTGGATGTTTTTGGATTTTGTCTGATTCTAAAAATTTGGATATGGATATGCTTAATGATATCAATGATCCATTTTGGGATTTTGTTGAAAACTAAGCTAGGTTTAATTAATCAAATTGATGGATTGATGATGATAATATTATTGAGGATGCACAATAATGCAAGGATTTTTGTTAAGCAATACACGAATTGGGAAGGATATCCCAAGATGATGATGGATTGATTGGATTTGATTGATCAAGATTTTGAAGCTTGACTTGGGACAAATTTTATTTGAATGATTTGATGTGAAACTAACATGTAAATTAGATGTGATTGATATTGATCATCTGGATTGATGTTTGATGGAAGATAAAGCTTGATAAGGAATATCTTCTCATCAAAATATGACATAGGCTAGTGATTTGGATTTTTGGCTCACAAATGCTTGGACCAATTTGATTTCACGTTTGTCAATGTTTGGATCACCACATGAGTTGGAGGATATAGATCTTGATTTATTCCTGAAGCAAGATATAAATATTTTCCCTTGGTGTCTAGCATAATGTTTCAAAGGCCATGGGTGGATGCTTGGGTAGGTGGATGGATGGATAGATATGGTAAGCACGTAAATGATGGAAATGATTATCTTGTGACAAGATAAGGTGTTCAAATAGAGGATTCTCATTTGGATAGTGCTTCATGACTCAGATAATGTTTGGTAGGATAGGATGAATGAAAATGACCCATGTCAACATAAACATAATCTGGACAATGGATGTGGATGGATTAAAATGGATTAGAAAATTTTTTTTTGGATGAATGGATTTATTATGGATGGGTTGAGATTCTTCCAACTGAATTTGCACACATAGATTCTTAATTCTACACATGATTCTTGTTTTCTAGGTTTTCATCATGGTACTTTTCAAAAGCACCACCGTAGTGTTTTTCACTAAAGGATGATTTTTATTTTTATTATTTTCATGATTATTTTTTTTTTTTTTTCGAAGAAGTTGCCTTGCCAAGATACGTGCACTTGAATGCAACTTTTGATATTCTTGATCTAATTTACTAATACCAAGGTTAACTTTATCTTTGTGTGCACATCGCAATAGAGTGCCTTTTGAATCCTTATGATAAAGGGTTGCTACCAATACATGGTCAATTTGAGAATTCGATATTATGCATGGAGGCGTCGATGGTGTATTGGTTTTAGGAATAAAAGATGGATTTGTTGAGAGAGTAAAACCTTTGACTCTCCAAACTTGGGAATATGAGAAATAATGGGTGGATACAGAATTGTGCATGGAATTAGGACCAAGTGCTTGATATACTTTGTATGTCAGTTGAGAAGCCTTATTTTTCCTTTGTGGAAATCTTTGATGGATACTTTTCCCTTTTTATTTTTCCCCATATTTTATTTGACTAGTGGAGTTTGATAGGGATAATCATTATTTTAATTCTTTGATATCCAGTTGTATTTGATTTGTCCTTCATGCTTCACTACTTCTACTTTTTTGATGATGTTTTTCATTCTTTGATTCAAATCTTTCTTTTGATTTTGGTCCCAATTCATGGATGGGGTGTTGGGTGGATTAAGATTCATGAAAAAGGTGGTTGTTGTATTGGCATTGGTTTTATCATAAGGATCCTTCGTACTCCCTATGTTTATGTTTTCTTGAGATGAATTTTCCCCATGTACTATACAACCAAGACCTTTATGCTTAGGATTTCCAATAATCTGCATGGTTGTAGAATACCCTATTCATGTAGGCCTAATCCTCTGCCCTAATAATTCATCTATTGAAGCATTTTTTTTGCAATAGGATATGATTTTTCTTAGAAGTAGGGTTATAATCCTTCTCTTCTCTATTGTGAATCTTCAAAGGTGATAGATTCTTCATTGATAAGATAAATTTCCCTTAAAAAGGTGAGTGATCCATGTTTATAAGGGATATGACCCTCCATAAGTGGGATAATGTCTTGATTGATATCTTTGGCTTGATCTTGTGAAATATAAGATCTTAATGCTTCTACCAGAGGTGTTGATGATTCACTGTCCATGTAAGAGTCTCCATCATGGTTCATTTTTTATATGCCTTCACATGATGTTTCTGATTCACAATTTATGTAGAAGCCCTCTTTATGACCCATTTCTGATATGTCTCTAGATTTTTCTATATCTTGATCCCATGTATAAATGTTAAGAGTAGGAGAATCTTGTTCCTTGCTAATAATATCAAGAGTATGAGACTCTTGTTTTGAATGAAGACCATATACATGTCCATCCAAATAAATCATCTCATGAGTATACAAACAAGTATTTTCTATATGGATATGATCATCATTTTTGACATCTTGTACACATATGAGAGTTTCCATTAGATCATTGTAGTACCTTGGAGATATGAATTCTTGATCTTCCTTAGTTTTAGAATTACTTTTGACATGGGTCAATTTCAAGGGATGGATTTCTTATAAAGGGTTCTTCGATATCTTTATTAGGCATGGCAAGTGGCTCAATATCCTCTTGACATTTGAGTGGACTTGGATCAAATTTTGAGTTGAGGATTTCCTCAATATCTACAACCATGAGATTAAATGATGTCAATATGTCTTGGAAAGGACCATCGCTAGACTTTGGTGAAACATATAGATCATGCTTTGGGGTAAAATATTGAGATATGTACTCTAACTCATTAGGTGATGTAGAGACACTTTCAACATGATCATTGGAAAAAGGATCACCAATTATAGGATGAAATAATGTTAACACTCCCTTGAATAAATCATTGTTGGATATTGTTGAGGGGTATTTATCATGATCAAAAAGTGACTCTTGATGTATGTTGAGTTGATATTGGATGAGGTAGAAGCATATTCAAGGTGATCATTGATGGATAGATCTTGATCATCATTTTCAAAAATTATGGAGATATTGTCACTATTATCGTGGGTGCTTCCACAATAATGGGTTACACTTTTTAGGACATCCTGTTTTTTGCTGAAATCATATATTTTTAGAAAATATACTAATTTAAGCCTTAAAAATGCTCCATTTAAATGATTTTAATTGAAGAGGGTTTGATCAAACTCACTTATATCAAACCCCCTTGGATGGAAACCCGCTATTTTTAAACCATACCTATAATCGAGTCTCCTCTACACCTATCAAAATGCTGATAAAAACCCACTTTTGATTTACCTTTTGGATGATCAAATTAATTTATTTAAAATCTATCTTTTGTAAACATGTACTCCTTATTATAAGCTTTCAAAAAAATATAATTTTAAATATATTTAATATTATTATTTCTTGTGAAAGTAGGTTTTTTATTGAACATCAAAGTCTTTGTTTCACACATATGGAAAAATAGTAAAAGAGAGAAATTTTTTTATAAAAAAATACATTTACACTAGCTATTTATGTCCTTATTCAAACCAAATAATAATAAGTTAATTCAAATTCATACAAAAAAATTTATGTAGTTGAAAGTATAATATTTCCAAAATATAATTACTCTAACTTAGAAAATTAATTAAAAAACATATATGAAACAAAAAATGATGAAAAAATATCCATCCACTAGATATTGGTGTGAAAAAATTGTATTTAAAAAATGAGAATTGTATCCTTTCTATTAAAACATTTATGTAGCTGAAAGTAAACATCACTTTTTGAAAATGATGTTTAGTAGAAAAAATAAGTTAATACAAATTACATAAAAGGATTCACAATTTATTTTTAATATTTTAAAAAAAATATAATTGGAATCTACACACAAAATCTCACAATTCATTTTCTTCATCTCCAAATTCTTAATGGTTTACTTCTATAGGGGTAAGAAAGTGAAGATCTGGTGAAAAATGTTGATTTCAATGTCAAGTTTGGCGAAAAAAGTGTAACCCATTATTGTGTGATCACCCCACTAATGGTTGAATCCTGATCATTATCCCTAATAGTTATTTTTTTTTATCACTAAGGTCTTGGAAGATATTTTTAAGTTGAATAAAATTTCATGTTTTGTGTCCCTTTAAATTTTGAAAATCACAAACGTGCTTCTCATTATACTCCGGTGGTTTAACTTAGGGCTCTTGATAATTCTCATGAATGAAGATTTTTATTAGATATTCTTGTATCAACTATTAAATGAATGATTGAATTGGTTCCCCAAGTGGTGTGTATTTTAATTTGTTACCTTGTAATATTTTTTCTTTAAATTGACCTTGTGGCAATTGATTTTGGAGATGTGGTGATTCAGTTCATTGTTGATGTTGTTGATCTTGATATAAAACCTCTTGACATTGGAGATATTGTTTTTCATGTGGTTGGGGACACAACCCAATGCTTTGATGACATGGTTCAACCAATGGAAGAGTATATTGATTTTGGGGTGAATATGTCTCTTGGTACAATGGATAAACTATTTTGGCAAGTGAAGAAATTTGATGTTGAAAAAATTGATCTTGATTTTGATCTTGACACCCTTGATATAGTTGATTTGGTTTTTCTTCAAGTGGATTTGGAATTTATACTTGTGGTTTTTGTATGGGATCAAGGAAAAATTGATTTTGGACAATATTCTAATTTGGGATGATGTTTAGATTTGGCATTATAGGTTGAAATTGAACATTGTTGTGGTTGGGAATCAAACTACTTTGATTTAGGTAACTTTTATTTTGAATTGTGTTACCTTTACTTGGATCAATAAATGGAGTTTATAACATATTGTTTGGAATTTGAAACACATTGGTGCGATTTGCAAAAGTACCTATCCCAAAGACACATTGGTGTGATTTGCAAAAATACCTATCCCAAAGTTTACCAAGTGTGGATCTTAAATTTTCACGTTTAGTAAACTTGTGTTTGCTATATTCATATTTGACATGTATGGATTTGGTGGGATATTTTTTTATTGTTGAACAATCATGCATTGATTTTTTGGTTAATAGATTTTTAGGTTTGGAATTTTATTTAATTCTACCATAAGGAAAGGTGTTCCAAAATTTAGATTGGGCATAATCACATTTGTTGTAATATTGAGGTTTGTAAGAGATAATGATGCCATGCATGGATTGCATAAATGTGAGTCTCGATAATCAATCGACATTGTAAGGATTTGATATTTTGGTTGATTTAGATCACTCATGATATATGAATCAATTTTATATTCCATTTTTTTCTCGTGTTGAGGTCTACTTCGGACCGTAAAATAAGGATCAATATTCAAGAATTTGGGAGGTGAACCTCTAACTCCTTAGATTGATCTACACCTTAGGCATAAAAAGAGGAAACCTAGGATGATAAGGATCAAAGGGTGATGATGAGGTAAAATAAAGATGGATTATGTGAATGATTGAACCCTAAAAAAATCTTTGATGGGATGATAGAATTTAGGACTTTTAGATTTTTTATTTTGGATTTGATTTGGATAATGAACCCACAAACCCCAGGATGTTGGATACTATCTTGGAATAAATTTCTCCACAAGGTGATAGTTTAGCTAAGTATATCAATAAGGATTCATCTAGACATACATAGTCAAACAAAATGATTTTGTATTTTATTTTACAAGATTTTCGAAAAGTCTACCATGAAGGATTTTTCCAAGATTCTAAGAGTTTTTTGTGCAATGGGATTTGATTGATGTTTGAGATGGTTAAAATGATTGGTTGGTTTTATCCTAAGTGAACCTATAAGGGACTTGTTTACAAGACCAAGGTTTTGAATAATATGATTTTCCATAAGATTACTTAAACCAAAAGATCAATGTTTTCTCAAAAGACCCTAAGACAAAAGATAAACAAGCACATGTGTGGGGTTCAATGGATTTAATCTAGAATAATGAATTGATCTTACCACATCAACTTGTCTTGTTTATTTTTCAAATTGAATGTAAATGTCTTAATTTATTTTCATCCCACAATTTTCATTATGTGGAGATCAAGGAATTCAAGGCAATAGTTTCCTAATGTTGAATTTAGTAAGAGAAAATTGTGATGTTAATCCAAATACTTAGAAGCCTCTAAGGATAAAATCCCTATAGAAAGAAAGAGAACTTGGATTTTTCAAAGGTATTTTCTCATCCTAAAGGGTTCGAAATTTTAAAGATTTGGTGAATGCTTGTTTTTAAGTGTTTTAGATTCAATAAAAGTGTTTTCATTCCAAAATATCCACAAGCCTAAGATAGAAAGATACAATATTTCTTGAATTCACACTTGGATAAATCCAGCTATACTTATTTAGAGAGGATGACTAGAAGCTTGACCAAAATGGCTCCCCTCCATAGCACTCACCTTTGTGGTTCAGCCAAGCTTCAGTTGTCATAAATATCCCATGACCAACTTTTCATGTCTATACAAAATCAAAAGTATGTGGGATGGCTTTAGAACGACCGTTCTTGCATCAACAAATAGATAGGGGTTTGGATTACTATAAAAAATGTTCTAGTATAGGAATTCCATTCATTGGGGATCATCCATATGACAAGAGACCATTTTTTGCCTTCTTGTCAAAATAATCCTCATGATACTTGAACTTTCCTCAAAAACCCACACTTATATACTAGGTGAAAGACATTTGGCTTTAGCATGTTGTCAGTTGGGTCATTCCTTGGGGTGATTAATTTATCCCACTAGCCAGACCCTCTAAAGGTGAAAAAAAATGAGTAGATGGATCCATATTTGGATCAATATTTATTTGTGTGAACAAAGAGAGAACACGCGCAAAGTCCTCTCTCACACTAGTAAGCTTTGTTCAATTTTAGAGTACCCAAATTGAGGTGTGGAGGAAATCTCTTATACAACTTAATATCAATAAAATACTTTTTATTCTCAAGATCGCCATGAAGCCCGAGAGAAGTGCCTACACCTTTGAAAAGATATTATTTTGTAAAAGATATTACAAAACAAAGAATGCAGATGTTCATTTTAGACCAGAAAGGAATAATGGATTGTTTTTAATTTCTCCAAGGTGAAATGTGAGATTTAATTGTTCAATTTTAGAATAAAATATGAAAAATGACTCAGATCAATATGCCAAGTTGGAAGAGTAAAATGGCAGATTGCAAGAGTGACTATTGTGAATGAAGGGTATAGGATAATTGTGCATATGAAAGATCTTAGACAAGGTGGCCCTACAATCAAAGGTGTAGCGGTCGACCACCAGACCCACCGTGGTGTGTGCCAAAAATATTATGGAAGGCTCTAGAAATGGGTGACACTAGTTCTCTTATTAGCCAGAATGAGGGAAAGTAGAAACATGTTAAATTTTAAAATAGATTGGGCTACGCAAACATGCGTCTAACGGATCTAGTTGACTTCAGAAATCTAGAAAAGAAATTTAGGAGACCAAAGCATCAAGAATTTTTTTAAAACCAAGTAAACCCTAACATTGAACATACAACATTGGTTTGTTTAATTGTGAAGGGAAAGTTTTGGAATGAGTTGGTGAATTAGTTAAAATAGGAGTTTTTTTCATGAAATGGAGTAGTCCATGGCCAACATTTAGTAAGGTTAGAAACTGGCATAGTAAGCATTGGGGGGAAGCCACAGTATTAAAAAATATCCCAAATGGGTTTTATTTGGTCATTTGCCTAAATCCCAAAGACAAAGTGTGGATTTTAAACAATGGGCCATTCTTAATGGGGGGTAAAGAGTTTTACATAAAAGACTAGTCTCCAAATTTCAGCCCATAAACTGAATCCATATATGAAGTTTCAATCTAGATAAGACTGTATAACTTACCTCATGAATATTCAGATATGGAAACCCTCAAGTAAATTGGGAATAAGCTATGGATTTTCATCGAAATTGATGAAGCCATAGCCAATAAGGATTACAACATGTATGCACAAATATGCATTTTATGGCAAGTGATTCATCTCCTACCAGCAATGATAGAACTTAACTTAGTAGAACGAAACCTAGAAGCAAGGGATTGAGGTGGAAGAATCTATGGATATGTGCGTTGGCTGTAAAGAGGTCAACCATACGGTTTTGGAATGCAATTTACATATGAAAGGAAAGGTTCCTAGCAAAAATAACCTAACAGATACTTTAATAGGTAAGGATATTTCCTTCCAAGTAGAAGATAGTATCTTTCTCGAAGCAATGGTGCAAAGAGAGGAAGATGGAGTGATGTATGTTTGAGGATGGCATAAACTTGATCTAGTTATAGACATGTGGTCCAACTCGCAAGTGGAAGATACTCAGAAGGGAATGACGAGAATAGTATGCCAGTTGTGGTTATAAAAAAGGGTTTGGTTTTAGAAGATCTAGTGATCATTAGGTAGAAGCTTCAAGGGAAGGGCTCAAGGGATCTGAACCCTAAGAAACTAGAACTCTGGTTATAGTTGAGGGATTAGGAGGGATTGAGAAACCATCCATATTTACAGTAACAACTCCAAAAATAAATAGTCTCTATGGACTTAAACTGAAATGGAATAATTCAGATGTAGCTCTAACAACTATCAATCTAGGGAAATGGGTAAAAGGGACAAGGAAGGAAGGTTATAGGGGTTGTGAGAATGATGTCAGATATGGTTGGTGTCAAGAGGCAGAACATAATCCAACTTTTCAATACTCTCTAGAGAATTCTAGGGCTCAATTGGATATAGAAATGGTAATCCCTATAGGTGCTTAACCAAAACTAGGAGTGTTACCCAGGTGTCTCAAAGAGAACAAAAATGAGAAAACCTAGAGGTGGAGACAGTTGAAAATAGTCCTTCCAAAAATGATACCTATCAATTAGAGGCTCAAAATGTAAATGTAGAAATTGAGACCAAAGGGAATTTTCTTAAGGATATAGAAATCTCACCTATGATAAATCTAGAGAGTTCCTTTGAGGATGAAATAGGTATAGCCAACCCCTATGATGACCTAGATTTGGTGCCTCATTCAGAAGAAGAGCAATGGGTTGGTGATGATCTAGGCTTAAACTGTGAGTTGGGAATTTTGTAAAAGAGAACTTTGGAACAATATTCAATGGAGAAAAGTAAAGAGAAGGCAAGGGAGAACAAGAAAAGAGGTCCTAAACCCATTAGGGTTAAATTGGATATTGTTGGTAATGTAGCAGGCCAAAAAAATTGAGATCGACTATGCCTTTTCCAGAGGGAAATAAGGGTCCTTTCATGGAATGTTATGGGCTACAATTCCCCTGACAAGATTTGTTTCATCAAGACATGTCTTGATTAAACAAGACCGGATCTAGTTATTTTACAAGAACTAAAATTAAATGGGAAGGAAGTTGAAGCCTTTGGAAAACATTTCAATACATGAAAGTGTTTTATAGTGGAAGCTACAGGAGCCTTAGGGGGTTTATGGCTCCTCTAAAATGATCCGAAAATCCATGGAAATGGGTGAGTATCACCTCCAAGTATTTATTATCAAGTTATTGTTAGTGAATATTTATGCTCTAAAAAATATGCAAGAGTTGAGGAGAGTCTAGATTGAGTTTTCAAAGGTGGTTGTAGTCAGCAAGGACAATCTTATCCTCCTGGGTGGGGATATCATTGCCATCCTTAGGTAGTCTGACAAGAAGGGGGTGCCTAAGTTGGTTGAATCAAAAGAAAATGTATTTATATGATTTTCTAACAAATAATGGTCTATTTGATCTTCAATTAAGAAATGGTGACTTCACTTGGACAAATAGAAGATCTAATTTCCTAAACATAGTAGAGAAACTTCACATATTTTTTGTTGCTGGGAATTGGGCTAATTTCCAATGGGATTTCTAAGCTAAGATCCTACCAATAATAGGTTTTGATCATTACCTAATCATTGTGAAAATTCAAGAGGAAGAGGCCCCTAACCGATGTCCCTTTAAGCTCAAAAAAATGTGGCTTACGGAGGAAGGATTCTTTGAAATAGTGACAAATTGGTGATTGAATACTCTGGTAAGGACAGGTAACAAAGATTTTTTATTTTATAAAATTATATACATATAAAGGAAAGGTTGAAGAAATGGAACAAAGAATTTTTCAAGAACATTTTCTCAGAGAAACTAAAATTGGAATAGGAATTGGGGCAGTTACATTCCAAGGTAATTGAAGAAGGTTTAAGTGAGGAGGATTTTATAATGGAAAAAGGACTGAATATGCAGTATGAAAAGTTTTTGGCTCATGAAGAAATATTTTGGCAACAAAAATCAAGGGAGACCTGGCTAAAATGGGGGATCACAATTTGAAATTTTTCCATAATGTAGTAAAGGTGAGGAGATCTTTCAATAAAAAAATTTCAATTCGAGATAAAAATGGTAATTTTCTTACAAAAAAAGGAGATATCTATAGAGAAGCGATGTGTTACTTTATTGAATCTTTCAATACCATTCAAGTGGATTCATCACAGGAAAATGAAATTTTGGATGTCCAACCTACTTGTGTCTCTCATCTCCAAAACTTAGTGGTCACAAAGACAGTTACATTAGAAGTTAAATCTTCACTTTTTAGTATGGGTGCAAATAAGGCAATTGGACCAGATGGGTTCCCAACTATTTTATTTCAAAAATTATGCAATGTTTTAGCTAAAGAGTTATGGGTGGTGGTGGAGGAATCAAAATTGGAAGGCTTTGTTTTAAAATATTTTAATAATACTTTTATTGCTTTGGTCTTGAAGAAGGAAGAGATTGTATCTTTCAATTACTTTTGTACTATTTCTCTTTGTAATATAGTGTATAAAGTAATATCTAAAGTAATGGTGAATAGATTAAAAATAATTCTTGACTCGGTAATCTCCTTAGAGTACATTGGATTTTCTCCTAACTGGACTATTTTTGAAGGTATTATTATTGCACATGAAGTTAATTATTCAATTGGGCTAGGTAGATCAGGCAAGATGCTAGTAAAATTGGATATCAAGAAAGCTTATGATGAAGTAAACATGAGTTTATTGTTAAAGGTATTGAGAATATTTAGTTTCAACGAGGTTGATAAAGTGGGTAGCGAGTTGTATAAACTCTCCCGATTTTTTATTCTTCTGAATGGTAGTCCCCAAGATTTTTTTACCGCTAATAAAGGAATTAGGTAGGGTGATCCCGTTTCCCCTTTTTCATTCATCATCATGGCTAAAGCTTTGGGGAGATTAATATCAAAAAAATGAGATGAAGGGGTTTGGAAGGGTGATTGGATCGTTTATAGTTTAGATCATGTTTCACATTTGCAGTTCACGAATAACACTCTTTGCATGGAAGAAGCATTCTTTAGAGAGGCAAGACTAATGAAAAACACTCTAGATAGATATAGTAAGGTTTTTGGTCAATGCCTTAACTTGAGGAAATATATAATTTTCTTCAACACATGCTATAAAAAACAAATAGAAATATGTACTATTTTAGGAATGAAGATGGGTACTCTACCAGGAAGATATCTAGGTATCCCTCTTTTTGGTGGTGCTAGTAAGGCTATAATCTGGAAGGACTTAGTAGATTTTTTAATTTAACAAATGAACATCTTGGAAAGTCATTGGTTGACCTCACTTGGGAGAATTCTGATGTTAGAGTCTTTAATTTCAGCCATTCCTATATTCTTGATAATGTGCCTAAAAATTCCTACAAAAGTTGTAAAGGTGATAGGACAGAGAATGAGGAAATTCTTTTGGAGTGGATGACTTGATCAAGATAAAATCCCCTTATTGGCATAGGAAAAAATATGTAAGTCAGAAGGGAAGGGGGTGCAATTTTAAAAGATTGGAGTATTATAAATGAAGCTTTAGGAGCTAAGTTAGTTTGGAATATATATTCACAACCTTCTCAATTATGGGATAAAATCCTTAAATAAATATATCTAGACTCATTAGAGAACACTAGAATTTTCATGATGAAGAACCCACCATCTAGTTCAATGATTTGGAACTTTGTGGTTTCTTGTTGGAAGGTTATTACAAACCATATAACATGGAAATTAGGGAGTGGGACAAAAGAAATTTTTTGGGAAGAATCGTGGAAAGGTCTCCTAACCTTGAAGGATAATGAAGACTTACAACTATTAAGGAAATGGTTTATGCAACACTAGGGGGGAAATTTTAGTGACTACATAGAGTTCAAGGTAGATGCAACGAGGGGTGATTGGAAATGGAAATTGCTTTAGGAGGTTGAGAATTCAAACTAGCATAAAGAAATGATGCAAGATATTTTTTGGGAGTAGAAAATTTATGAGATCAAACAAAGAGGATAAGGTATTTTATTGTGGGGTAGCTAATGGAAGTTATTCAGTGAAATTGGGATATCAAATTTTTGATTCAGAAGCAGATAGGGATAATTGGTTGATTAAGTTATTTTGGGGAAAATAGTGCCTACCTAAAGAAGGGGATTTCTCATAGTTAGAAATTAGAGGTCACATTCTAGTAGGAAAATAGAGGAAATGTCTAGGTTTTAATGGCCAAACCAAATGTATATTGTGCTCAAAAGTAGGGGAATCAAGTTACCACCTCCTGCATTGTAAAGTGGCAATAGAATGTTGGAGATGCTAAAATAGTGTTTGGAATGGAAAAGTGCTAGCCTTGACACATTGAATTTTGTTTTTCAAAGTTGGCCATTTCCAAAAAGAAAATCAACTTTATCTTGTGTCTGGAAGGTTAGTCCTTCCTTGGTGGTCTGGAAATTATGGAAGGAGAGGAACAAAATAATTTTCACAAAGAAATTTGAAAGTTTGGAAAGGTTGAAATGGAGAGTGAATCATTCCATAGAGGATTGGTTGGGGTGGTAGATTCCTTATATTTAAATTGAGAAATCCCTTACACTTCATAACATAAAAAAATTCAGGAACGTTGGCTAGGAATGTGTTGTAATGAGATACAATGGAAAAAACCATTCAAAGGATGGTGGAAGATAAATTTTTATGGGACATCAAAGAGCAATCCTAGTTTTTCATTGGTGGGATTCATAATTATAGATTGGAAGGTGAGTTGTTAGCATTAGGAGAAAAGAAGTTGATGAAAGGAATGAACATGGTTGAAGCTCTAGAAACACTATTGGTAGTTAAATGTGGTAATAAATTGGGTGCATCAAGGATTCATTTGTAAGGGGCGATTCAATTGAAAAAAATAAAGAAGAGTTAGATACCCTAGAAATTTTTTAGGTTAGTCATATTCATAGAGATGGAAACAGTGAGGCGAATATTATTTCAAAATGGCCATTATCTTTTGGTGAGGTTGGAGAAATAAAATTGGAAGATTTTGGGGGGATTGTGTCAGTGGAGTTAGATGAAGTTCGGATGTAAATCACATTAAATGAGTAGGGTGGCGACCAAAGGGAGGTAATTTGATAAGACTACATAAGCATTGCAAAGCCACAAGGAGGAAGGAAAGTACTAGAAACATTAATTTGTACTAAAAGAGTGGAGTAGGATTTAAGTTGGTTATAATTATGCATTCAATATTTCAAAGAAAGAAAAAAATTGGAAGTAGAGTAGGCACTGAAGGCGACAAGGGCTCAAATTCATGGAGTCTAATTTTATAGTTGAGTCACAATGTCAACTAAGTCCTTTCATTAGAGAGGTCTCTACGAAGAGGATGGAGGGCTTGTTCCTCATTTCTGACGAAAGTCTTGGATAGTGTATTAGTATGGTTCTAGGCAATGGATTTGGGGCTCTAATATAGAGGCGCCAAAAAAATTTAGATGTGTACTCAATGATCACGACCCGAGGGCTTAACCTTGGAGAACCAATGGAGATGGTGGGAAAAATCTTGAAGAAGTTTGTGCATGTAGATTTTTTAGTGAACATGGAATCTATTATAGAATGGGCAGTGTTGGGGGTTGGACTAGATATTTCAGAGGGAATATTGGATGAAGAAATGGAATTAACGTATGGGTTTGCAGGAATAAGGCCATTTATTAGATGGCCAGAAGGAAATTTCAAAGCAAGATGTCAAGAGGAAGCCTGTTTGGTTTGGAAAGCTCTAAATAATTTCATGGAAATAATGGAGGTATAGGAGTTCCCTGCGAAGGCCAAGGTAGAAGTTTAGGACGAGGTGGAAAGAGTGAAATATCAGAAGAAACATCCATAGAGGAAGTAGAGGAAGCACCAAAAGAAGAAGAAGATTCAAGGGTTGGGTGATAAATTGTTGAATGCAGGTGGTTCATTATAAATTTAGACCCTTATTTGTCACCAAAAACATGCAATAAATGCTAAAAATGCTAGATGAGGTCAATAAACATGAAGATATGAAGGTTAGATGAATGATTAAGCATAAAAAATGTAAAAATTATACCAAGCTATAATGTGATTCGACTTTAGATGTAAATTTGAATGTTTTAACTCTATCAAAGTTAAGAAACACCTACACCATTGCATAGCTTATGAAATTATACCCCATTTCAAAAAAAAAGCTTCAAAATATACCTTTGTATGACAAAGATATGGCCATTTTAAGATTTATTATAAAAGCACTAAAATAGAGAGCATATGTGCCAAAACAAAGCTTGGATGCACGAAACAATTCCATTTATGCACTAAAATAGAGCCTAGATGTGCTAGAACTGAGATTGGATGCACCAAAAGAATAGGTAGATGCATTAGAACAAAGATTGGATGCACCATAATAGATATTGAATGGACTGAAATGGGGGTCAAATGTGCCAAAATAGATAGTGGATGTGCTACATCGCTACATCAAAATTTGTGAATGATCTTATTGATGAAACCTACATGAAAAATGTTAAAAACAAGGCTAGGCCCCACGGTGGTGCCAAAATGTGAATGCTCAAGGAATTTAAACCAAAGCGTTCCCTATGAAATTCATCCAAGCACAAGAATAAGAAAAAAAACATAAAATATCAAATGAAAGCTAATGAAATCTTATTCTAATGCTCAAACCAACATCCCATAGGGGGATTCTCCTTTGATGTGGAAAGAAACTCTTTTCCAATCTATTGATAAGCTTGATAATGATTGATTGATCTTTGATGAAATTTTCCAATAACCTAGCTACATTAATTGCAAAATATGAAATGCTAGGAAGTCAAATGCTAAATTCCTATAGTGATTATGCCACTACTATTTTGGCTTTCCCTAATATACTTTTATATTTTCCATACATGAAACGTTTTGCTACCACTAGAGCCTATTTTTCTCTATAATGCAAAAGGTTTTTTTCTATTTGAACTCATTATATTCAAATATAATTGAAATGTACTATTTTCCATATTTAATTATGAATTATTCAAACAATTTTTGTATAGGTTTTCTCTTCTTGTTGTTCCTTATCATTTTGTCAATGTACTAGATAAATTTTTTTGGTGTATAAAATTATTTAGTTATTAAATAATTTTCATGTGTAAGGACAAAATTAAAGTTTTTGGTTCATGGCCAATAATTAGAAAGTTCACCACCAACAATTAAAAAATTCACGGAATTAAAAAATTCACTATGTGAAGAAATTATTATTCTAATGAATAATATGGTAACTAAATTTAAATAATATTCACATAAGAATTGTAGGGTTTTTATTCATCCAATACACCCTGCGAGAAATAAAAGTAAGATTTTATGTTGGTTTACCAATAAACTAATTTAATTATAATGGCATCAAGCAAATTCATTGCCAACAATAGAAAATTCACCACAACAATTAGAAAATTCACCCCTATGACAAATTGAAGAAATATTATTTCAATGAATATATTGGAAACTAAATTTAAATAATGTTCACCTAAGAATTGAACTAAGGTTTTTAATTCATTCAATACATCAAGTGAGAAATAAAAGAAGGTTTTGTGTTTGGCAATGAATAAGCTCATTATTTACAATGGCATCATAAAATAGTTTTTATTCATCCAATACATCATGTGAGAAATAAAAGTAAGGTTTTATGTTTGTCAATGAATAACTAATTTAATTACAATGGCATGGGAAAATGGTTTTTATTCATCCAATACACCATGAAAGAAAATAAAAGTAATGTTTTATATTTTTCAACCAATAAACTAATTTATTTACAATGGTATCAAGAAAATTCATCGTCATCAATTCACCATCAAAAAATTCACTATCAACAATTTATTGAAGGAAAATTCATTCCTATGAAAAATTCACCTCAAGGAAAATTCACCACTAGCAATTTGTTGTAATAAAAATTCACTATCAACAATTCACATCGAAAAATTCACCCTTAAGGAAAATTCACCTCAAGGAAAATTCACTCGAAAATTAATCGTAAACCTTTTAATGTGATGAATTTTCCTATGAAGTGAATTATTGGTGGTGAATTTTCCTCTGAAGTGAATTACTGGTGGTGAATTTTTTGCTAGGGTGAATTGCTGGTGGTGAATTTTTCTATGTTGACTTGTTGGTGGTGATTTTTTTGACACTGAATTGCTAGCCTTGAATTTTCCTATAACCAATTACAATAAATATTTTTATATACTCTTAATCCAATTATTTCACAATATATATTTCGAGATATCAACAAACAAAGAAAGGTTCTCACCTAAATTAAAACACAGTATTCATTTCAATCATGAAACAAAGAAAGGTTCTCTCCTAAATTAAAACATAGTATTCATTTCAATCATGAAACAATCACTCACTAGATTTAATCCAAAGAAAGGTTCTCTTTCAAGGTTCTCTCTCTAGTGGTCTATTGAATCCATTTAGTCTGGAAAACCCTCTAGACCTATAGATATTTAATGCTGGCCTCATGGATTTTGTTGTAAGCTACACATACATTATCAACTCTATTAACCAATTTGGTCACTCTATGTTTCAATGCATCCTCAAAAATATCATTTGCCACCTTAATGGTCTCTAGTTTGGCCTTATTTTTATTCTCCTTTTCTATCTATAATTGATGTTTTAAATAAATCCTTAAAGGAAAGGTCTCCCTATCTTGTGTAGATAAGTTTGAAGCATAGGAGAATAGAAAAATCAATTTCCTCACTGACTGGTTAGCTTGAATAGTGGCTCTCATATTTTTTATTTCATCCAAGGCCTTATTAGACTCCTTCACCTAGGAATCATACTTCTTCTCATAAATTTTTTTTGTTCCTACACTAAACATTGCAACATGAGTAGTTAACTTGGCTACTTGGAAATGAGTTATATTTGTGGCTCTCTTCACCACCATGGAACCCATAACCTCTTCAATAGGCCTAGAAACCTCATGTTTTCTAGTATTGGATGCCATGGACCAAATAATAAGAGTATGCAACTTTGGACTATATCTAAATCCAAACACCTTATTTTCAAAATTCTTCTTAGATATAAAAGCTCAAGGGTGTCTTCTTATTGCATCAAGTGTGATAGTTGAGGTGATGGTCCATCTTGATAGAAAAATCATTCCACTTTTTGTTAAAATATCGCTAGACTCGATAGTTGTAATAGCAGCAATATTTTCCATAATATTTTCTTCCTCTACCTTCTCAACCTCTTCTTATTGAGAAGGATCAACATTATCCCTTTCTTTCTCAAGCCTTTCCTTTATCTCTTTATTTTTTTTGTTCGACAATAAATTGCTTGAACTCCCTAGATGGCACAAATGGAGCATCTAAATGAATCACATTATACTCCTTGATCCTAAGATCATCATTAGAATTTTCATCATAATGCCATTTGACAATTGGGTATGTGCAGGATCATCATGGAAAAATAGGCCCTTAAGTGGCAATAAAATTTAAAAAATCAGAGTTAGGCAACTTGATGTAAAAAATTGAATAAGTTATCTATATTATTTCAAAATTATGTAACAATAGAATATGTAGCAAATTTAATGTAGTTTCTAAACTACTAGCTTTATTTATTTACTTTAAATATATTTGGTGACAATTTGAAATTTCAGGGAAAAAATAAGAAGTAGGTGTCTATCTAACCACCCTAACCACAATAAAATGATAACATTTTTTTATAATATTTTAGATATAAGTAGGGGACTCATGTTGTGATGTAATGCATATTTTTTTGTAATATTTTTCCCAATAAATTATTAATTATGATTCTTTTATTACAAATTTTAAAAAATATAAAAAACTCGTATGTCTAACCACCTTAACTTGGTCAAAACTTCATGAAATTAAATTTTTTTCTTAATCCTATAGTATGTGAAGAATTGAATGTTACACATGTTTTAAATTCAAAAAAATGTGATAATATTTGAAAGTTATAGATGTTTTGCAATCAACCTACGAATCGAGACTTTAGTCGTAATTCAAATAGAAAATGAATAATAATAATTTATTAAATTCAAAGTAAAACATAATTTATATTGGTGGAAAACTGAGAATATCCTTTAAAAACCTTTTTTGTTTCATTAATTTTGGGTAAAAAAAATGTCATCAGCCACATGGGCCATCATATCACTTAGATATCGGCACTTTTTGGCCCATCATGATCTTGCACATACCCAATTATATCTTCGGGAATTTCTGAATCAAGAGTACCTTCAATATTAGGGGCAGCGAATTTCTTTTCCACCTCATCATCTCTAGGTACATGCTCTGCCACTTGTTCCTCCTCAATTAATTGGACATCTTCTTGCACATTTGTAGGATGCTCTAGAATATCCATCGCCCAAGGTTGTTGATCTGAGATAACTTGGGCTCTCTCAACAACCTCCTTTGCCTTTTCCTTGAAATCACCATTATGGTAATCCCTTAGCTTTGCAAAATCCCTTTGAAATGGATTTTAAATTACATCATAGGGGCTCACATAAAAGGAATTCCTTTTCACAATGCTCTCTTCAATGTCCATTATGGATGACCATTCTCTTTTTCTACATATAACAACCTCATCACTAGTCAAGTTTCTCAATACATAATTTGTGTACAACAAATGTTGATAGAACCATGATAATTGTTTCTCCCTTCTCTTTGTATACACAAAGCCTTCTGGCTCAAAAATCCTAACCTTGTGAATAGGTAACTTGAGGTTATCTGCCATGATTCAAAAAAAATCATATCCTTCTAGGGAAATAACTTTAAAAGAAGCAAAAAAACATTGGGGATTTACCTGAGTATTCTTCCTAGGCTTTCTGAACAATTCTAGATCCATAAAATCAATCTACCAAATCAAATCCATAAATTCCAATCGATCAAAGACATACATGGGCAAGCAGTGTGGTGCTACCTTAGCTCCATAAGCCTTGATTAGAGTATACTCTAAGTGCAGAAACCAATTTTCCCAATTATGGTGTTTATGTAACTCAACCACCTCCTTTGGGTGAATGATGTTTTCGATGCCAATGAAATCTTATGAATATGTGCCACACCAAGAATCTCTAGGATACCAAACCTAATAACATTAATGAGCACAAAATAGCTAGAATTGGAACAATCTTGGTCCCAAATATGTGTCCACATTTGGACTAGAAAAATAATTTTCTCATAGTCCCTTATTCTCATACTCAACTTTCTTTTCTAATTTTGATGACCCTCAAATATAATCATATAAATTAACAAAGAATAATGTGGGAAATGTAGAGGGAGAAATTCCTTCTGCAGATTGATGAAATCTTGATGTATTTGTTCTGCAACATAAGAAAAATAATTAAAATTAGTGTTATTATTATGGCCCTATATATCCATTGCCATGACTAACATGTCAGTGTTTATCCTAGCCTCAAAATTATGAGCTAGAACCTGATTCATGCAATCATATGTGTTCTTGAAATAATCAAAAAAATATTCACATTCAAAAGGATCGATATCTTTTAGGGAAAACCTTTCCTTGAAGTTTTTGTGCCTTACAAGCCATCTATTTTTGAAGGAAAATCTATGTTGCTCATACTCATCATATAGGCTCACACACTTGATGTTAATAGTATAATTAAGATTCAACCCAAATACCTTCACAATCTTATCACTCATCACCTCAGGGATTACATTTCCATTTTCACTCTTGATTATTTTGTCTATGAGATCATAATGTTTGGCTAATTCTATCATCAAACCTACCTCCACAAACACATTAAGTACCACTATCTTACCAAGGTTAAGTCCCCATAGGTAACATGTTAGCTTCTTAGAATACCCTTTGTTAAAATTATATAAGAACAACTATCAGCCACTCTAGGGTTGAGCCAACTCTCCCATTTCAGCAACATTTTCAATTAATCTACTCGTCACAAAAAATTTCCCAATGGGTCTTTTTCCAAATTTTGACCCACCCTCTTTTATGTTCTTAGAGGTACCTTCCATGAATCTCTCTTGATTTTTCTTTGCACTTATTTACCTTTTGGACATTGTAGGGGCATTTCACATAGGAATAGATGTTACAGGGGGTTCTATCTGAATCATAAATGAAAAATTATGGGTCTTGAACCTTTAGACCCTTTTTTCCTTTGGTTTTATCTCAAACCCAATGTTGGACTCACTAGGCTCTAGTTCACTCATATTTGCAATGTGGCAAGACTAGAGTTTACAATTTTCTTAATCAAAAGGAACTACCTATTATTGGTTGGATGAGAATTCTAGTGAAGCAATTATTCATGTGATTGTAATAGGGTTTACACTGGATAATAAAATCCATGGATGGCTATAGTTTTGTGGATGTAGCTTGGATTGGGTGAACCATTCAGAATTATTTTTGTTGTCTTGTTTCTGCTATAATTTTTATGTGTGTTTATTTCTCTCTTTTATTAATCAAATCTATATTTAATTATTAGGTATCTTCCTTCTAACCTTAACAATTTATATCAGAGAAAGGTTGTGTTCTATAGGAAGGTCTCATAATTGAGTGGGAGACTCATGATTGAGTAGGAGTCTCATGATTGAGTGGGAGAAATGGAAGATGAAGCTAGGTTGAAGGTTGAGAAGTTCAACAGGAAGAACTATAAATTATGGAAGATGCAGATAGAGGATTGCATCTATCAAAAGGATTTATGGTGAGCATTGAAAGGGAAAACCAAGAAAAACTTAGCAACATCTGACGAGGATTGGGATATTTTGGACAAAAAGGGACATGGCAGTTGCATTCATTTGTGTCTAGCATAATCGGTGGTGTTCAATATTACAACACCAAAGACAACTCAAGAGTTGATGCAAACCCTAAAATAGTTATATGAAAAGACTTCCAATTCAAATAAGGTATTTCTTATGAAGAGTTTATTTAATATCAAAATGGTAGAAGGTGGGTCAATTTTTGATCATTTAATTGAGTTTAATATGGTTACAAGTCAATTAACTTCTATAAAAGTAAAATTTGATGAAGAAGTTGGGGCTCTTTTGATTCTATGTTATTTTCCTGAAAGCTACAATAGCTTGGTAATGGATTGTAGAATTTTTTTTTCTAGTTTGAGTACATATAAATTTGATGATTTTTTTTGTGTTATTTTGAGCAAGGAAATTCGTAGGAAAAGCTTAGGTGGAACATCGATGCATTAGGCAATGTTTTGAATGTAGAAAGCAAGGGAAAATAAAAGGAGAGAAAATGATTCTGGAAGTCATGAAAATTCATGAGGAAAATTAAAGGACAAGAGGTCCCAATCTAGAGACAAGAGGGATTTCTAGTATTGTGGTAAGTTGGGTCATTTAAAGATAGATTGATGGTATCAAAAAAATAAAGGAGAGAAAAAGGAAGGAAATAAAGAGGCAAATGTGGTAAGTAATAAATCTATTGAGGATGCTTTGATTCTTTCCCTAGACAATCTTGATGATTCTAGTGGGTGTTATATTTAGGGGCCTCATTTCATGCTACACCCTGTATAAATTATTTTCTTGATTATATCCAAGGCGATTCTAAGATGGATTATTTTGGAGATAATGAACCCTGACAAATTGTTGGGAAGAGAAGAATCAAGATTAAGTTGCAGAATGGGAATCATTGGCTACTACATGGCTACTAGATGAGGTAAGACACATTCCAATGTTAAGAATAAATTTAGTTTCAAGAGGGAAACTAGACGATGAAGGTTGTGTTGCTACATTTAGTGATAAAAAATTGAAGGTTCCAAAAGGTGTAAAAGTATTGACCTTATATATTTTTACAGGTCCTAATGTTCCTTCTACTTTAGCTATTGCATAGAAAAATCAATGTTTAGGAATAGTTGTTATAGTTAATAGGCATAAAGTCATATAGTTGTTGTAGATTTTGAATCAACACTATGGAATAATAGACTTGTGAATATGAGTGCAAAAGGTATGAAACTAGTTTACTCAAATAATTATTTACCATGTCTAAAAAATGTTATTATGGATTTCTATGAAAGTTGTGTGTATGGAAAAAAAAAAAGAGATTTCTCAAGGATAGGACAATAATGGAGCATGCACAGACTATGAGATTACATGTTGGGATACCTTTAACCATATGGGAAGAGTTTGTAAAAACTATTACTTATTTAATTAATAGAGTTCAATCTAATTCTTAGCGTTGTGGTATTCCAGAGGGAGCATGAGCAGGTAAGAAGGTGTTCGTTCTTCTTCTCTCAAAACCATCGGTTGTGAAGCTTTTGCACATGTAGATTCTGAAAATAGAACCAAGATTGATGAAAAATCAAAGAAATGCATATTGATATGGCATTAATGAATTTGGTTATAAGATTTTGGATTTTGAAGATCATTAAATTTTGAGAAGTGGGGATTTCATATTCAATGAGAAATTTTTTTTCAAAGATCAATTGTAGTAGCATGAGAATAAATAAAATGATTATGCAGTGTTGGATGATACTCCAAAAAACGATGTTCCAATGGTTCCTCATGCTCCACAATAATAGAAACATAAAATACCACAAACTCCAGTGAATGCTAGATGATCTTCAAGGATAAGTAATCCTTTGGAAATATTTTATCCCTCCTTGTATTCTATTTTATTAACGCAATCCCCAATATTTTTTTTCAATGTTTCATCATGCTCCACAACAATAACAACAAAAAGACCACAAAATCCGATGAATGATATATTATTTTCAAGGATAAGTAGACCTATGGAAAGATTTTCACTCTCTTTTGTATTCTATTTTCTCCCTCGATGGACCTGTAATCCCCAATATTTTTGGTCTTTAACCTGTTAGACACCATTGGTGTATCAACAGAGTGTAGCCATCCATGAATTTCCTTTGCTCTTGGGTAATTGGGTATGGTACCTGAGTTTAGCAGAGTATTCTCAAGATGTTTCACCGTACTAGATGATTGTTTCTTCCCTCATGCTTAGTTTTACTAGTCTATTGCCGAGTTCATGAGTTACTACTTCCTTAATTTATTGTGGTAGCTGAAAGCCTGCAATGTCTTTCCACCTTTCTTTACCTTCAATTGCATTTTCCTCTTGAAAAACGTAATCCACCACTTTGGCTCCATGTTCCCCTTGTAGCCTATCCACATATTGATCTAGGTCAAACATTTCTATCGTGTTTTTGTTGTTGTCCCAAGAGTCTGTCTAAAATGATGCTTTTCTACCATTTCCTGTTTACTAAGAGAGATGGTTGGTGATTAAAGGCTTGCAAATTGATATATATTTCCACACCACCGAGCCTCCCACAATATTTGAAATTGTTAGGATTCTATAATGATCCTCGTTATCCAAGTATTTGTTTTGTAGTATCTAACACCATATATTTTCTAGATATTTGTAAATTTTCCAAATCAATTTGGCTCCTAAGGAATTATTTTCTAGCCTCATCTTGCGTAGCCAAGCCCAAAATCCTCTATTTCTTTGCATGTTGTGTCCCACCCGATGATGGAATTTTTTTGGCCTAACTGATTTTTATATTCATCCAAAACCCCTTTGATTTTTTTGGCCTCCCTTAAATTTTCATCACCTAGCAGGGTAGTGTCATCTACAAATTGAGTGTGGGTGATTGGTTTATGTTTGGCGCCACCTACACCCTCTCCAATCCAACCGCTAGAAGCATTTTTTTATGGCATAGCTCAATAATTCAACCATTATTACAAAAATAAATGGTGATATAGGATCGCCCTATCTGAGTCCATTGGTGGATTGAAAGAAACCATGAAGTGTCCCATTTACTACTACCGAGAACCAAACTAAGAATATGCAGTAGCATATAAGTTTTCACAATGGGTATCAAACCCCATATTCTTAATCATTACTTTCATTAGGAATCCCCATACCACTTTGTCATATGCCTTGTATACATCCATCTTAATCAACATTCTTGCTTCATTTGTTACTTTTGAGTGTGTGTACTGCCTCAAAAAGAAGTAGTATGCAATCAGTAATTCCCTGTCCTGGGACAAACCCAATTTTCTCTTTGGCGACAACCTTTCCTGGCAACAATTTAATTTTGTTGGCTAGGACCTTGGGCATTACCTTGTAGACCATATTACACAACGATATTGGCATATAATCGCCAAATGACTTACATTCTAGTTTCCTTGGAATAAGTGATATCACCGATTTGTTCATCTCCTTCATGAACTTCTTAGACTTATGAAAATCTTCCACTAATTTTGATAGGTCATTTCCCATAGAGCTACAAAAATTCTATAATTTTTTTATAGTGATCCCATTGGACCTAGGTGCCTTATCTAGGTGTAGCTGGAATAGGGCTTTCTTAACTTCTTCTTGGGTTATCCTTCTACAGAGAATCACATTATCTACTTCTCTCACCCTTTTTTCCATTCAGTTCAAGATACTTCCCTCCACCATCAAGACTTTGTTGTCTCCAAGAAGGTTTCTATAAAATTCCATTGTAGCCAGCCCCACATCTACCAAACAACGCATAGTTTTTCCTTCCATGGTCGATATTTCCTCTATGTTATTTGTAGCTCTTCTTGCAAGCACCAATGCATGGAAGAATTTTTTATTGGAATCGCCCTCCCTAAGCCATACCTCCCTTGACTTGTCCCTCCAGTAAATTTCCTCTATCTTGAGGAGTTAGGCCAATTTTGCATTCAGATCTTTCTCTTTGTATAAATCATCATTCCTCATGCCTTCTTTAATTACTTTCTCATTCAAGACTTCCATCTCCATTTCTACCTTCACTTTTTATGAAAATATGTTTTGGAATGACTCCAAGTTCTACACCTTAAACTTTTTCTTTATCAGTTGTAGCTTCTTAATTATTCTAAAAATAATTGAGCCTTCAACCCAGGCTTCCTTCCAACATTGTTCCAAAAGGAAAATTAAGTTCTTGTCTCGCCACTACATATTCTAGAATTTGAATTTTTTCCTCAGCACTTCTTGCCTCCCAGTGATCTAAACATCAACTAGGAAATGATCTGAGATTGTGACAGGTGGAATGTTAGCATGGATTTGAATGCCAGCTTCACACCAACATGAAGATATCAAGACTCTATCCAAACTTTCTGCGATCACAGTGAAATCCTTTCGCTTGTTAGTTCATGTGTATACTCCACTTTCAATAGGGAAATCAATCAACCCTCATTCAATCATGAAGCTTCTGAAGTCATTGGTGAGCTGAGATACACCCCGCAGTCCTCCACTCTTCTCTAATAAATGTAGGATGGCATTGAAATCTCCACTAATGATCAATTTGTCTTTTAAGAATGGGCTCACCACTTCAAGAATCGATCGCCACAATGCATCCTTTTCCTTAGTTCTTGTTGCGCCATAGATATTGATGATCACAAAGTGGAAATTGAGACTCATGCTGTACATATTTGTGCCTATCCAATTTGTGGATGAGACTATAATTTCCACAGAGACCTCGAATTCCTTCAACATTAACCCTATACCTCTTCTATTTTCCATTGTATCTTGAAAAAAACCATTGCATTTCCAATGGTATTTCAGAAATTTCTCCCCTTCTTCTCTAGATAACTTGGTTTCTTGTAGCAGAATAAGGTTGTTTGATAGTTTTTGTAGATCATGCCTAACCATATGTCATTTTTCTGGGGCCTTTAGGCCCCTGAAATTCCAAGCTGTTATATTCTTTGTTTCCCAAGGGAGGGGCTTCCTCCTTTAGTACTTACAAATTTGGTGATGGTAGGGAAATTTTAATCTTTTGCCTCTTCTTCACTCATTTTTTTAAAGGATTTCCTACCTTGATCATTCCTTTCTTTTCCAACTTTTCCCACTCGCAAATTGTTTTGTGTTGTTTGCAATATGCATATGTATTTTGTAATGTCTAGTGCATCATCTAGATGGATATTTAACTCTATATCTTTGCTTACAAAATAATCCACCTCTGCTACCTCATTTTTTTACCCAACTTGTTTCCTATCCTATTGGGGGGGCATTGGTTGGGCATCCTCCAAATCTTTCTCTTCCCTCTATGAATTTAGTGGATTTTCACCATGCTCCTTTCTACCTTTTAATGCATCAACCAACTTGGCTTTCTCCTTGCCTATGACACCTAATTCATGATTGGAAATCATTAGTTGTAAGTCAACTTGTTTTATATTCCCCATTTTTTCCCTGGTGCAATCCAACTAACTCTAATACCGAGCACCACAAGTGAGGAAATTTTTTTTCTTTCATTTATCTCTATCTCCTAAACCCAACAAGGCCCATCCACCAAAAGAAAAAGCTTCCTAGGTATGGTATCTATTGTTGCTACTTTCATTCTTGCATATTTGCATAAATATCCCTCCATTATCTTCATATTGATTTCTATTAGGGAGCCTACTGATCTGCACATCTTTTCCAGACAATCTCAAATCAAATATGCCATTGGAAGATTGTAGTGTCTTATCCATACCGGTTTCTCATAAGGATTCATTTTTAATGGGTTAAAATTTGGACACCATGGCTGCATGTATAAGGGGTGCTCCTTCAAGAACCACATTACACTTTTTGCTAGTTGATGCTTCACCTCTTCATTTGAAAATACTACCAAGAAGAATCCTTTTGGAAAGAATCTGGTTAAGAATTTTATCTTCCATTGTTCCTTGATCCATTCCTTTATTGAAGCCCTATCAGCCAAATTCCGATGAATCAACACATGAATGCAAATTCCCTTAAGATATATCCAAGACTTGGTTTTCTCCGATACCTCAATTTTGAATGATTCTTCAATTATGCTTTCTTGATTTTTGCAATCCGTCGAGGGTTGAATTTTTTCTACCTCCATGGCATTCCTTGTTTCCATTTCCTTACAATTTTTGGTCTATTTTTTTTTTTTTTCAAGTGTTTCTTCTATGCCTCTCCCCATCTTTTTGGCCTATGCCAATGAGTTGAATATGGTGAATGAGATGCATTTTGTCTCCTTCGAGCCCTCCCTTTTTCACCCACTAGAGTCATTGATTCAGGGCTATCATGTCGCTTGCACACTGGTGCACCTCCTTCCTCATCCCTTATCTCCTTTTGGTGATAGAATGGATGGAATTTATCCACCCAATCCCCATCTGAAAAAACCAATTGTGGCTAGTAATCATGTTACTTTCCCTTCGCATATGGTCCAATCACTTTGTCCCCCCAAATTTTATTTTTCACTTCCTCATTCTTTTGGTGCTCCATAACCTTATTCTAGGTTTCACCATCCTTTTTTATTTCACTAGTTTTTGCTCCTTCGCCACCCTACGTGCCTACTCTATTTAACCCCATTCATATATTTTCTAATAGGAGATGATGAATTAATCAAATAAAATTGATTTATTTAATTAAGAGAGAAAAGGTGATGAATTTAATCAAATAAATATTATTCAATTAAATTGATTTGTAAAGGAGATAATTCAGGATGAACTGGAGTTAGTAAGATTAGGATTTAATGTGTACAATCAATTTGTATATTTTTTGTTCCTACATTGTGCCCCACTTTGAAGCAATGTACCTATTGAGTTGGTTCAAACAATAATCTTGCTGTGGTCAATTTTTTTTTTAAAAATGATTTTTTCAGATGCCCTAGTGGAAAGAAGTATACTGGTACATTGCCCCCTCGAGAGAACGAGTGAAAAGTTGTATTTGAGGATCGATCTCACAACAAAGAGGTTCAATATGGATGCATTGGTGACGTTTTTGATTAACTATCATGGTATTATGTTAGCAGAGAGAGAATAAAGAATAAATAATATGTTGAAAGGAGGATCACTAAGTCTACATTATTAATGATGATGATCATAATAATATCAAGAATTGGAATTTTAAAAGGGCCTTTTACCTTATGTTAGATATTACACATAAGCATGGTGCGTCAAGGTAAAAATAACCAGGATAGTATTGCACTTAGTGTGATTGAATTTGACTCGACAATTAGATAGGAGTACTCTTGTTCACACCTAACACACAAAACCTTATTCACAATGCAGTTTAGATATTCTAAACATCTCATACCAAAATATAGAAAAGAAAGCCTTCCTATGTGGTCAACAAGACACCTAAATTTTTTTCCCTACAAGCCAAACAAAGCATGCACAATGAAGTTATATTACAAGGATATCCAACAAGCACAATAGATCAAAAGATAGTGATTGTTTCCCTGTTCCTTTCTCTTTAAACCATTTTGATTAGGCATCATTGAGAGGTCATTGGAATGAGTGAAAAAAAGATAAGTCAAAAATACTAGATATAGTAAACAAACAAGCTAATGTTCTTCATACCACTAACCAAGACTAAACTACGGTGATGCCTAATGTTGATGTCCATTATAGGAAGGATGCATCCTACGACATGTTGTTATTAGATGATTTGGGATTTGATTGGATTATAACCTATTGATACTCCAAGTTGACTAACTTTCTTACTGACCTAGACTTGAGACTTTGACAATTTGGATTTTCACTTTTGAACCTGCTAGACTTGCTTCCAACAAGTTTGCCAAAGGGTGAACATGATGACTGACTTATTATTAATGAGATTATCATAGGTGAAAGTCAAATGGGATGCATGGATATTTTTCAAATATTTGGATTTTTTGGTGTTTTTCAAAATGTTTTGAGGCTTAATTTTTAGTATTTTCACAATGCTTTGCTTTTAAAATTTTCCATTTTTTTGGTCTATTATGAGATTTTATGAATGTTTTGGATTTTTTGTCTCAAGGACTGATTAAGGATTATCCTTGACCATGTTTAAGCTCAAAGACAATGTAGTGATACCATTTTTTTAATTTTTTTGGTTTTTGACTTGTTTTTGCATTTTTGCATGATTCTGAAGATTTGGATATGGATATGCTTAATGATATTAGTGATCCATTTTGGGATTTTTTTGAAAACCAAGTTAGGTTTGATTGATCAAATTTATGGATTGATGATGATAACATTATTGAGGATACACAAAAATGCAAGGATTAGTGTTAATAAATACAAGGATTGGGAAGGATATCCCGAGATGATGATGGATTGATTGGATTTGATTGATCAAAATTTTGAAGCTTGGCTTGGAATTTATTTTTTTTGAATGATTTGATGTGATAGTGACATGTAAATTAGATGCGCTTAATATTGGTCATTTGGATTGATGTTTGAGGAAAGATAAAGGTTGTTAAGTAATATCTTCTTGTCAAAATATGCCATGGGCTAGTGATTTGGATTTTTGGCTCACAAATTCATTGACTAATTTGATTTCACATTTGTCAATGTTCAGATCACCACATAAGATGGATGATATAGATGAAGATTTATTCTCAAAGCAAGATATAAATATTTTCCCACAGTGTCTAGCACAATGTTTGAAAAGCCATGGGTGGATGCTTGCGTAGGTGGATGGATGGATGGGTATGGTTAGCATGAAAAAGATGGTAAATATTATCTTGTGACAAGATAAGGTGTTTGAATAGAGGACTCTCATTTGGATAGTGCTTCATGGCTTAGATAATGTTGGGTAGGATAGGATCAATGAAAATAACCCATGTCAATATTTTTACCATAAGAAAGTGTAAAGTGTGCACCAAAATTTTTCAAGATAAAGATAATTTGGACTATGGATGTAGATGGATTAAAATGGATTGGATAAATGGTTCATGGATGAGTGGATTTATTATTGATGGGATGAGATTATTCTAACTGAATTGGCACATGTAGATGCTCAACTATACACATGATGATTGGTTTCTAGGTTTTCATCATGGTACTTGTCCAAAGCACCACCATAGTGGTTTTCACTAAAGGATGATTTTTATGTTTACAATTTTAATGTTTATTTTTTTAATTTTTTTATTTGAAAGATCTTAGTTCATGCTGAAAAAACTAGTGGTGTCGATGTAGATGCTTCAGTTATAAGGTTCCATTAGTATCCTTCTTGAAGAATTTTCCTTACCAAGTTATGTGGACTTGAATGCAACTTTTGAGATTCCTGATTTTCTTTGCTGATACCAAGGTTAACTTTACCTTTGTGCACACATCGCAATAGAGTTCCTTCTGAATCCTTATGATGAAGGGTTGTTGCCAATACATGGTCAATGTGAGAACTGGATATTATGCATGGAGGCATCGATGGTGTAGTGTGTTTATAAATAAAATAGGGATTGGTTGATAGCTTAGAACCTTTCACTCTCCTAACTTTGGAATATAAGCAATATTGGGTGGATATGGAAGTGTGCATAGAATTAGGACCAACTGCTCGATATAATTTTTACATCACTTGAGAAGCCTACATTTTCCTTCGTTAAAATAGTTGATGGATACTTTTCCCTTGTTTAATTTTCCCCATAGTTTCTTTGACTAATGGAGTTTGATCCTTTGAGAAAATTAAATTCTTGACTTATAACAAATTCAACACAAGCATAGATTCAATAAATTAAATTAGACAACCATGAAAGACAAAACTCTGAACACATAGATATACGTGGGGAAAACCTTTTCACATAAAACACACCACCTCAAAATCATTCAACTCACTTGTATTATTTAGTAACTAAAATGGTTACAATACAAACATAGAGCTATGCTCTTCAGGATATACATCTTGTTCACCTGGAGAAAGAATACTAGCAACACAAACTAAAATCATCATATAGTTACAATGTCCTCATGACATACTGTCTAGATTCCCTTCAGCCCCTCATAAATGATAGTCTCAGCCAGCCTCTCGACTAGCCCAGCCTCAAGGCATATCAGGTTCACATCTTAATATATCTAAGAGTCTAAGTGTTCATGGTTGATCTGCTCGAACACTCTCAACCTCCCTCTATTATCGCTCATCTTATTTATCTATCTTCACACCAGAATACATATACTATGTGCCAACCTATCTAGCCAATCCAGTCTTCAAGGGTCATTAGGATTATAAATTATCCACCTACAAGAATTCCATTTATGATAATGTCCACCGCTTAATCCACAAGCATTGAGTTGCGTAACATTAAATCCAGTCTCAGACATATCCATCAACCTTGCTATAATAGTGCAACTCAATCGCACATCAGAAAATAATCAATCGGCCAATGAGATCATAAAGATCTTCCACGTGTCACCATATCATTCACTATCACACTTTGACTATTGGTCTAGCTCAGTCAAGCTCGCTCAATCGAGCTCTAAGCCCATTCGTCTTCTACCATGCTACCACCGAGTCCATACAAATCAGCCATGGTATAGCAACGAGCTCGCCTGAGCTCACCCAACCATCTACCTCGCTACTGCTGCCCAAACTGGCTCGCCTTGCGGTATGGTGGTAGGTCGTTCGAGTTCCTCCCAGCTCTAGCCCATTGACAGCCACCGCGCTACCACCGACACATCTAACTCACCTCATGGTATGGCAGTAAGCCATCTGGACTAGCACCCTGACTCCACCGCACAATCGTGCCCCTATTTGAGTCACCTCATAGTATGGCGGTGAGCTTGCTTGAGCTCACCTTCAACCATACCATGTTATCATCAAGCTTGAATGGCCACCCCATAGTATGCAAGTAAATTCTTGACCACCATCTCCACCATGCTACTGCTGAACTTCCAAAGCCTTCTTGTGGTGCGGTGGTAACCGCCATGCCAATCGCTAGCAGTCTCACCACGGCCACTGTGGTGAGAGGACCCACCGCCCATGATAAGGTTGCAACCACCGAGCCCACCACTGGTGGTCTCACTGTGGACACCATGGTGAGAGGAACAATAGCTAGTGGTATGGAAGTAACCATCGAGCCCACCACTAGAGGTCTCACCACGGTCACCGCGGTAAGAGGGACCACTATCAACAATATGGCGATAACCAAAGCTAGGCCGGCGGCGGCCTTACCACACGTGGTAAGGTGGTAATCGCCAGATAGAAACCATGAAGACCAAGCTAGACCGTAGTAGTAAAGTCCAGATAATGAAGGAAAATGCCAATTCTTCAAGGGAAAAGACCAAAAATTTGAGGCAAACTTTCCTAACAATCTCACACTTGCCGAAGACTTCCAGGCTTCATCCAAACATTTGAACAAGGACAAACACAATGCTTCCACACTCCAACCAAGACCCCTGCAATGACATCAAAATTTTCTACCATCTCAGGCAACAACTCCAAACATAGGAACACGCCAAGCCAAAAAAGCACCAGTCTTAGGAATGCACACATCTGATCCTTTAGGTAGCAAAGGCACCACAACAGCAACAAAGCACAACATGAACACCAAAACCATTCTCTAGAATAAGATACCAACTATGTAGAACAACAACCATAAAATTTTCTTCCCTCCATTCAACTGATCAAACCCACGTGATTGAAAAAAAAACACCCACAAATCGTGCTATTCCATCCAATCACCCATACCTCAAAGGTATGACCATCCCTGAACTCATGCCATCACATAACCACCCATCAGCAGTGAAAAAAAGAACCATGTGTTAACTAGTCAAAAGGCCAAAAACATCTAGGTACTCCCACTGCAAGGGTACTATCCAGATGAATGCAACCAAATCACCATCTCAAGTGATCCATGCATATGAATTCCACCAATCACATGCACAAAGAAATGAGGAACCAAGTAGTTCTGCGGAACAACCACACTGATCTGCACCACCTGCAACCACCTGATGTAAGAAACTTTTCTCTCAAATTTCTTCCACATTCTTCCAAGAAAAATTCCATATCTAACTGAAGAAGGAAACACCACGGATGCACAAAATTCTAAATTCAAATGAACATATAGGAATAACAAGACTAGATTAGAGAGAAACTACAAATCAAAACATGTATCATCCTCCTACATACATTTCTAAATGTTATCTGTGTAAAGAATGATCTTCTTCACATCCAAAGGGAAAATCCTTAACAACATCCAAAAAAAGCATGGATGTAAGCACCTCAAAGAAGATTGGACTAGCCCATATCACCATCTCCTACCAGCCCTCAAAATCACGAGGAGATACATAATTCTATCCACCTTTCATTATGAATCCTCTAGAATCTTAAAACAACTCAAGATTCATATCCATGAAAGATAAAGCATAACACACATCTAAAAGATATAATGGGTGAATACCTTTGAAATGAACACCACTATCGAGTAGACCAAGAAGAGAAGAAAAGATGTTCCTCCAAGATGTACAAGCCATCATGACTTACCGAAGAGCATTCTCCTTCATGGTCTTTATTGAACTCATGTTCAACCAAGGTGTAGGCTACTCGGACATTCAACTGTAAATAGCAACATTCTCAAAATAATTACAGCCTCACATTATTCTCCATGCATCCATGAGAACCAACAAACTGTCATCTCATGCTAACTCCAAAATACATCACAACAATAAACATGAAGTCTTGCAGCATATGACCAAGGTACTCAAAACATAAAGAAACACCAAACCACTGTCAAAGCTCCAAACCATGGAATAGGAACTTATCATGAAACCATGATCTACTCATGCCCCTTAGGAGATACCATGGTCTCAAGAGAAAAGGAACATGCCAAAAATATAATGCACAAGCAAGATTATACCATGACGTAAAGCAAAAAAAAAAACTCTAAACCAACATAACTTTCCAAGCACTACCAATTTCCTCCAATGGGTCCAAGATGTTGCACATCTTAAAATAGTGACCATGCAGATGTGAAAGAACTCTTCTACAGGAATAGGATCTAAGAGTCCTCAAGAGGCATCTTCAACACTGAAGAAGATCATTTATCACCAAGTGATGAATCCACAGTCACTGCTAAATCTCCCACTGAACCGTGATATTGAGCTTTCTAAGCACCATGACCGACCACCCCATCCCTATCAAAAGATTACACTAGCTAGTGTATCAATTTCTCCATGAAATCATGATTGGCATGCTCTAGGTCCCCATCACTCACTATGAGGTACTCAAATCATATTCCTCCTCTCATCTCAAAACAACCACACCAATGCACAAGTGACCATAGACAAGGTTATCCAACAGATATGTACCACATAGTTACAACCTCATGGATATTGATAGTCCACTCCCGAGTTTTCTCACAACAAAAATGTAGGTAAGGATAACCCACAACATTGTACAAATCGTGGATGCAAGCAAATGAAACCCTAAAAATCTATCACTGCACTGGAAACTCCAAAACTAAGATAATCAAAGAGAACAGTTAAAGCAAACAAGCATGACTCAAACACCAGATCAGAAACATATCCAATTTGCCAATCACATCCACAACTCAAGCATCGTAGTCTAGGAAACCAATAAACATACCTCAATAATTTTGAAAGAGAAACTCATACCAACACTCTCATGCAGAGAAGACATCACATCTCTTCAAACCATGTTGAATTGCAACTATCTCATCCAGTCATACTGCAAGAGCAAAGGTCTAGACAATAGCTGAAAAATAGCTCCACATACCACAATTTTTCCTCAACCGTGTAAAACCTGTAAAACCATAGTGTTTATAAAACACCCACACATCTCTATGTTCACTACTCATCTACATGACTCATAAGTCTACACACAAACATCATGGTTAACCAAAACAATGAAAAACATGAAAATGCATGATATACTTTTTAGGATAATCTACACAAAACCTCCAGAGCCAAAGACATGAATCCGAAACATGTGAGTGCAAGACACAAGTAAGAACAGAACAATAGGTCCATTTTAGATTAGTTCCAAAAACCATAGTCATGTGGAAGCATACGAGAGATCCAAGCTATCTAGAAGTTGCAGACCACCAGGATCAACTTCATAGCCTCCATGCAATAAGAGCAATAGAGAAAATTCCTTTAGTGCTAAGTCAAAACACCTAGCACAAGCACAAAACTTTGTGGCTAAACAACAACACAAGAAACTCCATACCACCAGGGAGCCTCTCACACAGAAACCCAGTATAAAAGCACGCTTCGCTACAACACAACCACAAATACATCTCACACCCTTTGCATCAGGAACATTTGCTACAAGCCAGGATCCACATACCACATTTCCACAATATGATCACCTCTAGTCATCTCCATCATCTTTCAAGAACTGTGTCCAGAATCAAAGAAGCAACTTCCACTCATCAAAGGATCAAACATCAACCAATTTCTCTAGATTTCCTCAAGCTTACCAGGCTAAGAAATCACCACAGGATAAATTCCCAAAACTCCAATAACTAGGAGAAGGCTTTACAACCACTTGGTTGGTATCATCAAGCCTCAAACTTCTTCAACTAGCTCTGATACCACTTGTTGGAGATACAGAGTCTGTTTTGTCATCATAGATCAACATCTAAGATAACAGTGCCTTACTGATTTTCATTTAAATCACAACAAAGACAAATAAATATGCCATTAAGCGAAAGCAGGCGCAATTGATCCCCCATTGATCCTCTGAGAAAAGTAAATGTTTGACTTATAACAAATTGAGCACAAGCATAGATTCAATAAACTGAATTAGACAACCAAGAAATAAAAAACTATGAACACACAAATATACGTGGGGAAAACCTTTTCAGGTAAAAAACCCCACCTCCAAAACATTCATCTCATTTGTATTATTCAGTAACTAGAATGGTTACATTACAAACATAGAGCTATGCTCTTCAAGATATTACATCTTGTTCATCTGGAGAAAGAATACCGACAACACAAATTAGAATCATCACACAGTTACAATTTCCTCATGACATACTATGTAGATTCCCTTCAGCCCCTCACAAATCACTATCTCAGCCAGTCTCTTGACCATCCCATCCTCAAGGCATATCATATTCACATCTTAATAGATCTGAGAGTCTAAGTGTTCATGATTGAGCCACTCAAACACTCTCAGCCTCTCTTTGTTATCGCTCATCTTCTTTATGGATCTGCACACTAGAATACATATACCGTGTTCCAACCTATCTAGCTAGTCCACCCTTCAACTGTCATCAAGATAATAAATTATCCACCTACAAGCATTCCATTTTCGATAAGGTGCACCGCTTAATCCGCAAGCATCAAGTCGTGCAGCATTAAATCCGGTCTTACACATATCTATCAACCTTGCTATAATAATGCAACTTGATCGCACATCAAAAAATAATCAATCGGCCAATGAGATCATAAAGAGCTTCCACGTGTCACCATCTCATTCACTGTCACACTTTGAATGTCATTCCAACTTGGTCAAGCTTAGTCAACTGAGCTTCGAGCCCATTTTCCTTCTATCGTGCTACCGCAGAGTCCATATGACTCAACCATGGTATAGTGGTGAGCTCACCCGAGCTCACCCAACCACCTCACTACCACTGCCCAGACCATCTCGCCACGTGGTATGGAAGTATTCCATTTGAGTTCCTTCGAGCTCTGGCCCACTGACCACCACTATGCTACCACTAACCCGTCCAATTTGCCTCATGGTATGGCGGTAAGCCATCTGGGATAATATCTTGACTCCACTGTACAACCGTGCCCCTATCCGAGTCACCTCATAATATGGTGATGAGCTCGCCCAAGCTCACCTTCAACCATACCACACTACCACCAAGCTTGATTGGCCACCTTGTGGTATCATGATAACTGCTTGACCGCCATCTCCACCATGCTAGCTCTGACCTTCCAAAGCCTTCCTACGGTGTGGCAGTAATCGTAAGGCCAATCATTGGCGGTCTCACCATGGCCACCGCAGTGAGAGGACCCATTGCCCATGGTAAGGTGGTAACCGCCGAGCCTACCATTGGTGGTCTCACCACAGTCACCATGGTGAGAGGGACCATTGCCAATAGTATGGCAGTAATTGAAGCCAGGCCGTTGATAGCCTTACCATGCCACCATGATGAGAGAACTCACCACACGCGATAAGGCGATAACCGCCAACACAAGTAGCAAGTGGCCTTACAATGCAACCACAGTGAGAGACCTTGCCACTCATGGTAAGTTGGTAACTGCCAGATAGATACCGCCAAGAACAAGTTAGACCACCAGAGTAAAAGCCAGAACATGAAGGAAAATGCCAATTCTTCAAGGGAAAAGACCAAAAATTTGAGGCAAACTCTCCTAATAGATAGGGATAATCATTATTTTTATTCTTTGGTATCCACTTGTGTTTGATTTTTCCTTCATGCTTCACTACTTTTTATTTGATGAAATTTTTCATGCTTTGACTCAAATCTTTCTTTTGATGTTGGTCCCAATTCAAGGATGGGTGATGGGTGGTTGTAGTATTTGTGTCAATTTTATCATAAGGATCCTTTGTGCTCCATATGTTGATGTTTTCTTGAGATGAAGTTTCCCCCATTATTGAATAACCAAGACCTTGATCCTTAGTATTTCCAATAATTTGTATTGGTTGTAGAATACCATGTTCATGTAGGCCTAATCCTCTGCCCTGATAATTCATCTATTGAAACATTTTATTTGCAATAAGATATGATTTATCTTGGAAGTAGTGTGCTAATTCTTCTCTTCTCTATCATGGATCTTCAAAGGTGATAGCTTCTTCATTGATAAGATATTTTTCCCTTAAAAAGGTGAGTGATCCAATTTTATAAGTGATATGACCCTCCATAAGTGGGATAATTTCTTGATTGATATATTTGGCTTGATCTTGTGAAATATTAGATTTTAATGCTTCTCCCAGAGATACTGATGATTCACTATCCATGTAAAATTCTCCCTCATGATTCATTTTTTATATACCTTCACATGATGTTTCTTATTCACAACTTTTATAGAATTCTTCTTCATGACCCATTTCTCATATGTCTCTAGATTTCTCTATATCTTGATCCTATGTATAAATATTAAAAGTATGAGACTCTTGTTCCTTGCTAATGATATCATGAGTATGAGACTCCTATTTTGAATGAAGATCATCTACATTTCCATCCAAACAAAGCATCTCATGAGTAGATGGATAGGTATGTTCTATATGGATATGATCATCATTTGGGACATCTTGTATAGATAGGAGAGTGTCCATTAGATCATTGTAGTTCCTTGGAGATATGAATTATTGATCTTGATTAATTTTATAATTGATTTGACATGCTTTGGATCACCTTTAGGGGTATGTGCAGGATCGGGATGGGCCAAAAAGTGGTGATATGTATGTGATATGATGGCCCATGTGGCTGACAAATTTTTTTTTACCCAAAATTTATGAAATGAAAATGGTCTTTAAAGAATATTCTTAGCTTTCCACGAATATAAATTATTTTTTACTTTGAATTTAATAAATAATTATTATTCATTTCTATTTTAATTACGACTAAAGTCCTAATTGATAAGTTGATTAAAAAACATCTATTGCATTCAAAGTGTATCACATTTTTTGAATCTCAAACATGCATCACATTCTATGCTGGGTATAGTCACATTTGTTGTACCATTGAGGTTTGTAAGAGATAATGATGCCATGTATGGATTGCATAAATTTTAGTTTCAATAATCAATTGGCATTGTAAGGCTTTGATAGTTTGGTTGATTTAGACCACTCATGATGTATGAATAAAGTTTTTGTTCCATTTTTTTCTTGTGTTGAGGTCTCGTTTGGACTGTAAAATAAGGATCAATTTTTGACAATATGGGAGGTTAACCTCTAACTCCTTAGATTGATCTACACTTTAGGCACAAAATAAGGAAACCTAGGATGATAAGGATCAAAGGGTGATGACGAGGTAAATGAAAGATGGATGATGTGAATGATTGAACCCTTGTGAAATCTTTAAGGGAATACTGGACTTTAGGACTTTAGGATTTTTTTTATTTTGGATTTGGTTTGGTTTTATTTGGATTTGGATATTGACCCCGCAAATCCCAAGATGTTGGATGTTATCTTGAAATAAATTTCTCCACAAGGTGATAATTTAACTAAGTATATAAAGAAGGATTCATCTACACATACTTAATCAAACAAGACGATTTTTGATTTGTTTTACAGGATTTGCCAAAATTCTAGCATGAAGGATATTTTCCAAGATTCTAAGAGTTGTTTGTATAATGGGATTTGATTGATGTTTGAGATGGACGGAATTAGTGGTTGTTTTGATCCTATGTGAACCTAAGAGGGAATTTTTTACAAGATGAAGAATTTGAATAACATGCCTTTCTATAAGAGTACTTGAACCAAAAGATCAATGTTTTCTCAAAAGACCCAAAGAAAAAAGATAAACATGTAAATGTGTGGGGTTCAATTGATTTCATCATGATTAATGAATTGATCTTACCACATCAACTTGTCTTGTTTAGTTTTCAAACTGAATTTCTATGTCTTAATTTATTTTCATCCCATGAGGTCCATCATGTGGAGATCAAGGAAATTAAGGCAATAGTTTCCTAATGTTGACTTTAGTAAGAGAGAATTGTGATGTAAACCCAAGTACTTAGAAGCCTCTAAGGAAAAAATACCTAGGGCAAGGAAGAGAACTTGGATTTGTCAAAGTTATTTTCTCCTCCTAAAGGGTTTGAAATTTTAAAGATTTGGTGAATATTTGTTTTCAAGTGTTTTAGATTCAAGAAAAGTGTTTTTATTCAAAAATTATGCACAACCCTAGGATAGAAAGAGACAATATTTGTTGAATTCCCACTTGGATAAATCCAGCTATGCTTATTCAGAGTGGATGACAAGAAGCTTGACCACATTGAATCCCTTGCACAACACTCACCTACACGAGTCAACCAAGCTTCATTTCTCATGAATCTCCCATGAAAATAATTTCATTTCTATAAAGAATTGCGAGTATGTGGGATGGCATCAAAATGACTATTCTTGCACCAAAAAATAGATAGGGGTTTGGATTACTATAAAAAAAATTGTAGTATAGGAATTTCTTTTGTGGGAGATCATCCATATGACAAGAGACCATTGTTGCCCTTCTTTCTAGAACAATCCTCGTGATACTTGAAATTTCCTCAAGTACCCACACTTATATACTAGGTGGAAGTCGCCTAGCTTTAGCATGTTGTCAATTGGGTCATTCCCTAGAGTGATTAGTTTATCCCACTAGGAAGGCCCTCTAAAGGTAAAAAAAAAGTCAGTAGGTGCATCCATTGTTCGATCAATATTTGTTTGCATGACCAAAGAGAGAACACAGACAATGTCCTTTCTCACACTAGTAAGCTTTGTTCAATTTTAGAATGCACAAATTGAAGTGTGGAGGAAATCTCTTATACAACTTAATATCACTAAAATAATTTTGATTCTCAAGACCACCAAGAATCACGAGAGAAGTGCATACAAATTTTAAATGATATTATTTTGTAAAAGAGATTACAAAACAAAGAATGCACATGCTCATTTTAAACCACAAAGAAAAATGGATTATGTTTAATAAAACCAAGATGAAATGTGAGATTTTCTTGTTCAATTTTAGAAACCAATGTGAAAAATAGTAAGTTCTTAAGATTATTTTTAAGCTAACAATAAATGACTCTAATCAAAATGCCAAGTTGGAAGAGTAAAATGGTAGAGCACGGGAGTGACTATTGTGAATGAAGGGTGTAGGATGATCATGGGTATGGAAGATCTCAAACTAGGTGGCCCTACAATCAATGGCATAGGGGTCAACCACCAAACTCGTTGTGGTGTGTGCCATAGAAATAATGGAAGGCTTTGGAAACAAGGGACACTAGTTCTCTTATTAGCCAGAATGAGGGAAAGTCGCAACAGATTACAATTCAAAATAGATTGGGCTATGCCAACATGCGTCTAATGGAGCAAGTCAAATTTAAAAAGATGGAAAATAAATTATTGAGACCAAATCATCAAGAAGTTTCAATAAACTAGGTAAACCCTAACATTGAACATACCAAACTGGTTTCTTTAATGGTGAAGGGAAAATTTTGGAATGAGTCAGTGAATCAATTAAAAGAGAAGGATTTTTCATGAAATGGAGTGGTTCATGAGAACTCTCCCAAATGGGTTTTAAATAGTGGTCCATTCTTAATGAGGCATAAATTGTTATACATAAAAGACTAGTCTCCAAATTTCAACCCAAAAAATGAATCCATATCTTAAGTTCCAACCTGGATAAGACTGTATAAATTACCCCATGAATATTACTATATGGAAACCCTCAAATAAATTGGGAATAAGCCAGGAGTTTTCATCAAAATCGATGAATCCATAGCCGATAAGGATTATGGCATGTACGCACACATATGCATTTTATGGCAAGCGATTCATCCCCTACTAGCAATGATAGAACTTTCTCAATAGTAGGAACCTAGAAGCAAGGGATTCAGGTGGAATAATCGGTGGAGATGTGCTTTGGCTAAAAAGAGGTCAGGCATATAGTTGGGGAATGAAATTTACATATGAAAGGAAAGGTTCTTAGCCAAAATAACCTAACAAATATTTTTTTAGGTAAGGAGAGTTCCTTCCAAGCAGAAGATAGTATCTTTCTAGAAGAAATGGAGCCAATAAAGGAACATGGAGGGGTGGATGTTTGGGGATGGCATAAACTTGATCCAGTGTTAGAAATGTGGTCCAAATCCCAAGTAGAAGATAGTCAAAACGGAATGATTGAGAATAGTATGCCAGTTGTGGTTAGAACAAAATATTTGGTGTTAGAAGATATTCATAGTAGGAATTTGTTGCCAGATCAGATGTTGAAAATAATAATACAAGAGGATTATCTTTGTTCTATTGATCATTAGGTGGAAGCTTCAAGGGAAGGTCTCAAGGTATCTTAACCCTAAGAAACTAGAAATCTCATTACAATTGAGGTGCTAGGAGGGATTGAGCAACCATCAATATTTATATTAACAACTCCAAAAGTAAATAGTCTCTATGGAATTAAAATGCAAAAGAATAAGTCAGACGTAACTCTAACAACTATCAATCTAGGGAACTGGGTGAAAAGGACAAGGAAGGAAGGTTATAGGGGCTATGAGAATGATGTCAGAGATGGTTGGTGTGAAGAGGCATAACATGATCCACCTTTGCAATACTCTCTAGAGAATACTAGGGCTTAATTAGATACACAAGTGGTAAGCCCTACGAGGTGCTTAACTAGAACTGGGAGTGTTACCCAGGTTTCTCAAAGAGAACATTAACGAGAAAGACAAGAGGTGGAGACAGTTGAAAATAGTCTTTCCAAAAATGATACACATCAATTAAAAGCTCAAACTCTAAATGTAGAAATCAAGACTGGAGAGAATTTTTTTAGGGATATATAAATCTCACCTATTAGAAATCTAGAGAGTTCCTTTGAGGATGAAAGAGATATAGACAACCCCTATGATGACCTATATTTGGTGCCCCATTCAGAAGAATAGGAATGGGATGGTGATGATTTGGGTTTAAACTCTAAGTTGGAAATTTTGGAAAAGAAAACTTTGGAACAATCATCAGCAAAGAAAACTAAGGTGAAGGTAGGAGAGAAGAAGAAAACAGGTCCTAAACCCATCACAGTTAAATTCGAAATTGCTGGGAATGCAAGAGGCCAAAAAATTAAGGCCAATTAGGCCTTTTCCTAAGGGGAATTAGGGTCCTTTTCATGGAATTTCAGGAGCCACAATGCCCCTGACAAGACTAATTTGATCAAGAGGTGTCTTGATTAAATAAGATCAAATCTAGTTATGTTGCAAGAGCTAAAATTAAATAGGAATGAAGTTCAATCCTTTGGAAAAAAATTGAGTACATGAAAGTGTTTTAAAGTGGAAGCTACAAGAGCCTCAAGTGGTTTAGGGCTCCTCTACAATGAAGTTGTGATGGAGGTTCAAATGCTCTAATCTAAAAAATCATGGCAATGGGTGAGTATCACCTCCAAGAACTTATTCTTGAGTTTCTTGTTAGTGAATTTTTATGTTCAGAATAATATGCAAGATCCCAGGAGAGTTTGGATTGAGATTTCAAAGGTGATTACAGTGATCAAGGACAATCTTATCCTCCTGGGTAGGGATTTCAATGCCATCCTTAGGCCATCAGACAAGAAGCGGAGGCTAGGTTGGTTGAATCAAAAGCAAAGGGATTTCAATTATTTTGTAACAAATAATGGTCTATTTGAGCTTCAATTAAAAAATAGTGACTTCACTTTGACAAATAGAATGTTTGGTTTCCTAAACATAGTAGAGAAACTTGACATATTGTTTCTTGCTAGGAATTGGGATAATTTCCAATGGGATTTCCAGGCTGAGATCCTACCAATAATAGGTTTTTTATCATTACCTGATCGTTGTTTGAATTCAAGAGGAAGAGGCCCCTGAGCGATGTCCCTTTAAGTTCAAAAAGATGGGCTCAGGGAGGAAGGATTCTTTGAACTAGTGGCAGATTGGTGGTTGGATACTCTGGTAAGGATAGGTGTGATTTTAAGAGATTGGAGTATTATAAATGAAGATTTAGGAGCTAAGTTAGTTTGGAATATATATTCACAACTCTCTCAGTTATGGGATAAAATACTTAAATAAAAATATCTAGAGTCATTGGAGAACACTAGACTTTTCATGATGAAGAACACACCATCTAGTTCAATGATTTGGAGCTTTGTGGTTTCTTGTTGGAAGGTTATTACATACCATATAACATGGCAGTTAGGGAGTGGGACACAAGTGAGATTTTGGGAAGACTCGTGGAAAGATCTCCTGACCTTGAAGGATAATGAAGACTTACAACTATTAAGGAAATGGTTTACTCAACACTAGGGGGAAAAATTTAGTGACTACCTAGAGTTTAGGGCGGATGGAATGAGGGGTGATTGGAAATGGAAATTGCTCTAGGAGGTTGTGCTTTCAGACTAGCATAAAGCAATGATGCAAGATATTTTTCAAGAGTAGAAAATTTATGAGATCAAACAAAGAGGATAAGGTATTTTAGTGTGGGCCAACTGATGGAAGGTATTCAGTGAAATTGGGATATCAATTTTTTGATTTAAAAATAGATAGGGATAATTGGTTGATTAAGTTATTTTGGGGGAAAGAATGCCTCCCTAAAGCAGGGGCTTTCTCATAGCTATAAATTAGAGGTCACATTCTAGTAGGAAAATAGAGGAAATGTCTAGGTTGTAATGGCCAAACCAAATTTATATTGGGCTCAAAAGTAGAGGAATCAAGTGACAACATCCTACATTGTAAAGTGGCAATACAATGTTGGAGATGCTAAACAAGAGTTTGGAATGGAAAAATCCTACACTAAACACATTGAATTTAAGTTTTGAAACTTGGCCATTGCCAAGAAGAAAATCAACTTGATCTAGTGTCTGGAAGGTTAGTCCTTCCTTGGGGGTTTGGAAATTATGGAAGGAGAGGAACAAAATAATTTTCACAAATAAATTTGAAAGTTTGGAAAGGTTGAAATGGAGAGTGAATCATGCCATAGAGGAAGTGGTGTGGGTAGTAGATTACTTATTATTTAATTGATAAATCCCTTACACTTCATAAGATAAACAAATTCAGAAATGTTGGCTAGTAATTTTTTTGCAGCCCGTTAAGGGGTTGAGCTAGGTAAGTCCAACTAGAATGTGTTGTAATAAGATACAATGGGAAAAAACATTTGAAGGATAGTGGAAGATCAATTTTTATGGGACATCAAAGGGAAATCCTGGTTCTTCAGTGGTGGGATTCATAATTAGAGATTAGAAGGTGATGTGTTAGCATTAGGAGAAAAGAAGTTGATGAAAGGAACGAACATGGTCGAAGCTCAACAAACACTATTGGCAGTTAAATGTGGTAATAAATTGGGTGCATCAAGGATTCATTTGGAAGGGGGATCAATGCTAATTTTCCAAGCGGTGATGTCAAGAGCTATCCATGCTTGGAACCTATAAAATATGTTTGAAAAAATTAGAGAAGAGTTAGCTACCTTATAAATTTTTTAGGTTATTCATATTCGTAGAGATGGAAACAGTGAGGTGAATATTATTTCAAAATTGGAATTATCTTTTGGTGAGGTTGGAGATATAAAATTGGAGGATTTTGAGGAGATTGTGTCAGTGGAGGTAGATGAAGTTGGGATGTACACCACATTAAATGAGTAGGGTGGTGACCAAAGGGAGGTAATGTGATAAGACTATTGAAGCATTACAAAGTTGCGAGGAGGAAGGAAAGTACTAGAAACATTAATTTATACTAAAAGAGGAGTAGGATTTATGTTGATTGTAATGATGAATTCCAAATTTCAAAGAAATAAAAAACTTGGAAGTAGAGTAGGTAGTGAAGGCAGTGGTGGCTCAAAATCATGGAGGCTAATTTTACCTTCAAGTCAAAACGTACACTAAGTCCTTTCATTGGAGAGTTCTCTACAAAGAGGATGGAAGGCTTGTTCCTCATTGCTAACAAAAGGATTGAATAGTGTGTTAGTATGATTGTAGGCAATGGATTTGGTGCTCTAAGATAGAGGCTAAATTTTTTTTAGATGTGTACTCAATGTTCACAACATGAGGGCTTGACCTTGGAGAACCAATGGAGATGGTGGGTAAAATCCTGAAGAAATTTGTGCATGCAGATTTTTTAGTGAACATGGAATCTATTCTAGAATGGGCAGTGCTAGGGGCTGGACTAGATATTTCAGAGGGAATACTAGATGAAGAAATGGGATTACTATATGGTTTTGTAGGAATAAGGCCATTTATTAGATTGCCAGAAGGAAATTTCAGAGCAAGATGCCAAGAGGAAGCCTATTTGGTTTGGAAAGCTTTAAAAAATTTCATGGAACTAAAGGAGGTAGAGGAGTTCCTTGTGGAGGCCAAGGTAGAAGTGTAGGAGGAGGTAGAAAGAGTGAAATATTAGAAGAAGCATCCATAGAGGAAGTAGAGGAAGCAATAGAAGAAGAAGAAGATTCGAGAATTGGGCGACAAATTATTGGTTGTAGGTGGTGCATTGTAAATTTAGACCCTTATTTGTGACCAAAAATATGCAATAAATGCTAAAAATGTTAGATGCGTTCAAGAAACACGAAGATATGAAGGTTAGATGAATGATTACACATAAAATCCTAAAACTTATACCAAGTTATAATAGATTTGACTTTAGGTGTCAATTTGAATGTTTTAACTCTATCCAAGTTAAGAAACACCTACACCATTGTATAGCTTATGAAATTCTACCCCATTTGAAAAGAAAATCTTCAGAAAATAATTTTGTATGATGGCCATTTTAAGATTGATGTGGAAAGAAGCTCTTTTCCAATCTATTGATAAGCTTGATGATTATTGATTGATCTTTGATGAGATTTCCAATAACCTAGCTAAATTGATTACAAAATATGAAATGCTATGAAGTCAAATGCTAAATTCCTATAGTGATTGTGCCACTACTACTTTGGCTTTCCCTAATATACTTCTATATTTCCCATACATGAAACTTGTTGCTACCACTAGAGCCTATTTCTCTCTATAATGCAATTTTTTTTTCTATTTGAACTCATTATATTCAAATATAATGGAAATGTACTATTTTCCATATTTAATTATGAATTATTCAAACAATTTTTGTATATGTTTTCTCTTTTTGTTGTTCCTTATCATTTTTTTAATGTACTAGATCATTTTTTGTTGTGTATAAAATTATGCATTTATTAAATAATGTAAATGTACTATTTTCCATATTTAATTATGAATTATTCAAATAATTTTTGTATATGTTTTCTCTTTTTGTTGTTCCTTATCATTTTGTTAATGTACTAGATCATTTTTTGTTGCGTATAAAATTATGCATTTATTAAATAATGTAAATGTACTATTTTCCATATTTAATTATGAATTATTCAAACAATTTTTGTATATGTTTTCTCTTTTTGTTGTTCCTTATCATTTTGTTAATGTACTAGATCATTTTTTGTTGTGTATAAAATTATGCATTTATTAAATAATGTTCATGTGTAAGAACAAAAGTAAATTTGTTGGTTCATGGCTAATAATTAAAAAATTCACCATCAACAATTAGAAAATTTGCGGAATTAAAAAATTCACCGTCAAAAATTAGTGTGTGAAGAAATTATTATTCTAATGAATAATATGGTAACTAAATTTAAATAATATTCACATAAGAATTGAAGTAGGGTTTTTATTCATCCAATACACCCTCTGAGAAATAAAAGTAAGATTTTATGTTAGTTTACGAATAAACTAATTTAATTATAATGGAATCAAGCGAATTCATTGCCAACAATAGAAAATTCACTATCAAGAGTTCACTGGAGGAAAATTCACCACTAGCAATTCATCGTCAAAAAAATTCACTATCAACAATTGATAGTGGAAAAATTTACCCCTAAGACAAATTCACCTCAAAGAAAATTCACTCAAAAATTAATTGTAAACCTTTTAATGTAATGAATTTTCCTCTGAAGTGAATTAATCGTGGTGAATTTTCTGCCAAGGTGAATTGCTGGTGGTGAATTTTCCCCTGAAGTGAATTACTTGTGGTGAATTTTCTACCAGGGTGAATTGCTGGTGGTGAATTTTCCTTGACGTCATTTTGTCAAGGTGGTGAGTTTTTCTATGGTGAATTGTTGGCAGTGAATTGTTGGTGGTGAATTTTTTAATGGTGAATTGTTGGCAGTGAATTGAATTACTTGTGGTGAATTTTCTACCAGGGTGAATTGCTGGTGGTGAATTTTCCTTGACGTCATTTTGTCAAGGTGGTGAGTTTTTCTATGGTGAATTGTTGGCAGTGAATTGTTGGTGGTGAATTTTTTAATGGTGAATTGTTGGCAGTGAATTGTCTGTGCTGAATTTTTCGACACTCAAGTGCTAGCCCTCAATTTTCCTATAACCAATTACAATAAATATTTCGACACTCAAGTGCTAGCCCTCAATTTTCCTATAACCAATTACAATAAATATTTTTATATATTCTTAATCCAATTAGTTCACAATATATATTTCGACATATCAATAAACAAAGAAAGGTACTCACCTAAATTAAAACACAGTATTCATTTCAATCATGAAACAATCACTCACTAGATTTACCTCACTTGTAAGAATTGCATAATTGAAGTAAGTAGAAACCCAACATAGTTTGAAAATTAAAAGCTCGTTTACATATTCAGATCTGCATTAACAACTGTACATTATTGGTTTACATAAAATCAAATTGGCCGAGCCCCATAGAATAAAATATTTTGTTGGTAATTTCAAAGCCAGACCAGATTGTATCATACATCTTTTATTAAATTAATATTTAATAATATAAAAAAGGGAGACGTGTCATCACAATTTCACTGGGATTGTAACACAAAAACCTGTAAAACAAATCATTTCATTGTTTATCTGTGCAATTTATGTTTTCACATTGTCTGTAGGTGTCATCTATTTTAACATTGCTTGAATAGTGGCTCTCGTATTTTTTATTTCATCCAAGGCCTTATTATACTCCTTCACCAAGGAATCATACTTCTTGTGAGAAATTTGTGTTGTGTCTACATTGAACATCACAACATGAGTAGTTAACCTAGCTACTTGGACAAGAGTTATATATGTTGTCCTCTTCATAACCATGGAACCCATAACCTCTTCAATAGGACTAGCAATTTAATGTTTTCTAGTATTGGGTGCTATGGACCAAATCATAAGAGTATGCAACTTTGGACTATATCTAGATCCAAACACCGTATTTTCAAAATGCTCCTTAGATATAGAGGTCATAGGGTCTGTTCTTATTGCATCAAGTGTGATAGCTGAGGTGATGGTGCATCCTAGTAGCAACATAATTCAACTTTATGTGACAATATCTCTAGCCTGAATAGGAGTAATATCAGCAATCTCTACCATAATATTTTCTTCCTCTACTTTCTCAGCCTCTTCTTATTTAGAAGGATCAAAATTATCCCTTTCTTTCTCAAGCCATTCCTTTATCTCTTTGCTTTTTTGCTACACAATAAATTCCTTTTGTTTCCTCGATTGCACAAATGCATTCTCTGCAAAAAAATCATTATACTTCTTGATCCTAGGATCATCATCAGCCTTTTCATCATAATGCCATTTGCCAATTTTATCTTGGGGGACATCTAAATAAAGAGTACCTTCAATATTAGGGGCAGGGAATTTATTTTCCCCCTCCTCATCACTAGGTACATGCTCTACCACTTGTTCCTCCTTAATTACTTGAATATCTTCTTCTTGCACATCTGCAAGCTGCTCGTGAATATCCATAGCTTGAGGTTTTTGATCTAAGAGAGCTTGTGCTCTCTTAGTACCCTCCTAAACCTTTTCCTTGAATTCACCATTATGGTTACCCCTTAGCTTTGCAAAATCTCTTTCAAAATTATTTTCAATTACATCATTATAGATCACATAAAAGGAATTCCTCTTCATATATATCTCTTCAATGTCCATTCCATTTTTCTAATTATAATAGCCTCATCCCTAGTCAAGTTTCTCAATACATCATTTATGTACAAGAAATGGTTATATAACCCTTATAATTTTCCCCCTTCTCTTTGTATAAACAAAGCCTTTTGGATCAAAAACTCTAACCTCATGAATAGATAACTTGAGTTATTCACCATGATTCAAAAAAATTCATATCCTTCTAGGGAAGTAACTTTAAAATAAGCAAAAGAACATTGGGGATTTACCATAGTACCCTTCCCAAGCTTTCTAAATAATTCTAGATCCATAAAATCAATCTACCACATCAATGCCATATATTCCAATTGGTCAGAGACATACAAGAGAAAGTAGTGTTGTGCTACCTTAGCTCCATAAGCCTTGATTAGAGTATATTTTGTATGCACAAAACAATTTTCCCAATTATGGTGTTTATTTAACTCTACCACCTCCTTTGGATTAATGATGTTTGTGATTGTTGGAGAAAGCCAATAAATAGGTACCACACCAGAACTCTCTAGGATACCAAACTTGATGACATCAAAAAATGCCAAATAGTTGGAATTGAAATAATCCTGGTTCCAAATATATTTCCACATTTGGACTTGAAAAATATTATTCTAATTGTCCCTCATTCTCAATTTTAGGTTTATCTTCTAGTTTTGATCACCCTTAAATATAATTATATACATTAATAGAGAAGAATGTGGGAAATGTAGAAGGAGAATCTCCTTCTTCAGATTGATGACATCCTGATGCAATTGATTTACAAAATAGGCAACATAATCAAAATTAGTGTTCTGATTATGGCCCTATATATCTTCTTCCATCACTAGCAGGTCAATGGCTATCCTAGCCTTCAAATTATGAGCTAGAACCTAATTCAAGTAATCATATGTGTTCTTAAAATAATCAATAAATTCTTCAAATTCAAAAGGCTCAATATATTTTTGGGAAAACCTTTCCTTGCTCAAAATCTTGATTCTTTTGTCTATGGGATCATAATATTTAGCTAATTCTATCATCACATCTACCTCCACAAACACATTAGGTACCACTAAATTCCCAAGGTTAAGTCCCCATAGGTAAAATGTTGGCTTCTTAGAATAGCTTCCATTAAAATCATACAAGAACAATTGTCATCCACTCTAGGGTTGATCCAACTCTCCAATTTCACCTACATTGTCAACTAATATGCTCATCATAAAAACTTTCCCCATGGGTCTCTTACCAATTTTTGACCCACCCTCTTTTATGTTCTCAAAGGCACCTCCAAGAACCTCTCTTGATTTTTATTTGTACTTCTTGACCTTTTGGACACCATAGGGGTATTTGGCAGAGGGTTAGATGATGTAGGTCCATAAGCAATTCATCTCTCAAATTCCCTATTATTTTTTAAACTAGCACTTTATTTATTATACTTGATAGGAAGAGATATAAGAATTTTATTACCTGTGTGAGCAACTGATAGTAATGCTGTTGCAATTTCTTGTTGGAGTTCTCCTCACTATTTCTTCACCTTCTAGCTTTTTTCTCCACTCCCAAGTAGTTCCAAATGTGTAGGAAAAAATCCATTCACCTTATTTATGGTCTGGAAATGGGACGTAACACCATTAATATTTGATAGAAAGCTCACGTGAGAAAACTGACACTTAGTCATTCATGTTTAAAACCTAGTCGTTGATCATCTCACTTTAAAACCACATCAAGGGTTCTCCTTTCACCTCACTACTTTATTCTCTACTTTAAATCATGTGCTCAAGATACTTCCATGTTGTCTTTCATTTTAGAGCCATCGCTCATCACTATGGCATTTCACCCTCCATAAGTCCTATCAACGATGTGAGGATCCACACGGTGAGATCTTAGCCATTGAATTCAAGGTCCATCCTTAATCAAATTTGATTGTCAATAGTGTATTGCTAATTCATGCTTCAAATTCTAGACCACATTAGAAATGGGAAATAGGGCAATGGAACTAGATTAAGACTTGTACACCTGCATGAAAATCAAAGCCACAATGAGATCTCTCTCAAGAGAAGTTTAAATCAATGAAAGAAAGTTTGCAAACACAATCCCATCACTCATCGCTATTTTTAAATTGAAATATTAGAATGAACCCACAATAAATGATAGAAGAAAATTTGAACAACACCAATTAGGATCGCGCATCACTAATCTGCATCATAAAACTCATAAGTGATTAGTGATAAAATAGATGCTAGAGATGATGAAAGAATCACATATATCATGCATTGAGCTGATGTAAAACTCAAGACTCGCAACCTATCCATGATACATGAAAAAAAGGAAACACCATTCATCACACATCACTAATGAAATTTGCATTCATAAAGCTATCCGCAATGAGCAATGAATAGAAAGGGGACCACCTAGGATGATGTATGAAAAGGACTCAAAGGAATTAAAAAATATTATTTCAAAGGATTATAAAGACCAAATTAGTTTTTGAATCGATCAACTTTGGAAAATAAAATTATTTCAAACCTAGGCAAGAGGGGTCAATTACTCCCTGAGCTCCAATGGCATGAGATGCAACTTAAATGGTTGGGAACTAGTAGTAGGGAGTGAATGAAGAACTATATTTTTGGCAAGGACACAAGCTAGATAACATAAACCCTAAAATAGTGATGATAGAAAAAACCCTACGCCTAAAGAGATAGATTTAGCCAAAATTTTGTAGGATGAGAAATGGAACCAAAATAAAATTCAAGGGCTCGTTCAAAATCCACGTCTAGCCATTCTCTAGATTGCATAGAAGAGGATTGAAATTCATTTCCCACTTTTCCAAATTGAGAAAGGAGTCTCCATTTTTCAATCTATCATTCTTCATCACCTTATCTCTTAGTACTTCATTTTCAAGCACTTCAATGAAGAATTATTTCAATAGGAAATTCATTATTAATTCTCCTTGCGAATCCTTTGAGACCCATTCACCAAATTCATTACGCATAAAAGGTTTACCCAAAAATATCCCAATTATAGCGGCCTTTTCAAAAACTTCTATATCTTCTTCCATAATTTCCATTACATCAACCTTGTAGGGTTTTTCACTATTTGATGCAATATTTGTACCAACCCCATTGCCATTGTCTACACCCACCCTAGATTCTTCAATCTTCTTGGATTCCCTTTTCATTCCTTGCACCTTGTTATAGCTTTCACCATTGAAACCCTTCCCATTGTCATTTCCTCATCTCTCCCCTAGATTGTTAATTGCATCTATATTTATTTGTATTAGCTTTATCTAATTTTAAAGGTTTAGTTACCTTAACTAGTTTAAAATATTTTTTATTTTAATCTTTCTAATAATGATTGACACTTCTATTTTCGCTTTTAATATAGGTTTATATTGCCCATACATGAAATTTATTGCTATTGTTAGAGCTTGTTTCTCTCTATAATTCAAAAATCTATTTTATTTGAACTCATTATATTCAAATATAATGGAAATGCACTATTTTCCATATTCAATTATGGTTTTTATTCTTCCAATACATGTGAGAAATAAAAGTAATAGCTATGGAGATGTTCATAAGCGTCTTCATACTAATAATTTAATGGAGGCTCAGGCCATTTTATTGGTTGTGGAGTCAAGAAATCAATTGGGATGGTGATGGATCATATGTGAGTCTGACTCCCATGTTGTGGTGAACTTTTTGAATAGGCGGTGTTTAAATGATGTGAGCTAGTAGTTGACTTTGTTCATTGAACAAATTATCTCTCTTTGTTCTTCTTTGGAGTCTATTAATTTCACTCATATTCCTAGAGAATGGAATGGTGTTGGTGATTGTTTGGCTAAATTGGATTTTGATCATATTCATGATTGAAATTTGGTGGATCAGGGTCAACTACCCCCAAATTTTTCTCAACAGTCGGATCACTTGGTTAAACTTGATAGGGCTATTTAATGCTCTTGCTTTGTAATGTTTTCTTGTTTTAATAAAAAAATTAACCCTCCTTGGTGTGAAGGAAATTCATTCATCAAAACTAAATAATAATATACATTTCAATCATGAAATGTCACTCACTCCATTTATGTCACAACATATCTTAACATATATAATTTAGTAAAAGGAAATACTCCATCCAATTATATAGAACATGCATTTTAACCTAAAAAATAATTAGAAAATTCATCGCCAACAATTAGAAAATTCACCGGCAACAATTAGAAAATTTAGGGCCAACAATTAGAAACTTTAGGGCCAACAATTAGAAAAATTATGGCCAACAATTAGAAAATCCACCGTCAAGAATTGAAGTAAGTATTTTTATTCATCCAATACACCATGTGAGAAATAAAAGTAAGGTGGAAGGTTACTCATTCGACTCATCAGTTGTTGTATATAGCTGCTAGAGTGACTCTTGTCAAGTTTGTTATCTAGGCCCTTCCCATCTACAAGTTCTTTGTTCAAGTGGCTCCAATGTATTTCATTATGGAATTTGATGCTCTCTCACATCAACTTCTTTTGAGCGGTAATTTTTGTCTTCAAAGTGGATCCTTGTTAAGTGGGAATCTGTGTGTAGACCAAAGTAGGAGGGTGGTCTTAGTTTATGCTCTTCTATTTTGAATGGGAGAGTTCTTGCTGCCAAGCTTTACTCGTGATGGTGTACCAATAAACACCAGTTATGGGCTCGTATTCTCAACCATAAATATCTTCGAGGTGTTGCTTCTTTTAAGATTCCTCGATATCCTCTGGAAGGGAGTGGTTATATGATTTGGCATACTTTGAAAGTAGGGGCATAATTTATTAACCATGCACTTTTTTGGATCTATCAATTGGGGTCACATTCTCTTTCTTGGTTAGATTCTTGGATTGGTCACCCTCCTATTCTCTCTTCTTTTCCTCACCTCCTGTCCCTTTATGATGTTTTTATTGCGATACCATGGAGCATTATAAGGTGGCACAACATTGTGGATAAGGTGTAGTTTTTCTTTGGAAGCATCCTTCTAAGTGGCCACCTTGAGGATTTGAGGGGGATAGGCATGAGCTTTCCCACCTTATGTCTTCCCATGCTTGTAATTATTTGAGGGGACATAATGTCTTGGCTTGGGATGGTTCAAATTTTTCTACAAAGTACTCTATGTCTATTGGTTATAGGCAGATGGGTAGGAATTTTTTTGCAGACATTGAGGTCCCTAGGTGGAAGCAAGTTTAGCACATGTTGTCATGGCCCAAGTGTAATTTTTTCATGTGGTTAGTGGCTCAAAATCAATGTCTTACTTGGGATAATTTATGTAAGCATGGTTTCCAAGGCCCTTCTATGTGTGTTTTGTCTCGTGGTTGTGAAGAGAGTGTCTCCCGTTTCTTCTTCCAATGTTCCTATGCTAGGGATATTTGGCATTTCTGGTGGAGGGTGTGGAATAGGCCTACTCGCATGTTTCCTCATTGGTGGATTTTTTGGATCGATGGGTTGTGGCCCTTGTTTCTACATCCTTTCTTCAAGTTGCTTGGGTTCTTGGCCCATCCTTTATTATCTAGAACCTATGGTTGGAGAGGAATAGGCATATTTTTTTGGATACATTCTTGATGGCCCCTCACATGTCTTGGAAAATTATTGATTCCTTGGGGGAAACTATTGTGGCTAAGTGAACAATTTACTATGCTGGTGGACCCTCATGATGTTGGTTGTTGTAACTGTCTTCATCTTCCTCCTCTACAATGACAAATCATGTGCAATAGATGTAGAAATCCTACCTCGAAGGTGAATAGGGAGGGAAGATGGTCACCTCCTCCTCAAGGAGTCCTAAAAATCAACTCAGGTGGCTCTTCTCATGGAAATCTGGGTCATTCTGGCATTGGTGGTGTTGGTCGGGATAGCTCTAGAGATGTTCAATTTTTTTTCTCTATTTATAAGGGTTTTCATACTAGTAATTTAATGGAGGCTCAGGCCATTTTATTGGCTGTGGATTGGGGCAGTCAATTGGTACGGCGAAGGATCATATGTGAGTTTGACTCCTAGGTTGTGGTGAGCTTGTTGAATAGGCGGTGTCTAGATGATGTGAGCTAGTAGTTAACTTTGATTGTTGAACAAATTCTCACTCTTTGTTCTTCTTTGGAGTATATTAATCTCACTCATATTCCTAGAGAATGGAATGGTGTTGCTGATTGTTTGGCTAAATGGGCTTTTGATCATATTCATGATTGAAATTTGGTGGATGAAGGTCAACTACCCCCAAATTTGTCTCAATAATTGGATCACTTGGTTGAACTTGATAGGGGTATTTAATTCTCTTGCTTTGTAATGTTTTCTTGTTTTAATAAAAAAATAACCCTCCTTGATGTTAAGGAAATTCATTCATCAAAACTAAATAATAATATACATTTCAATCGTGAAATGTCACTCACTCCATTTAAGTCACAACATATCTTAACATATATAATTTAGTAAAAGGAAATACTCCATCCAATTATATAGAACATGCATTTTAACCTAGAAAATAATTAGAAATTATATCACAAGAGTAATAAAAATAAAAAAAATATGGTAACTAAAATCAAATAATGTTCACATAAGAATTGAAGTAAAGGTTTGTATTCATCCAATACACCACGTGAGAAATAAAAGTAAGGTTTTACGTTTGTCAACCAATAAACTAATTTAATTACAATGGCCTGCTCAAGGAAAATTCACCACCAACAATTAGAAAATTCACCCCAACAATTAGAAAATTCAAGGCCAAGAATTAGAAATTCCACCATGAAGAATTAAAGTAAGGATTTTTATGGGAAAATTCATCCCTATGAAAAATTCACCTCAAGGAAAATTCACCACTAGCAATTGATCGTCCAAAAAATTCACTATCAACAATTCATTGTGGAAAAATTCACTCTATGACAAATTCACCACTAGGAATTCAGTGGGAAATCAATTGCAAACCTTTTTAATGTGATGAATTTTCCCTTGAAGTGAATTGCTAGTGGTGAATTGTTGGCAGTGAATTGTTGGTGGTAAATTTTTGGAGACTGAATTGCTAGCCCTAAATTTTTCTATAACCAATTACAATAAATATTTCCATATACTCTTATTCCAATTAGTTCACAATATGTATTTGGACATATCAATAAACAAAGAAAGGTACTCACCTAAATTAAAACACATTATTCATTTCAGTCATGAAACAATCACTCACACGATTTACCTGACGTATAAGAATTACATAATTGAAGTAAGTATTTTATTCATCTAGTACACTACCTGAGAAACAAAAGTAAAGTTGTGTGTTTCTCAATCAATTAAGTAATCTAATAGCAATCAGAATATACATTTCAATTAAAAATGTCATTTACTCAATTTATGTCACAACATACTTTGACATACTTTGACATATATAATAGTAAAAGGAATTCACTCCATTCTAATCTAAAAATTACTCATTTTTAAGTCACTCTATTCATCCTTATATGTATAAAAATAAAAATAAAATCTTTAACTCTACTTAAATCTCTTACAACAAAATTACTCACTTTAAATTTAATTTTTCTAAATATATTCAAATAAAAAATTACTTCATTTCAACTAAATTACTAAATTTGCTTTGACAATAATCATAATCCAACTTTCCTGCAAACACTATTATTAACTTAAAGAAAATTACTAGCTACCAAAATGAAACCCAACATAATTTGAAAATTAAAAGCTCATTTACTTATTGAGATCTGCATTAACAACTGTTATGCTCCGAGCCGTGTAACTTTTACATTATTGGTTAACATAAAATCAAATTGGCCGAGCACCATAGAACAAAATATTTGTTGGTAATTTCAAAGCCAGACCAGACTGTATCATACATATATTATATTTATATTAGGGGAGACGTGTCATTAGCATTTCACCAGTAGTATCTTGGGTCATTTCCAAAACTTGGGTCATTTCCCTTATTTCCAAAATATGTTGAACCAACAAATGGTCCTTCCTCTACAGATGGGATTTCAGCCTATGACGAGAATCAAAAAGGCAAGGTATGCAATATTTAGTGCTTTGTCTAAGACTAAGTTAACAAAATTTATTTTTTGGGCACTACTTATGAGGTTCGGGAAATGTTGAAAGAAATTGTGAATGCTCAAGGCCTTCAACCTATTCAAACATGGAAAAACGAGCAAGCATTTAGTCCTCAAACAGATGTAAACCAAAGCATTCCATATGAAATTCATCCAAGCACAAGACTAAGAAAACAAACATAAAATATCATATGAAAGCTAATGAAATATTATTCTAATGCTCAAACCAGCATCCCATAGGGGAATTGGTGCTCCTTTGATGTGGAAATAACCCCTTTCCCAATCCCTTGATAAGCTTGAATTGATAGAAAAATATGAAATGCTATGAGCTCAAATGCTAAATGCCTATAGTGATTGTGCTCTTAGTTGATGGATCAAAAATGCCTAAGATTGTTGATCCAATATCAATAGAGAAGATATGTATTTATAAGAAAGAAGGATAGAGGAATGCGAAATAGGATGAATGTGGGATAAAAGAATGAACCAATAACGATGTGTCACTTGTCCACATGTGATTGGAGGATGAATGAGAAACTTTTGATGAATGTGTACATAGATGCATGTATGCGAAATTTGAAATTCAAAAGATGGCTTGTGGAGGGAGAGTTGAAAGATGAGTTAATGCCACTTGGCTCAAGGCAAAAGGACATGTAAGAGATTTAAATACCTTGTTGGATGTACAAACCCTTTTGGAGGGTTTTGAATATGAGGAATATTCATTGATGCCAAGCTGAGAGAAAATAAAAGAATTAATAAATCAAATAAATGATTTATTGTGCAAGTTGTAAAATCTAGAGGATTTGATGGATTAGGATTAGCATTAATTAGGATTTGATTAACTTAGATAAAATTTAGCTGATGTGAAAATTTGATTTAGATTTTTGGATTAATTTAAATCAAAGGTTAGAGGAATAATGGATTTTAGATTTAATTAAATAAAGTTTCATTTATTTAATTAAATAAGGTGGTGGTAGTTTAAATCAAATAAAGGTTAATTTGTTTAATTTAAAAGAGATGACTTTAGAGAGTAATTAAACAAGCTGAATTATTTAATTAAAAGAGGGACTATAGGATTAACTATGCAAAATGATTTATTTAATTAATAGGAGATGCTGACTTAGTAAAATAAAATCAATTTATGTAATTAAGAGACGACATGTGATGAATTTAATAAAATAAAGATCATTCAATTAAATTGATTTCATGTTTGTCAATGTTTGGATCACCACATATGTTGGATGATATAGATCAAGATTTATTCCTAAAACAAGATGTAAATATTTTCCCCTAGTGTCTAGCGCAATGGTTGAAAGTCCATGGGTGGATGCTTGGGTAGGTGGATGGATGGATGGATATGGTAAGAATGCAAAGTATTCCAATGATTATCTTGTGACAAGATCTAAGGTGTTCGAATAGAGGATTCTCATTTGGATAGTGCTTCATGGCTCATATAATGTTGGGTATGATAGGATCAATGAAAATGACCCATGTCAATATTTTTAGCATAAGAAAGTGTAAATTGTGCACCAAAATTTGTCAAGATAAAGATAGTTTGAACTATGGATATAGATGGATGAAAATGGATTGGATAAATGGTTCGTGGATGAATGGATTTATTATAAATGGGATGAGATGCTTCTGACTAAACTGGTGCATGCAAATTCTCAATTCTACACATGATGTATGTCTTCCAGGTTTGCATCATGGTACTTGTCCAAAGCACCACCGTAGTGGTTTTCACTGAAGAGTGATTTTTATTTTTACTATTTTCATGATTTTTTTAATTTTTCTGAAAGATCTTAAGTTCATGTTGAACCAGTTGGTGGTGTCGATGTAGATTCTTTTGTCATAAGGTTTCATGGATATCCTACTTGAAGAAGTTTCATTGCCAAGATACATGCACTTGAATGCAACTTTTGAGATTCTTCATCAGCTTTGCTAATACCAAGGTTAACTTTATCTTTGTGCAAACATCGCAATAAAGTGCCTTTTGAATCCTTATGATGAAGGGTTGCTACCAATACAAAGTCAATGTCAGAATTGTATATTATGCATGGAGGCATGGATGGTGGAGTGTGTTTAGGAATAAAAGATGGATTGGTTGATAACTTAGAACCTTTGATTCTCGAAACTTGGGATTATGAGCAATAATGGGTGGATACAAAAGTGTGCATGGAATTGGGACCAAATGCTTAAGATTATTTGTACGTCAGTTGTGAATCTTTCTTTTTCCTTTGTGGACATCTTTGATGGCTACGTTTCCATTTTTTATTTTTCCCCATAGTTTCTTTGACTAATGGATTATAATAGGGATAATCATTCTTTATATTCTTTGGTATCTACATGTATTTGATTTGTCCTTCATGCTTCACTACTTCTTTTTCTTTGATGACATTTTTCAAGCTTTGATTCAAAGATTTCTTTTGATATTGGTCCCAATTCGTGGATAGGGTGATGGGTGGATGGAGATTCATGATGTGGCTGGTTGTAGTATTGGCATTGGTTTCATCATAAGGATCCTTTATGCTCCCTATGTTGATGTTTTATTGAGAGTAAGTTTCTCCCAGTACTGGATAACCAAGACCTTGATTCTTAGATTTCCAATTATCTACATTGGTTCTAGAATACCCTATTCATGTAGGCCTAATCCTCTTCCATGATAATTCATCTATTGAAACATTTTATTTGCAATAGGATATGATTTATCTTAGAAGTAGGGTGCTAATATTTCTCTGCTCTGTCATGGATCCTCAAAGGTGACAACTTGTTCATTGATAAGATAATTTTCCCTTATAAAGGTGAGTGATCTATGTTTATAAGTGATATGACCCTCCATAAGTGGGATAACTTCCTCATTGATATCTTTGGCTTGATCTTGTAAAATATAAGATTTAAATGCTTCTCCCAAAGGTGTTGATTATTCACTATCCACATAAAATTCTCCCTCATGATTCATTTTTTATATGCCTTCACAGGATGTTTTTTATTCACAACTTTTGTTGAAGCCTTCTTCTTGACCCATTTTTCATATGTCTAGGATTTTCTATATCTTGATCTTGTGTATAAATGTTAAGAGTATGAGACTCTTGTTTTGAATGAATATCATCTGCATGTCCATCCAAAGAAAGAATCTCATGTGTGGGTAGACAAAGTGGTATTAGCTATATGGATATGATCATAATTTGTGGCATCTTATATAGATAGGAGAGTTTACATTAAATCATTCTAGTACCTTGGAGACATGGATTTTTGATCTTGATTAATTTTAGAATTTATTTTGACATGCTCTGGATCACGTTCTTGACATGGGTTAGTTTCAAAGGATGTATTGATTATAAAGGGTTCTTGGATATCTTCTTCAGGAATGGGAAGTGGCTCACTATCCTCCTTATCTTTGAGTGGACTTGGATCAAATGTTGAGTTGACTATTTCTTCAATATCTGCAACCATGAGGTCGAAGAATGCCAATATGTATTAGAAAGGACCATTGCTAGACTTTGGTGAAAGATGTCGATCATGCTTTTGGGTAAAATATTGAGATACTTTAAACAAGATCATTTGTAGATGGATCACCAATTATATGATCAAATAATATTAACAATCCTTTGAATAGTTTATTGTTGGATATTGTTGAGGGGTATTTATCATGATCAAAAGTGACTCTTGATGTATATTGAGTTGATCTTCAAATGAGGTAGAAGAATCTTCAAGGTGTTGACTGATGGATAGATCTTCCTCATCATTTTCAGCAATTGTGGAGGAAATATTGTCACTTCTATCGCTAGTGGTTGAATCGTGACCATTGTCCCCAATAGTTATTATTTTTTGATCAATAAGGTCTTGGATGATATTTTTAAGTCGAATACAATTCCATGTTGTGTGTCCCTTTATTTTATGAAAATATCAAAGGTGCTTCTCATTATACACTGGTGTTTTAACTTGGGGCTCTTGATAATTCTCATAAACAAGGATTTTAGTGATTTTTTCTCGTATTAATTGTTGCATGACTGATTCAATTGGTTTCCCAAGTTGTGTGTATTTTTGTTTGTTACCTTATGAGATTTTTACTTTAAATTGACCTTGTCGCGATTGATTTTGGAGATGTGGTGGTTTTGTTTGTTGTTGATGTTGTTGATCTTGATACCCAACCTCTTGACATTGGATATACTGTTTTCTTGACTTGGTTGGGCACACAACCCAATGATTTGATTATATGGTTCAACCAGTGGAAGAGTGTATTGATTTTAGGGTGGAGTTGTCTCTTGGCATAATGGATCAACTATTTTGGGAAGTGAAGCAGTTTGATGTTGCAAAATTTGATCTTGATTTTCATCTTGATACCATTGATATAGTTGATTTGTTTTTTGTTCAAGAAGATTTGGAATGTATAATTGTGGTGTTTGCATGGGATCATGGAAAAATTGATTTTGGAAAATGTTATAATTTGGGATGATGTTTAGATTTGGCATTATAGGTTGAAATTGACATCGTTGTTGTTGGGAATCAAATTGCTTTGATTTAGGTAAACTTGATTTTGCATGGTGTTACCTTGACTTGGATCAATACATGGATTTTCTAACATATTGTTTTGGTCCTCTATAATTGTCTAACACTCATATTTTAAATAAATTAAAATAATTTTTATTATTTAATTAATTCATCACTTATCATTTTACCTCTAACATTAATGAAAATTATAATTAAAACTACCTTTGTTCCTCTATAATTGTCTAACACTCATATTTTAAATAAATTAAAAATAATTTATTTAAAATAAATATTTCCCTCTATAACTCAATCATTTTCAAAAAAACATTTAATTAAATAACTCTCTTTTTTTAAATAAATTAAAATTAAATATAAAAAATTAAATATTTTCTTCTAAGATAAATAAATTATTATTTATTTATTTATCCAAACTATCATTTAATTTATTCATTTAATTCCCTCTTTTTATAAAATTAAACATTTAGGTCTTATCCCATATTGGATTTTTCTATTCATCGATCTTTCCAATCAATCTTCATAATTCATCAAATATTAAGTGAAGCACATAAATAGGAAAATCTCATTTCATTCATTATCTTTTACCACTTTATTATCAAAATTCCCTAGCACTTTTATTGTCAAAATCTCTTTTCAAATTTTATGATGAAGATCTATTGGACATCCAAGGATTATCAATCATAGATTTTAATTTATAGTCAAGTTAAGTCGTCATTATCATTTTATTACAATTTTGTAGCCAAAGCAAGTTATCCAAAATGTAACTCTAATGCTCTAGAGTATGCTCTGCATATAGGTCATACTAGATTTGATATAACATTTCCAATAATTGAGAAATTTACTCACCAATCTTAGTCCAAGTTCTAAGATTTACCTACTCCTTCTATTAGTATATTTTCTAATAAACTAAGGATCCAATGTGGGAGATTTTCAAGTACAAATCTCAAATCTATTCTAAAAGAAACTCTACTTGAGAAACCCCTTACAACACCCAATAGTAGACCTAGTTTTTCTTCATCATCTAGATCCTATTTGTTGGAATGCAATGCTCTTGATTTTTTTCATTAATTCTTTTCATTCATGTCAACATATCTTGGTTGATTATTGAAGGTTTGGTTTTCATGCTTTGGTGATGCAGATTGGCGTGCTCTGGATGGTGTTGGTTGATTATTGAAGGTTTGGTTTTCATGCTTTGGTGATGTGGATGGTGTGTTGTGATGATCTGTCTTTGGTTGTGCTTGTCTTGATCCAATTCATTTTGTAAGAGTGTCTCAAAACATTGTTTGCATTATAACATGTATATTTCATTCTCTAGTTTTAGATATCATGAGTCCACCGCAGGAATGTTTTTGTGGTGACCTAATTCAAATTGTGTTTGGTTGACTTAGGATTTTATGGAAACATGAAATATAATTACATTTGACTAACTTAGAAGATTATGAAGGCATGGAATGGTGTAACTAAATGTTGATTATGTTTGATGAAAGTGAGTGTGGTGAATGGGAATCTAAAATCTAGAAATTGTGTGAAATTATACAACCAGAGGCAGTAGACAGTGATCTTTTTTTATCTTTGGTTGTAATAGTTGTGTATTGAGCCCACCACTCATATTGAGGCTTATGTACAAACCCAAGTTTGGAGGGATTTTTTGTATTTGAGGAGTATTCTCTTATTCATGTCAAGTTGAGAGAAAATAGAAAAACTAATAAATAAAATAAAATGATTTATTGTGCAAGTTGTAAAATCTAGAGGATTTGAAGGATTAGGATTAGCATTAATCGAGATTTGAATAATTTAGATAGAATTTAGCTGTGACAATTTGATTTAGATTTTTGGATTAATTAAATCAAAGTTTAGAGGAATAATGGATTTTAGATCTAATTAAATAAAGTTTGATCTATTTAATTAAAGAAGGTGGTGTTAGATTAAATCAAATAAAAGTTAATTTATTTAATTGAAAAGAGATGAATTTAGAGAGTAATTAATAGGAGATGATGAATTAATCAAATAAAATTGATTTATTTAATTAAGACACGAAATGTGATGAATTAATTCAAATAAAGATTATTCAGTTAAATTGATTAGTAAAGGAGATTATTTTTGTGTCTAAAATTATCAAAGAGTTTAATAGCTAAGCGTAGATATGAGAACTTGAGGATGGAAAAATGTGAGGATGTCTAGCAAGCTATTTTGAGAGAGTTGGCAGTGCAGTAAATGAAGTCAAAAATCAAAGAGACACTCTGACAAATGAAGATGTTATGGAGAATATTATAATGACCCTACTAGAGAGCTATAGTGAAAATATCTCAACCATTGAGGAAGATTATATTCCAAATAAATTCACCAGAGAGCAACTATTTGTCACGTTGACCACATTTGAGATGAAGAGATTTGGAAAAGGAAAGGAGAAATCTGAAACAACCTTCAAAGACACAAAAATAGAAGAAGGTCCATATAGTGAAAGTTCAAATGAGTTGGAAGAAAAATTTACAAGAAAATTGAAGAAAAGTATCGGTAATTACAAAGGTTAATAAGAAGGCCTATTATGTTAATGAGAATTCCTATATTTCAGATGATGAATCAAATCATTAGGATTGTTTATGTTCTTCCATATCCTTGAACATTTTTTATTTATTGTCAAGCTACATTCCTAACTTCCCATGGAAGGTTGTTATTTCATTAATCATATCAATGGCCTGCAATATCTCTAGAATATGAGTAGGTGCCTCAAGACATTCCTTCATTTTATACATCATCTCTTTCAAGGTTCATACTCTAATGCTCCATTGACTCCATTCAGTTTGAAAAACCCTCTAGACCTACAAATATTTAATGTTGACCTCATGGATACTCTTGTAAGCTGCCCATACAACATCAACTCTATTGACCAGGGTATGTGTAGGATCATCATGGAAAAAATAGGCCCTTAAGTGGCAATAAAAAGACAGAAAATCGGAGTTAGACAACTCGACGTAAAAATTTGAATAAGTTATCTATATTATTTCAAAAAAATGTAAAAGTAGAATCTATAGAAAATTGAATGTAGTCTCTAAAATACTACACCTTTATTTTAAAAAAATAAATCTATTTTGTGAAAATTTGAAATTTCAATGCAATAGTATTTAAATTTCAGGGTAAAAATAAGAAGTAGGTGTCCCTAACCACAATAAAATGATAATATTTTTTTATAATATTTTAGATATAAGTAAAGGACTCATGTTCCAATGTGATGCATATTTTTTTTATAATTTTTTTCCAAGTAAATCATTAATTATGAATTTTTTATTACAAATTTTAAAAAATATAAAAGCTCATTTGTCTAACCACCTTAACTTGGTCAAAAATTCATGAAATTAATTAATTTTTTTTTAATCCTATAGTATGCAAAGCATATAATGTGGCACATGTTTTGGATTCAAAAAATATGATACCGTTTGAAAGTTATAGATGTTTTTCAATGAACTTATCAATCAGGACTTTATTTGTAATTCTAATAGAAAATGAATAATAATTATTTATTAAATTCAAAGTAAAGCATAATTTATATTGGTGGAAGCTGATAATCTCCTCTAAAAACCCTTTTCATTTCATCAATTTTGGGTAAAAAAAAGGTCGTCAGCCACATGGGCCATCAAATGGCTTACATATCGCCACTTTTTGGTCCATCATGATCCTGCACATACCCACCAATTTGGTCACTCTATGTTTCAATACATGCTCAAAAATATCACTTTCTACCTTAACTATCTCAAGTTTGTTCTTCTTTGTCTTCTACTTTTCCGTCTTTAACTGATGTTTTAAATTATCAATCCTTAAGGCCAAGGTCTCCCTATCTTCTACAAAAAATTCTAAAGAAGATGAGGATGGAAAAGGCAATGTCCTCACAAACTAGCCATCTTGGGGAACTTGTAAATCAGGAGTACCTTCAATATTAGGGGGAGGGAATTTCTTTTCCACATCCTCATCACCATTATGGTTATCCCTTAGCTTTGCAAAAGCTATTTCAAAAGGATTTTCAATTACATCATAAGGGATCACATAGAAGGCATTCCTCTTCATGGGTAGAAGCACAAAGATGAGTCCACGAAATGTGGAAGATTTTGTCTTGGGTAAAAAAATGAAATCCACTTGCAAAAAATGAGATCCCATTAAGGTTCGGTACCTTGAGCCAAAAACGGGATGCCGTTTCATAAGTTTTTTTTTTTTTATGAATTTAAGAAACGGGATCCGCAGGATCCCATTTCTTAAATTCATAAAAATTAAGAAATGGGATCTCATTTAAAAATGGGATCCCGTATTTTAAAAAGCGGGATCTCGTTTTGAAAATGGGATCCCGTTTCAAAACGGGATCCCGCTTTTTAAAATACAGGATCCCATTTCTTAAATTCATTAAAAAAATATATTTTTTTATGAAATGGGATCCCGTTTTCAGAAAGGGATCCCGTTTTTTAAAATTTTAATTTTTGGTCAAGTTTTCGCTTTGTTTTTCGGTTCAAGAAAAGGCTTGGGGACTCGAACCTAAGCTTTGGACCTGGTTTGACCTGCAAGTTGAAGGTCCTAGCAATGTCACAAAAAATATTGAGATTGGGTATATGGCTGACGCCTTTTTTTGCAGAATTTTTTGACAAAATTAAAACCCGTTTTAGATGAGATAATGTAGATTCTAAATATGTAATTTTTTCTTACAATTGGATTAAATTTTCTATTTTTCAATTAATTTTTGATGAAATTGGTCCATAAACTTTAAATATCAGTGTTTTTTACTATTTTAATAACTTTTGATCAACATAAATTTTTGACGAACGGATTGCACAAGGGCAAAATTCTGACAATTCTTTTCAATTTTTTAAAAAAAGTGCAAAAAATAATAACTTTAGGTCATCAAGATATGCGTGTTGTACATGACGATTTTTCTAAACGACAAATATGTCTGATAAAAAATTAACCCAAAAAAAAATTCAATAAAATATTACAAAAAAATATCCAGGGCATGCTTCAGTGAGTCAAAAAAAATTTCCCAAAAGGATTTAGAAAAATATGATAATTTAAGTCAAAATATGGATGCTGTACACGTCCATGGTATGGTAAAAAAAAATGACTTTTAAATACTGGTTTTTACAAAAGCATATTGAAACTCAATTTGTGCAATGTGGGTATTGAAATAAATTATATATTTGGAAGCTAGACTTCGAGTAATAAATTTTATGATTATTGACTTGTTTGAATATTTTATTTCTAAGTGCTTCAAATTTTAAGGTCAAATGTGTCAAACTCTGAAAATCAGGGAAAACACTTCCACTTTTTGGCCAAAAAGTGGACTCAACTTCTTGCCAGCACCCTCATATTTATCTATTCAATGTCCATTCCATTTTTCTAGATATAGTAGCCTCATCACTAGTAAATTTTATCAATACATAATTTGTGTACAAGAAATGGTTATATAACCCTAATAATTTTTCTCCCTTCTCTTTGTATCCACAAAGAATTTTGGGTCAAAAATCCTAACCTCATGAATAGGTAACCTAAGGTTATTCACCATGATTCAAAAAAATTCATATCCTTTTAGGGAAGCAAACTTAAAATAAGAAAAAGAACATTAGAGATTTACCATACTACCCTTCCTAGGCTTTCTGAACAATTCTAGATCCATAAAATCAATCTTCCACATCAACTCTATAAATGCCAATTTTTTAGAGACATACATGGGAAAGCAGTGTTGTGCTACCTTAGCTACATGAGCCCTGATCAGAGTATACTCTGAGTGCACAAAACAATTTTCCCAATTATGCTTCTTATTTAACTCTACCACCTCCTTAGGATGAATGCTATTTTTTATTGTTGGAGAAAGCCAATGAATAGGTGCCACACAAGAAATCTCTAGGATACAAAATTTGATGACATTAGCGAGCAACAAATAGTTGGAATTGGAACAATCCTGGTCCCAAATATGTGTCCACATTTTGACTCACAAAATATTATTCTCATTTTCCCTCATTCTTAGTTTTAGCTTTCTTTTCTAGTTATGATCACCCTCAAATAGAACTATATACATTAATAGAGAATAATGTTAGAAATGTAGAGCAAGAACCTCCTTCTTTAAATTCATTAAATCCAAATGAATTTGTTTTGTAAAAGAAGCAGCATTATTAGAATTAGTGTTCTGATTATGGCCCTGTATATCTGATTCCATCACTAATAGGTCAATGGCTATCCTAGCCTTGAAATGATGAGCTAGAACTTGATTCAGGTAATTATATGTGTTCTTGAAATAATCAAGAAATTATTCACATTCAAAAGGCTCAATATCTTTTGGGGTAAACCTTTCATTTCTCTTTATATGCCTTACAAGCAATCTATTTTTATCATACTCACAATATAGGTTCACATGCTTGATGTTAATAGTATAATGGGGATTCAACTCAAATATCTTCACAATCTTACCCCTTGTCACCTCAAGGATTACATTGTCAATTTCACTCTTGATTCTTTTGTCTGTGGGATCATAATGTTTAGCTAATTATATCATGACATATACATCCACAAACACATTAGGTACCACCAAATTTCCAAGGTTAAGTCCCCATAGGTAACATGTTGGCTTCTTAGAATATGTTCTATTAAAACCATACAATAACAACTATCATCCACTCTAGGGTTGTGCGAACACTCCAATTTCACCAGCATTGTCAATTAATATGCTCATCATAGTAACTTGCCCCATGGGTCTCTTTCCAATTTTTGACCCACCCTCTTTTATGTTCTCAAAGGCACCTCCCATTAACCTCTCTTGATTTTTCTTTGTACTTCTTGATCTTTTGGACACCGTAGGGGTATTTGGCATAGGGTTAGATGTTGTAGGTGGTTCCAGGTCAACCATAGATGAAATAGCATGGGTCTTCGACCATTTAACCCTTTTTTTCTTTGATTTTAACCTCTTTGGCCTAATGTTGGACTCACTAGGCTTTTGTTCACTCATATTTGCAATGTGGCAAGACTAGGATTTATAGTCTTTCTAATCGAAAGGAACTACCCAGTCTTAAAACCCAAGACACAATTTGCAGATCAAAACACTCCCAATCCTTATACAATTTTTATCAACCTAATTAAATCCACTCAATGAGTAAACCATAATCAGTTTATCTCTCAAACTCCCTAGGTTTTTTTAAACTAGCACTTGATTAAGTATACTTGATAGGAAGAGATACAAGAATTTTCTTACTCGGGTGAGCAACTGATACTAATACTATTGTTATTTCTTGTTGGAGTTCTCCACACTATTTCTTCATCTTCTAGTTTTTTTCTCCACTCCTAAGTAGTTCCAAATGTGTAGGAAACAAGCCATTCACCTTCTTTATGCTTGGGAAATGAGACATAACACCATAAATATTTGCTAGAAAGCTCGTATGAGAAAACTAACACAACCATTCATGTTTAAAACCTAGCCATTGATCATCTCACTTTAAAACCACATCAATTGTTCTCCTTTCACATCAATACTTTCTTCTCTACTTTAAATGATGTCCTCAAGATACTAGCACGTTGTGTTTGATTTTATAGTCATCACTCATCACTATTACATTTCACCCTGCATATGTCCTATCTGCAATGTGAGCATCCATGCGATGATATCTTAGCCATTTAATTCAAGGTCCATCCTCAATCAAATTCATTTCTCATCGTGTATCGCTAATTCATGCTTCAAATTCTAGACCACATTAGCAATGGGAGATATGGCAATGGAACCAGATTAAGACATGTACATCTGCATGAAAAGCAAAGGAACAAGAGACATATCTCTGAAGAGCAATTCAAATCAATAAAAGAAAGTTAGCAAAAATGATCCCATATATCATCGCTATTTTTAAAGTCAAAGCTTGGAATGAATCCATGATGAGTGAGAATAAAATTTAAAGAGCACCAATTGGCATCACGCATCACTAATCTACATCATAAAACTCATAAGCGATTAGCAATAAAAGAGATGCTTGAGATGATGAAAGAAACACAAATATCATGCATCATTGATGTAAAACTCAAGACTCACAACCTATTCATGATACATGAAAAAAAATAAACACCATTCATCACACATCACTAATGAAATTTTCAATCATAAAGCTATCCGCAATGAGCAATGAATAGAAACGGTAGATGAGACTTAAGTGCAACAATTTGGCGTGTTCTTATAAGTTTTATTTGAGAGAGGGAACCACCTAGGACTATTTATGAAAAGGCTTCAAAGGACTTTAAAAATATTATTTCAAAAGATTATAAAGCCCAAATTAGTATAATCGATCAATTTTGAAAAATAAAATTATTTCAAACCTAGCAAGAGGGGTCGATTACTCCCTGAGCTCCAATGACATAAGATGTAACTTAAATGGTTGGGAACTGCTACTAGAGATTCAATGAAGAATTAGAGCTTTGGAAAGGACACAAGATAGATAACATAAACCCTAAAATACTCACGATAGACAAAACCCTAAGCCCAAAGAGATGGATTTAACCAAAAATTTACAGGATGAGAAATGGAACCAAAATAAAATTTAGGGGTTCCATCGAAATACACATCGAGCCATTTTATGGATTGCATAGAAGAGGATTTAAATTCCTTTCCCACTTTTCCAAATTGAGAAAGGAGTCTCCATTTATCCATCTATCATTCTCCATCACCTTATCTCTTAGTACTTCATTTTCAAGCACTTCAATGAAGAATGCTTTCAATAGGAAATTCATTATGAATTATCCTTGGCAATCCTTTAAGACCCATTCACCAATTTCATTATGCATAAAAGGTTTACCCAAAAATATCCCAATTATAGTGGTCTTTTCAAAAACCTCTACATCTTCTTCCATAATCTCCATTACATCAACCTTGTAGGGTTTTCCACTATGCGATGCAATATATGTACCGTAGATTCTTCAATATTATTGGCTTCCCTTTTGATTCCTTGTAGCCTTTCATTGATTTCACCATTGAAATCCTTTCCATTTCAATTTCCTCATCTCTCCCCTCAATTTTTAATTGCATCTATATTTATTTGTATAGGCTTTATCTAATTTTAAAGGTTTAGTTATCTTAACTAGTTTAAAATATTTTTTATTTTAGTCTTTCTAAGAATGATAGCTACTTGTATTTTGGCTTTTAACACAGGTTTATATTGTCCATACATGAAACTTATTGCTACTCTAGAGCATGTTTCTCTCTATAATGCAAAATTTTATTCTATTTGAACTCATTATATAGTCAAATATAATGGAAATGCACTATTTTACCTATTTAATTATTAATTCTTCAAACTATTTTTGTATATTATTTCTCTTTTTGTTATTCCTTATCATTTTTGCGATGTACTAGATCACTTTTTGTTGTGGATATAAAAAAGTAGTTATATAATATTAAAATAATTTTTTTATCATTCCTATGAATAATATGGTAACTAGAATTAAATAATGTTCATGTGTAAGAACATAAGTAACATTTCAATCATGAAATGTTACTCACTCCATTTACCACACAACATATCCTAACATATATAATTTAGTAAAAGGAAATACTCCATCGAAGAGAAATAAAATTCATGCAAAAAAATTACAAAATTCATGGCCAACAATTAGAAAATTCACCATCAACAATTCAAATAATATGATAACTAAATTTAAATAATAGAAAATTGACCATCAAAAATTCATGTGTGAAGAAATTGTTATTCCAATGAATAATATGGTAACTAAATTTAAATAATATTCACTTAAAAATTGAAGTTTTTGATTCATCCAATACACCAAGTGAGAAATAAAATTAAAGTTGTAATATGTTTGTCAACCAATAAACTAATTTAATTACAATGGCACAAGGCAAACTCACTGCTAACAATTAGAAAATTCATGACCAATAATTAGAAAATTCACTATCAACAATTGAGTGCCAAAAAATTTACCCCTATTATGTAATTTACCCCAATAAACTAATTTAATTACAATGACATCACGAAAATGGTTTTTATTCATCCAATACACCATGTGAGACATAAAAGTAATAGCTCTATAGATGTTCATTTTATCTTCTCTATTTATAAGGCTCTTCATAATTATAATTTAATGGAGGCTTAGATAAAAGTAATTTATCTTAGCGAAGGATCGTACATGTGTGTGGAATAGGGAAGTCAACCGAGATAGCGAAGGATCATATGTGTGTCTGACTCCCAGGTTGTGGTGAACTTGTTGAATAGGAGGTGTTTAGATGATATGAACTACCAGTTGGCTTTGATTGTTGAATAAATTCTCACTCTCTATTCTTCTCTAGAGTATATTACTTTCACTTGTATTCCTAGAGAATGGAATGGTGTTGCTGATTGTTTGGCTAAATGGGCTTCTGATCATATTCATGATTGAAATTTGCTTATAAAAAAAAAGTAGTTATTATAGTACTGAAATAATTTATTTATTATTCCGATGCCTAGGCTTGGTCCTTCTTCATATTTGTTTGAGACTAATGTGGACTCTCTTTCTCTGGTTGATGTTAAACCCTCTAACAGAATATTCACTTGGAATAATAGACAGAGTGGGCCTAAAGCAATTTTTGAGTGGCTAGATCGACTCCTTGTCTCTAGTTCTTAGGTTAGAGGTTTCTTGGTCATTTTCTTTAAGATCCTTGACTTGTGTGGATCTGATCATTGGCCAATTGATTTTTTTTCTTGAGCTTTTCCAAATCCAAAGAATCCACTAATCAGGTAAAAATAACATCATCATATTGAAATAAAAAAATCCTAAATATACAAGCGCAATCCTAAGTCTGTACCAATTTATTAAAGTTTAGGAGGAATAATTGCTCATCTTTAAGGAAAATTATGCAAACTTTATTTGTTATGATCAATTGAAGTAATCTACAAATACGAGTTTAATGGGTTATTTTGAGTGTTTTTGTAGGGCAATAATTGGTCATCTTGCTGCAGTTACAAAATGTTCAGAACAACATGTGCCTTAATTTTGATTAAAGATGGATGTTTTGAGCCTGCTCCTAAACATTAGGCTGATGAACCAAAGATATCATTGCTGTTTATTTAATTTTTTTTATGATCTTTAATAAAAAAAATCATGGCTCGACTCTATAAAAATATAATTTTGAAGTTAAATGACACTTAATAGTAATGTTATGTCGTTTACATGATCTTCTATGAATCGTTAATTTGTTGAACTATGGATGCTAATAATTTTTAATGGAAGGACTTTAGAACCTATAGTTTATGTGATTTAAGAATGGAGTGTTAACCCACAAGTTGGCCACTCGAGGGAAGTTAGCTTAAATAGATAAGTATTTACTATTATGTTGTTTTATTTATTAGATAGATAACTATTCAGTAGGAAATCGCTAAGGTCTGTCAATTGTTGAGTCTGAAGTTCTGAAGCACTCTTTGTTTTCAATTATTATGAGTTATTCATAGTAGCTATTAGAATATTTATATTATTTAAAAATGTTCTATGGTTTGTTTACTTATCTTTCCACTTTCGTAGTTTATCAGTTATTCAGTTTACTTATTCTTATGCTTTATAGTTTAGTTGTGATGATCTCTAAATTAGTTATCTTGTTCTTTCTAGTTTAGTATTTCTAGTTTTCTTAAAGAATAAATTGTTTTTTAGTTAAGAAGTTGAATGGCTTTAGACTAAAATTCATTTTAGTAGTTTAAAGAAAAACATAAAATCTAAGATGAATTATTTAAATTATCTTCTTTTGCAAATTTCCTTGGACACTACCTAGTCAACTTATTAACATTTAATATTCTAGAGTAATGGGACCTAATGACAACTTATCACTTTTTAGAGCCTATCACAGAATTTTGGCTTCTATGTTATTTATTTTATAGAAAGAATTAGAGTTTTTTCGGACACCTGAGTGTTAGCTATCATTTTAAAAAATTAAGGCAAATCTTGTCTTTGCTCCCATACTGTGAGAGCCAAATTGGAGAATTCCCTTCCATATCTATGTAGATACTTCTAACGATGCTATTGGTGCACTACTGGGACAAGAAGATGAGAATGGGGTTGAGTACACCATATATTTTATGAATAAGAATCTTACATCTACAAAGAGGAAATATACAACAATAGAAAAAGAATTCTTAGTTGTTGTTCATGGCATTAAAAAATTCTGCAACTATATTATAGGATATAAGGTTACAATTTATTAAGACCATTTAGTTGTAAAATACCTAATGAACAAACCTCTAGTTAATAGTCAGATTATGAGGTGGTTATTACTCCTTTAAGAGTTTAATGCCATAGTCCTTAACAAGCCAGGGAAATATAGCATAGTAGTAGATTTCCTGTTGCGAATCAAATAAGAAGAGGGTACTATTTTGGAGGACTTCTTATACAAAGGAAAATAACTTTTGGATCACCTTCTTACAATGCTCTAGAACTTATGGTTCTGATACCCAATGCTCCGGAACTTGTACAAACTCATCATGTTGAAAAGACGTTCATGCACTAAGGTTCAAAGCTCCTAAAGTTCAAAATTCATAAGTCTTGCACTTCACCTTCATTCCATTGTTGCTCCTACTGCATCTTTCAACAATACTCCGAAACCTTAATTTTGTTGTTACTCCAGCTACATCTTTCAATGATGCTCCAAAACCTTCATTTCGATGCTGCTTTGGATGCATCTTTTAGCGATGCTCTGGAACCTTCATTTTGTTGCTTCTCCAGCTGCATCTTTTAGTGATGCTCTAGAACCTTCATTTCATTGCTGCTCCGACTGCATCTTTTAGTGATTCTTCGCAACCTTCATTTTGTTGTTGCTCTGGCTGCATCTTTCAGTGATGCTCCAGAACCTTCATTCCATCGCTACTCTAGCTACATCTTTCAGCGATGGTCTGGAACCTTCATTTCATTGCTTCTCTGGCTCCATCTTCCAACGATGCTCCAGAACCTTTATTTCATTCCTATTCCCATTGCATCTTTTAACGATGCTCCAGAACTTATCTGCTTTCTCCATCGTGAATTCATGCCTTTCGCATGCTTCAATAATTTTGCACTAGTTTCAAGCGCGATGTAAATTGTGTGCTCCAGAACTTATTCATTTGCATTCTGCCACCTTTTTCATAAATTCAAAATTTTTTGATGCTTACATCATCATATCTTGTTTGAGTGCCTTCCTATTTCTTTTTTTATCATAAATAAAGCCACCAAGTACCACATTCCTCAATGATGGTTTAGTCATTCATGAACTTCCACATCCATGCCATAACAAATACGACATCACCTCAGCCAATACCACATGCCATCTTGTGAAATCTAAAAAGGGACGAGATCTTCAAACGATCATAGAATGCAAGTAAGTATTAATTTTTGCTTTAAGTAGATAGTTATTTTTGAATAAAGAATAATTAATTGGCATGAAATTTTGTCCTAATTTAGCAATTTGTGCCACTTGATGATCAACTTCTTGTACAGAAAGATTTCTGCATGCTTTCATGCAGATTAAACTCTTTGTATATTAAGCCTTGAGCAAGACAAATAAATAATTTCAGTAGCTACATTTTCAATTAAGTTGTGTACAAGTTCTTTCCCTGGTTAAAATTTGTTGAAGAGTGGAAAATAAGGAAATGGGGGGTGGTAAGAATGTGGAAAATTTGTCGGGATTAAGAAAAATCTCTAATCTGTTTGAGGAACTTATCAGAAAGTTTGAAGGTTATAACGAGAAGTTGGTGAGCAAATTTGCATAAAATTATTCAAATGGTCAGGTGGTACTCCATGGAAAGTGTTTTAAGGTGAATCCAAAAATCATCTCCCATTTATTAGGTTTAGAAAATTCTAGCATAAAATTAAAAGAAATATCTCATATAACATACCAAAAATTATCTAAAATATTTGTTAAAGAGGGAGACCATCATCCCGTGGTAGTAATTCATACCAGAGGACAAAATAAAGGATTCTAGAGAACATCCATACTAGAACCTTGGGGAACTACTGTAGCCTCGACCATAAAATATTTCACTTGTGAAGGCCAAATAATTGTTGTAGTAGGACCTTCTTTTTGAATGGTAATCCATTTGCATCATGGAAAGGAGAACCCTGCTCTTAGGGTTAATTTACCTAAATTTTTATGTGATTCTATAAATTCCTCTATAGACAGATATAAAATGGGGCCAGGGCCACTAAAAAACAATGAATTAATTCAATTGATTTGTAAATACCATTTTGGAAAGAAGTTTGAGGGTAACTGGGAGACGTTTTTGGGGAAAATTGAGAAGTCTTCAATCAAAAGAAACTTAGAACCAAGGGAAACATCTCACCAAATTGCTTCACCTTCCGAAGCAGTTTCCCCTATGGGTTGGGTGATCCCACAAAGCTGGTTTACAATTTCTGAGAGGAACCGATTCTTGTTGAAATCACATATTTTTAGAAAATATAATGATTTAAGCCTTTAAAAGTTCCATTTTAAGGATTTCAATTGAAGAGGGTTTTATCAAACCACCTTAGATCAAACCCCCTTGGATAGAACCTCGCTAGTTTTAAACCATACCTATAAATGAGTCTCCTTTACACCTATCAAAAAGTTGATAAAAAATCACTTTTGATTTACCTTTTGGGGGATTAAATGAATTCATTTAAAATTTATTTCAAATGATTATGGTAGTTCTCAAAATGAGCTATCCCATGAATATAATTTTAATATGTTTTGGTTTTATTATGTATGTGTTTTTTTAGTTTTACTAAACATAGGTTTTTCACCGACAATCAAGCTCTCTATTTTTCACATGTGGAAAAATAGAAAATTATCAAAATAAATTTTTAAAAAATATGTTTGTGCTGGGTATTGATGTCCTTGATCCATTAAAAAAAGAAAAATTCAATTTTGATACATACAGAATGAGTTATGTTGTATACAGTCCGCCTATGTCTGAATTCCAATTGGTTTGACTTCGAAACTCTATTAAGGAAAAAATATTTAATAAAAAACTATGAGACCAAATGAAAGTTCTAGACATCATAGTTACAAATCTAAATTTGAAAAAATTATAATTTTATCCTTCATACAAAAAAAATTGTGTTGTATACGGTGAGCGTCACTTTTTTAAAATGTTGTTTTCTGAAAAAAACCAGTTTTCATGGGAGATGGAAAAATAAGTGCAATCTTATTCCAAAAATTTTGAAAAAAATATTTTTAGAATTTACAAACAAACTGTGATGAGACTCTAGTTTGCATCATCTTCAAATTTCTCATGGTTTAGCCGCTATAGGTGCCCGAATGTGAAGATTTAGTTAAAAATAATAATTTTAGTGTCCAATTTGGCCAAAAACTGTAAACCACTATTGTGGGATCACCCGACTCTCAAGCTCTAGAAGCTCTGATTCCCACCACCCCTGGTGAGGAAATGAAAAAATCTTTGAATAATGAATTCAAGCCCCCTAATTTCCTAGAGCATGTGGAGCTCATCTATTCTGGCATGAGAAATCCCAGGAGAAAAAGGAAAGGGAAAAGAAAGTCACCTGTCACCTTCCAAGGTCTTCCTCCATTAAGGAGAAGTAAACTCCTAGCCTTTGAATTCACTAATACCCAAATGCAGAGTATGGAAGGTCATTTAAAGAAGAAGATGCCTGGAAGGCTATCAAAACCTATTGAGATTCTTGAGCCTGACAATGAAGAAGCAATGCCTCTAGAAAGAGAAGATTCGTTCGAGGAAATTCCTTCCCACTCTGCATTTGTGGAGGAAATCATTGTCAAAGAAATTCAAGAAAGAGAGTAGGATGGGGATGATAATATTCCAATTCATTTGTCCCCCATTGTTGATAGAATAATAGAGACAGTTGAAATAAGGGATACTATTGCAAAGATAGAGAAATTTAGAATAGAAATTGATGATTTAAAGAAACAATTGTACAAAAATTATGAGCAGATTGAATTGCAAAAAGAAGAGTTAATAGTGCATGTTGTTGTAATCAATAAAAGAGATCAGAAAATACAGGGTTTGAATTTGTAGCTAGGGTATGTGCAGGAGCATCATGGAAGAAATAGGCCCTTAAATGGCAAATTTTTTTAAAAAATCAGAGTTAGGCAACTTAACATAGTACTTAAATTTTAGGGAAATAATAAGAAGTAGGTGCCTGTCTGACCACCCTAACCACATTAAAATGATAATATTTTAGATATAAGTAGAGGACTCATGTCCCAATGTGATGCATATTTGTTTGTATATTTTTTCCAAGTAAAATAATTAATTATAAATTTTTTACGACAACATTTTAAAAATATAAAGACTCATATGTTTGACCACCTTAACTTGGTCAAAAATTCATGAATTTAATTTTTTTAATTTTTAATCTTATAGTATGTGAAGCATATAATGTGACACATGTTTTGGATTCAAAAAATATTATACCATTTGAAAGCTATAGATGTTTTTCAATCAGCCTAAAACTCAGGACTTTAGTTGTAATTCAATAGAAAATGAATAAATTATGTTGGTGGATATTTGAGAATCTCCTTTGAGAACCCTTTTCATTTCATCAATTTTGGGTAAAAAAAAAGTCATCAGCCACATACCCATCATATTGCCACTTTTTGGGCGATCATGATCTTGCACATACCCACTATAGGAAAAGGACACATTGATTTATAAATTAAAAGAGAAAATTAAAGAATTAAGTCAAGGACATAAAACTTATAATGTTGACATGGCTGAAAAGAATAAAGAAATTGAAATGATAAAGAAAAATTGTATGCTTATGTTCTCATCTTTTGAAGAAGATAGGAAGGCACGAGCAAAAGAATTAAATGCTTCCCTCAACAAAATTGTAGACCTGGAACATGACATAGAGGAAAGCACTGATAAACCAAAGATGGAATCAAAAGAAATTCAAACTGAGTCGGCTATAAATGAATGGTTCCACGTTCGCATTCCCCCATTACTCATGAAATGGATGGAAAAATGCTATTTCTTAAGAAATGTTCAAACTTGGAACTACAGGTTGAAAAAGGAATTGGTACTCTTGAAAGAATCATTTCACAAGGCATATAAAGGAAAACAAGATGCATGTCAACTAGTTGATCGTCGATTATCCTATATAAGTCCATCCAGAATATACTCAATGTTTTTGAATGAATAGTGGATAAGATGGAAACTATTTAGAGTTTAAAATGACTAGCCTTATGAGCCAAATGATAAACAATTTTTCAAGATATTTGTGGAGTCAACCATTGAGGATAAAAAATTTATTTGTGCATTACTTTTGCATGATCTTTGTTTAGAGAATCATACTAATTTCTTTATCAATATGTTTGTTGGTGAAGTAGAATTGAGAGTAGTATTGTCTACTATGAGAAACCAAATTCATTGCCAAGAACACAAAATAATATGCACAGGTAGAAAAAAACATGGGTCCTCAAATAAGATCACCAAATTCTAGGCCTGAAGGTTTCAAAGACACCTTTTTGTCTCCTGGTAAATGATAAAATGAAAGAAAGGTATGATAACAGTCTCAAACTCTGTTATGATAATTTCATGGAACATGGGCAAAGATTAATTGGAAAAGAATGGCATGCTTGTGAAGAGATATTTACTCCATTACCTACTTATCTCAAGAAAAGAGAGGTCATTTCCCCTCTTAATATCAGATGGTCTTTTAGAAGAGTTGATGCTTTAGCCAAAATCCTACAAAACCTGAGGAAAAATTGGATGGGGATGAGATATAGGCCTTCCTTGCTGCTTAATCCACCTCCTTCTTTCCATATTTCAATAGATCAAAATGATAGTTTTTAATGAATGGAGAGAGGGTGTTATCTTTCATAGAGGGTTCATCCATGGCCCTGTAGCTTTCGATTCAACAAAAAGAGAGGAATATGACCTTAGTGCCTTATATGAAGAATGGAATAAAACTCAAGACTATAATTCTGGAGTAGGAGGACCTGCCAAGAACTAGGAGGGGAAGGAAATGATGAGGTAAAAATAACCTCATCATAGTGAAATTAGAAAAGACTAAATATAAAAGCTCAATCCTAAGTTTCTGCCAATTTATTAAACTTTAGGAGGGATAATTGCTTATCTTTAAGGAAAATTATGCAAACTTTAGTTCTTATGATCAATTGAAGTAATCCACCAATACGGGTTTAATGGGTTATTTTGATTTTTTTTGTAGGGCAATAATCGGTCATCTTGCAGAAGTTACAAAATGGTTGGAAGAACACATGCCTTAATTTTGATTGAAGCATGCTCCAAACCATCATCTTGATAAACCGAAGATATAGTTGTTGTTTATTTAATTTATGTTATGATCTCTAATCAAAAACTCCATGGCTCGTCTTGAGCCTTCTTTATGTTTATGAGTTTTAAAGACAAGGAAGTTAGTTATAAGTTGTTATAGAATTTTTCAATGGCTATCCACACCATCTAGAATCTAGGATTTAGCTACAATTTTCTCTATAAAATTGTAATTTCTTGAAATTAAACAAGACTTAACAATAATTTTATGCAGTTCACATTATCTCGGAATAGTGATCTTTTGTCAATTGTTAAATTGTTGAACTATGGATGATAATTGTTTTTAATGGAATGACTTCATAACCTATAGTTTATGTGATTTAAGAATAGAGTGTTAACCCACAAGTTGGCCACTCGAGGAAAGTTAGCTTAAATAGATAAGTATTTATTGTTATATTGTTTTATTTATTACATAGATAACTATTCATTAGGAAATCGCTAAGGTCGGTCAGTTGTTGAGTCTGAAGTTCCAGAGCACTCTTTGTTTTCAATTATTGTGAGTTATTTGTAGCAGTTTTTAGAATATTTTTATTGTTTAAAAATGTTCCATGGTCTGTTTACTTATCTTTCCACTTTTGTAGTTTATCAGTTATTGAGTTTACTTATTCTTATGCTTTCTATTTTAGTTGTGATGCTCTCTAAATTATTTATCTTGTGCTTTCTAGTTTAGTATTTGTAGTTTTCTTAGAATAAATTGTTTTTTAGTTAAGAAGTTAAATGGATTTAGACTAAAATTGGTTTCAGTAGTTTAAAGATAAAATAAAAATGTAAGATGAGTTATCTAAACTATCTTCTTCTTCAAACTACCTTGGACACTGCCCGGTCGACTTATTGACATTTTATATTCTAAAGTAATGGGACCGAATGACATCCTATCATCCACCTTCCAAATTTTATCTTATGTGACTGCATGACTCATATTTAGGTGATCTTGTTGCTCAGTTGTGGGGGATGGAACCCCTGTGTATGGTACAACTATGTATTCTTTGGTTTAGAAGCTACAATATGTCAATTATCATCTTAAATGATGGAATAGGTCATGTTTTAATTATTTTCGGGCCCGAAAAAGAGAAGCGTAGGATCGCCTTTTTGTTATTACTCACTAGATTTAGGATTTAGGATTCTCGGAGGCTCTTGTGCATGCTAAGGCCTAAGCTCTCAAATTGGTGGAGTGGGATTTCCATGAGGAGATTTTCTAGAACAAAAAGGCTAGGATTGTGTGGCTTCAAGAGGGTGACAAGAATACTATTTTTTTCCATCATTCGGTGCAAGCTCATCAGAATAAGTGTTTTATTTCTTCTCTTGTTAATTCTGAGGGTCTTTTGATCTCTTCACAATAGGATTTTTTTAGAGAGGCTCATCATTTCTACTCTAATCTCTTCATTGAGGATTCACATCCTTTAGAGGCTGATGAGAATATGGTCCTTGATTGCATTCCTTCTTTGATCTCTAATGAATTTGATGCTTCTCTTATTTGACCGGTCACTTTTTTTAAAGTGGAGGAGGTTGTGTTTGGGATCAATAAGGGGAAAGCTACTAGCCTTGATGGTTTCTGAGTAGAATTTTTCCAGGAGTTTTGGGGTATTATGAGGCTGGATTTGTAGGAGGTGGTTCAAGAGTCTCTTCATAGCAAGTAGATGCTTTGTGTCCTGAATGCTTCTTTTTTAGTTCTCATTCCTAAGAAGGAAGGTGTTGACAAGCTTGATCTCTTTAGACCTATTGCGCTTTGTAACGTGGTGTATAAGATTATTACAAAATTTATTGTTGAGAAGCTTAAATCTTATTTTCGTGTGATCATTTTTGAGGAGCAAGGCAGTTTTGTGGTGGGTTGTCAAATTCTGGATGAGGTGGTGGTTGCATCTGAAGTCATTCATTCCATGGAAACCTCTAAGGATAAGTCTATTTTTATCAAGATGGATATGGTGAAAGCTTTTGATAGAGTTAAATGGAGTTTTACTTAGAAGATTTTGTTGGCATTTGGTTTTTCCTCTAAATGGGTGAGCTAGATCTTGAGTTGTGTGACTTCTTCCTCTTTTTTGATTATTGTGAATGGTGAACCTTCTGAGCTTTTTTGGGCTACTAGCGACCTTTCTTAGGGAGATCCAATCTCTCCTTACTTTTTATTATAATGGTGGAGGGGTTGGGCCGACTTCTTAAATCTCGTGTTTCACAAAGCTTGATCCATGGGAGGTAGTGAGGGATGGGCTTTCCAATGCTTTCTCATCTCCAATTTGTGGATGACACCTCTCTTATCAGTTTGGCTCATATTCAGGAGGTTGAATCCTTTAGGAAAGCTTTGGATATCTACCTTACAGCTTTAGGCCATAAATTCAATGAGCAGAAGTCTTCTATCTTCTTCTTTAATACTCCTTAGACTATCTAGCGATGGATAGCAACTATTCTACAGTTCTCAAATAGGGTCTCTTCCCTTTGTCTCTTTTGGAATTCCTCTTACTGTTGGACATCATCCTAGGTCCTCTTGGATCTATCATTCGGGGTCACAAGCTCCTTTTTTTTCAAATTCTTTGGATGCTCACTCTCCTATTCTTTTCTTCACCTATAGTCCCGTTGTGATTTTTTTAATGTGGCTAGTTGAGATACCATGGAGCATTATAAGGTGGCATAACATTATGGATCGACTATACTTTTTCGTCGGAAGCATCCTTCTTAGTGGCCACCTGGAGGGTTTGAGGGGGATAGACATGAGGTTTCCTAGCTTTTGGCTTCCCATGATTGTAATTCTTTTAGGGGACCTGATGTCATGGCTTCAGATGGTTCAGATTTGTCTAGAAAGTACCCTGTGTCTACTAGTTATAAGCAGTTGGATAGGCAGATTTTTGGGGACATTGAGGTCCCTTGGTGGAACCAAGTTTGGAACAAGTTGTCATGGCCTAAGTGCAATTTCTTCATGTTTTTTGTGGCTCAAAATCAATGTCTTACTTGGGATAATTTATGTAACCATGGTTTCCAAGGACCTCTTATGTGTGTTTTGTGTTGTGGTTGTGAAGAGAGTGTTTCCCATTTCTTCTTCCAATGTTCCTATGCTAGGGAGATTTGGTATTTCTAGTGGAGGGTGTGCAATATGACCTGCTCACATGTTTCCTCATTTGTGGAGTTTGTGGATCGGTGCGGTAGGGCCCTATTTCTATATCCTTTCTTCAAGTTGCTTGGGCTTTTGGACCATCCTTTATTATCTAGAACCTGTGGTTGGAGAGGAATAGGTGGATTTTTGAGGATGCATTGTTGATGGCCCCTCACATGTGTTGGAAAATTCCACATTATTTGGGGGAAACTATTTTGGCTAAGTGTGATTTGACTGTGTCGGTGGACCCTTATGATGTTGCTTGTTCTAATTACCTTCATCTTCCTCCTTCACAATGGCATCTCATGTGTAATATATGTAGACATCCTATCTCAAAGGTGAATAGGGAGGGAAGATGGTCCTCTCCTCCTCAAGAAGTGCTAAAAATCAACTCGGATGGCTCTTCTCATTGAAATCTGGGTCATGCTTGCATTGATGGTGTTGGTCAGGATAGCTCTAGATATGTTCAATTTATCTTCTCTATTTATAAGGGTCTTCATACTAATAATTGAATGTACGGTCAAACCATTTTACTAGTTATGGAGTGGGGAAGTCAATTGGGATGGTGAAGGATCATATGTGAGTCTGACTCCCAGGTTGTGGTGAACTATTTGAATAGGCGAAGTTTAGATGATGTGAGCTGGTAGTTGAATTTGATTGTTGAACAAATTCTCATTGTATGTTCTTCTCTGGAGTATATTATTTTTACTCATATTCCTAGAAAATGGAATGGTGTTGATCATTGTTTGGTTAAATGGGCTTATGATTGGAATTTGGTGGATTAGGGTAAGACAAATTGTACAGGAAGATTCTAGTTTGCATATGGCATTACATGGTATAGTTGTTAAACCAATGATGATATAACTATGTAATTTTGTTGTATGCGTTTAAATTACTTTTAATAAAAAAAAGTATTGTATATGTAAAATCTTCAAGTGAATTGTAGACTAAGATTTCATGTGGAATTTTTTTTTATCAATTATACTTAAATCTATAATTGGTTAAAATATAATAGTATGTATAAATTTGAGAAGAAAGGAGAAAAACATCAAAAGAATAAAATTATAATATGTATAGCTAAATGTCATTTGTTGAATAGAGATATATGATTGGAGAGAATTATATGAAGTTAATGTTGTGAACTTAAAAGTATTAATTTTTTTGCATTGAATAAGATATTAATATTTTAACATACATTTATTCAACTAATTATTTTATTAAATTTTAATTAAAAAATACATTTATTATATGTGAAAAACTCCAAGGAAAAGGTAGAATCAGATATCATCTAGTTTTGTTTCTTATAAATATAATGAAATAAGAAATTCATTACAATATACAATCCTACATAACCTATAACCATTTTTTTTAAGAGAATAAAATTAAAACTATCCAAAACTAGTAATAAAATTTCCCAAATATAATTTAAAACTATTCTAAATAAAAATATAAAAGAAACATATTTTGTTGAAAATTAATAGTAGAATTTATATTTCATATTACCTAGAAATAAATAATCATTTTCATTTTATCATTTCATCATTAAACTTATAATTTCATCTAATTATATTGATTAAATATATTTTTAATTTTCAATTATTTAATTATTTTAATCTTTTATCATATCTATAATAATTAAAATAAGTGTTATTTATTTAATTAATTAATCACTTATCATTTTACCTCTAACATTAATGAAAATTATAATTAAATTTACCTTTGGTCCTCTATAATTGTCTAACGCTCATATTTTAAATAAATTAAAAATAATTTATTTAAATAAATATTTCGGTCTATAACTCAATCATTTTAAAAAAAAACATTTAATTAAATAACTCTCTTTTCTTTAAATAAATTAAAATTAAATATAAAAAAATAAATATTTTCTTCTAAGATAAACAATTTATTATTTATTTATTTATCCAATCTATCATTTTAATTAAATGAATTTTATTTATTTAATTCCCTCTTTTTATAAAATTAAAAATTTAGGTCTTATCCTATATTGGATTTTTATATTCATTGATCTTGCAAATCAATCTTCATAATTCATCAAATATTAAGTGAAGCACATAAATAAGAAAATCTGAGTTCATTCATTATCTTTTACCACTTTTATTATAAAAATTCCCTAGCACTTTTATTGTCAAAATCTCTATTCAAATTTAATGATCAATAACTATTGACCATTCAAGGATTATCAATCCTTATCATTGTCATTTATCAATTATAGGTCTCATTTTCTAGTCAATGAAAATCATCAATGTCATTTTCATTATCACTTTGTAGCCATAGTAAGTTATCCAAAATGTAACTTAATGCTCTAGAGTATGGTAGGTATATAGGTCATACTAGTTTTGATGTAGAATTTCCAATAATTGAGAAATTTATTCACCAATCTTAGCCCAAGTTCTAAGATTTACCTACTCCTTCTATAAGTATATTTTCTAATAAACCAAGGATCCAAAGTGAAAGAGTTTCAAGTACAAATATCAAATCTTTTCTAGAAGAAACTCTACTTGAGAAACCCCTTACAACACCCAATAGTAGACGTAGTTTTTCTTAATCATCTAGATCATATTTCTTGGAATGTGATGCTCCTGATTGTCATCATTAATTCTTTTCATTGATTTCAACAATCTTGGTTGGTTATTTATGGTTTGGTTTTGATGCTTTGGTGATGTGGATTGGTGTGCTCTCCATGGTGTGCTATGATGATCTATCTTTGGTTGTGTTTGTCCTAATCCAAATAATTTTGTAACATAATGAGATACACTCTCATGGGTCTAGACTGGTCTATAAATTGGTTAGTGTGCCTCAGAACATTGTTTGCATTATAACATGTATATTTCATTCTCTAGTTTCAAATATCATGAGTGACATGTATCATTATGTTCCGAGTTAGGGGGTTCGGTATGGTCCATGTTTCATTCCTTTCCACTGGAGGAATGATTTTGTGGTGACCTAATTCAAATTGTGTTTGGTTGAATTAGGAGTTTATGGAAACGTGAAATATAATTATTTTTGGCTAACTTACGAGATTATGAAGGCATGGAATGGTGTAACTAAAAGTTGATTATATTTTATGAAAGTGAGTGTGGTGAATGTGAATCTAAAATCTAGACATTGTGCAAATGTATACAACTAGAGGAAATAGATAGTGAAATTCTACTCAATATCATTGTTGGGGATAGTTAATTTAGTGGTTGTAATAGTCAAGTAGTGAGCCCACTCGTAGTGAGGCTTACCTGTAGTGAATCTTTGTAAAAATCACCTTTACCAGTGTAACCTTAATTGGTGTTTTATAATTGAGAATTGTCATTCTTTGCGGCTTTTTCCTTCTTGGGTTTCCACATAAATTTTGGTGTTGTTATATGCTTTCATTTTCATATATATGTTGGATCATTATCTAATTGATTTGAGTTTCCTCTAGAATAATTAAGGTTGGCCAAATCATTTTATAATAACTAATTCACCTCCCTCTCAGTTATTTGGACTATTGAACAATTGGTATCAGAGCTTTGGTTCCTTGAAGAAGAGCTTAATTACTTGGGGTAGATCTGATGGTGCACAAACTGACAATTCTAGTGTATGATGGAGTCGACTACAATTTTTGGAAAGTGAAGATGAGAGGGTACATTATTTCTCTAGGGTACAAAACTTGGAATTTTTTTGAGACAAAATATGTTGAACCAACAAATGGTCCTTCCTCTACAGATGAGATTTCAGCCTATGATAGAATGGAAAGGAAAGGTATGCAATATTTAGTGCTTTGTCTAGGATTTAGTTAACAAAAGTTATTTCATTTGGCACTGTTTATGAGGTTTTGGAAAAGTTGAAAGAAATTGTGAATGCTCAAGGCCTTCAACATATTCAAATATGGAAAAACAAGAAAGAATTTGGTCGTCAAACAGATTTAAACCAAAGCATTCCCTATGAAATTCATCCAAGCACAAGAAGAAGAAAACAAACATAAAATATCAAATGAAATATTATTCTAATGCTCAAACCAGCATCCCATAACGAGATTGGTGCTCCTTTGATGTGGAAATAACCCCTTTCCCAATCCCTTGATAAGCTTGATGAGGATTGATTGATCTTTGATGAAATTTTACAATAACCTAGCTAAATTGGTTCAAAAATATGAAATACTTTGAACTCAAATGCTAAATACCTATAGCAATTGTGCTCTTAGTTGATGGATCAAAAATGCCTAAGATTGTGGATCCAAAATCAATAGAGAAGCACTCTATTTATAGGAAAAAATGATGGAGGAATGAGAAGTAGGATGAATGTGGGATAAAATAATGACCCAATAACAATGTGCTACTTGCCCACATGTGATTGGAGGATGAATGAGAAAATTTTGATGAATGTGCACATAAATACATGTAGGTGAAATTTGAAATTAACAATATGGCTTGTGGAGGGAGAGTTGAAAGATGAGTTAATTCCACTTGGCTCAAGGCAAAAGGACATGTAAGAGATTTAAATGCCTTGTTGGATGTACAAATCCTTTTGGAGGGATTTTTGAATTTAAGGAATATTCCCTTACTGATGCCAAGGAGAGAGAAAATAGAAGATTAATAAATCAAATAAAATGATTTATTGTACAAATTATAAAATCTAGAGGATTTGATGGATTAGGGTTAGCATTAATCAGGATTTTATTAACTTAGATAAAATTTATCTAAGGTGACAAGTTGATTTAGATTTATGGATTAAAGGTAAATAAAAGTTGAGAGGAATAATGGATTTTAGATTTAATTAAATAATGTTTGATTTAAATAATTAAATAAGGTGGTGTTAGATTAAATCAAATAAAGGTTAATTTATTTAATTTAAAAGAGATGACTTTAGAGAGCAATTAAATAAAGTGAATTATTTAATTAAAAGAGGGACTATAGGATTAAATAAAAAAAATGATTTGTTTAATTAATAGTAGAAGATGACTTAGTAAAATAAAATTGGTTAATTTAATTAAGAGATGAAATATGATGAATTTAATAAAATAAAGATTATTCAATTGAATTGATTTCACGTTTTTCAATGTTTAGATCACCACATAAGTTGGAGTATATAGATCAAGATTTATTCACAAAGAAAGATGTAAATAATTTCCCCTAGTGTCTATCACAATGTTTGAAAGGTCATGGGTGGATGCTTGGGTAGGTGGATAGATGGATGGATATGGTAAGCGTGCAAAGGATTCCAATGACTATCTTGTGACAATATTTAAGGTGTTTGAACAGAGGATTCTCATTTGGATAGTGCTTCATGGCTCAGATAATGTTGGGTAGGCTAGGATCAATGAAAATGACCCATGTCAATATTTTTACCGTAAGTGTAAAGTGTGCACCAAAATTTATCAAGTTAAAGATAATTTGGACTATGGATGTAGATGGATGAAAATGGATTAGATAAATGGTTCATGAATGAATGTATTTATTATGGATGGGATTTGATTCTTCTAACTGAACTGGCACACACAAATGCTCAATTCTACAAATGATGCATGTTTGCCAAGTTTTCATCATGGTACTTGTCCAAAGTCCCACCGTAGAGGTTTTCACTAAAGAGTGATTTTATTTTTACTATTTCCATGATTGTTTTGATTTTTTCTAAAAGATATTAAGTTCTTGCTAAACAAGTTGGTGGTGTTGATGTAGATGTTTCTGTCATAAGGTGTCATCAATATCCTACTTGAAGAAGTTGCCTTGCCAAGATATGTGCACTTGAATGCAACTTTTGAGATTCTTGATTGAATTTGCTAATACCAAGGTTAATTTTATCTTCGTGTGCACATCTCAATAAAGTTCCTTTTGAATCCTTATGATGAAGGGTTGTTGCCAATACATGGTCAATGTGAGAATTGGATATTATGCATGGAGGCATGGATGGTGGACAATTTTTAGGAATAAAATATTGATTGGTTGATAACTTAGAACCTTTCACTCTCCAAACTTCAAAATATGAGCAATAATGGGTGGATACGAAAGTGTGCATGGAATTAGAACCAACTACTTAATATACTTTGGATGTGACTTGAGAAATTTCTTTTTCCTTTGTGAAAATTTTTGATGGATACTTTTCCCTTTTTCATTTTTCCTCATAGTTTCTTTGACTAAAGGAGTTTAATAGGGATAATCATTCTTTATATTCTTTGGTATCCAATTGTATTTGATTTTTCCTTCATGCTTCACTACTTCTTTTTCTTTGATGACATTTTTCATGCTTTGATTCAAATATTTCTCTTGATATTGGTTTGAATTCATGGATGGGGTGATGGGTGGAGGGAGATTCATGACATGGCTAATTGTAGTATTGGCATTGGTTTCATCATAAGGATCCTTCGTTCTCCCTATGTCGATGTTTTATTGAGATGAAGTTTCCCCCAAAACTAAATAACCAAGACCTTGACGCTCAGATTGCCAATAATCTACACTAGTTCTAGAATACCCTGTTCATGTAGGCCTAATCCTCTATCGTGATAATTCACCTGTTGAAACATTTTATTTGCAATAAGATATAATTTATCTTTGTAGAAGGTTGTTAATATTTCTCTGCTCTATCATGGATCTTCAAAGGTGATAGCTTCTTCATCGATAAGATAATTTTCCCTTAAAAAGGTGAGTGATCCAAGTTTATAAGTGATATGACCCTCCATAAGTGGGATAACTTCCACATTGATATATTTTGCCTGATCTTGTGAAATATTAGATTTTAATGGTTCTCCTAGAGGTGTTGATGATTCACTGTCAACATAAAATTCTCCCCCATGATTCATATTTGATATGCCTTCACGGGATATTTTTGATTCACAAATTTTGTAGAAGCCTTCTTTATGACCCATTTTTGATGTCTCTAGATTTTTCTATATCTTGATCCTATGTATGAATGTTAAGAGTATGAGACTATTTTTCCTTGCTAATGATATCAAGAGTATGAGACTCTTGTTTCAAATGAAGATCATCTACATGTCCATCCGAAAAAATCATCTAACATGTGGGTAGATGGAGTAGTATGTGTGATATGGATATGATCATAATTTGTGACATTTTGTATAGATAGGAGAGTGTCCAGTAGATCATTGTAGTACCTTGGAGATATGAATTATTGATCTTGATTAATTTTAGAATTTCTTTTGACATGCTTTGGATCACGTTGTTGGCATGGGTCAGTTTCAAAGGATGTATTGATTATAAAGGGTTCTTGGATATCTTCATTAGGAATAGGAAGTGGCTCAATATCCTCTTGATCTTTGAGTGGAGTTGGATCAAATGTTGAGTTGAGGATTTCTTCAATATCTACAACCATGAGGTCGAAGAATGTCAATATGTCTTGGAAAACACCATTGCTAGAATTTGATGAAAGATGTCGATCATGCTTTGGGTTAAAATCTTGAGATATTTCCTCTAACTCATTAGGTCATGTAGATACACTTTAAACATGATCGTTGGTGGAGGGATCATCCATTATAGCATCAAATAATATTAACACTCCTTTGAAAGATCATTGTTGGATATTATTAATGGGTATTTATCATGATCAAAAAGTGACTCTTGATGTATGTTGAGTTGATCTTTGGACAATATTTTTAAGTCGAATACAATTTGATGTTGTGTCTCCCTTTATTTTGTGAAAATCTCAAACGTGCTTCTCATTATACCCTAGTGTTTTAACTTGGGGCTCCTGATAATTCTCATAAACAAGGATTTAAATGATATTTTATTGTATTAGTTGCTACATGACCGGTTCGATTGGCTCCCCAAGTGGTTTGTATTTTTTTTTTGTTACCTTGAGATATTTGTACTTTAAATTGACCTTATAGTGATTGATTTTGGAGATGTAGTGATTGGGTTTGTTGTTGATCTTGATATCCAACCTTTTGACATTGAAGATATTGTTCTTGATGTGTTTGGGGACACAACCCAATGCTTTGATTATATGGTTCAACCAATGGAAGAGTCTATTGATTTTAGGGTGGAGATGTCTCTTAGCATAATGGATCAACTATTTTGGCAAGTGAAGCAATTTGATGTTCCAAAATTTGATCTTCACACCCTTGATATAGTTGATTTCTTTTTTGTTCAAGAAGATTTGGAATGTATACTTGTGGTGTTTACATGTGATCATGGACAAAATGATTTTAATATATATCTTTATTTGGGATGATGTTTAGATTGTTGTGGTTGGGAATCAAATTTCTTTGATTTAGGTAACCTTTATTTTTTATGGTGCTACCTTGACTTGGATCAATACATGGAGTTGCTAACATATTGTTTGGACTTTCAACAAAATTGGTGTGATTTGGAAATATATTTTTCCCAAAGTTTACCAAGTGTGGATTTGAAATGTTCATGTTTGGTAGAATTGTACATGGTATATTCATATTTTGCATGTATGGATTTTGTGGGATAATGTTTTTTGTTGAGGACTCATGCATTGATTGTTTGGTTGATAGATTAGTATGTTTGGAATTTGATTTAAATCTACCAGAGGGAAAGGTGTTCCAAAATCCAGACTGGGCATACTCACTTATGTTGTACCATTGAGGTTTGTAAGAGATAATGATGCCATGTATGGATTGTATAAATGTGAGTTTCAATAATCAATCAAAATTGTAAGGCTTAGATATTTTGGTTCATTTAGACCACTCATGATGTATGAATCAAGTTTATATTCCATTTTTTTTCTTATGTTGAGGTCTAGTTTGGACCCTAAAATAAGGATCAATTTTTGAGAATGTAGGAGGTGAACCTCTAACTCCTTCGATTGATCTAAACTTTAGGTAAAAAAAATGAAACCTATGATGATAAGGATCAAAGGTTGATTATGAGATAAATGAAATATGGATAATGTGAATGATTGAACCCTTAAGAAATCTTGAAGAGGATACTAGACTTTAGGACTTTTAGATGTTTGGTTTGGATTTGGATAATGAACCCACAAACCCCAAGATGTTGGATGTTATCTTAAAATATTTTTTCCATAAAGTGATAATTTAACTAAGTATACGAAGAAGGATTCATCTACACATACTTAGTCAAACAAAATGATTTTTGATTTGTTTTACAGGATTTTTCAAAAATTCTAAGAGTTGTTTGTTAAATGGGAATTCATTGATGTTTGAGATAGATGAAATGATTGGTTGTTTTCATCATAAGTGAACCTAAGAGCAAATTTTTTACAAGAAAAAGGTTTTGAAGAACATGCTTTTCCATAAGATTACTTAAACCCAAAAGATCAATGTTTTCTCAAAAGACCCTAAGACAAAAGATAAACAAGCACATGTGTAGGGTTAAATTGATTTCATCTTGATTAATGAAATGATTTTACCACATCAAGTTGCCTTGTTTAGTTTTCAAACTGAATGTCTATGTCTTAATTTATTTTCATCTGAGAAGTTGCATTATGTGGAGAACAAGGAAATTAAGGCAATAGTTTCCTAATGTTGACTTTAATAAGAGAAATTTTTATGTAAATCCAAATACTTTGAATCCTCTAAGGATGAAATATCTAGGGAAAGCAAGAGAACTTGGATTTGTCAAAGGTATTTGCTCTTCCTAAAGTGTTTGAAATTTTCAAGATTTGGTGAATGTTTTTTTTAGGTGTTTTAGATTCAAGCAAAGTGTTTTGTTTCCAGACTAATGATAAACCCTAGGATAGAAAGAGACATTATTTGTTGAATTCCCACTTCGATAAATCCAACTAAACTTATTTAGAGTGGATGAATAGAAGCTTGAACACACTAGCTCCCCTCTATGACACTCACTTCTATGGGTCAACCAAGCTTTAGTTCTCATGAATCTCCCATCATAAAATTTTCATCTCTACAAATAATTGGAAGTATGCAAGATGGCTTCAGAATGATCATTCTTGCTCCAACAAATATAGAGGGCTTTGGCTTACTATAAAAAAGGTTCTAGTATAGGAATTTCATTCATTTGGGATCATCCATGTGGAAAGAGACCATTGTTTTCCTTCTTGACGGAACAATCCTTGTGATACTTGAAATTTTATTAAGTACCCACACTTAGATACCAGGTGGAAGTTGCTTGGCTTTAGAGTGTTCCTGGTTGGGTCATTCCTTGCGGTGATTACTTTTCCCACTAGGAAGGCCCTCTAAAGGTACCAAAATATGAGTAGGTTCATCCATAGTTCAATCAATCTTTCTTTGTGTGAACAAAGAGAGAACACACACCATTTCCTTTCCCACACTAGAAAGCTTTATTTAATTTTAGAATTCCCAAATTGAAGTGTGGAGGAAATTTGTTATAGAACTTAATATCACTAAGAAAATTTTGATTCCCAAGATCACCATTAAGTGCAAGAGAAGTGCATATGCATTTTAAATGATATTTTTTTGTTAAAGAGATTACAAAACAAAGAATGCACATGTTCATTTTAGACCAGAAAGAAATAATGGATTCTTTTTAATAACACCATGATGAAATACAAGATTTTCTTGTTCAATTTTAGAATCCAATGTGAAAACTAGTAAGTTATTAAGATTCTTTTTAAGATAACAATAAATGACTCTAATCAATATAACAAGTTGGAAGAGTAAAATGGCCGAGTGCAAGAGTTATCGTTGCAAACAAAGGGTGCAGAATGATCGTGGGTATGGAAGATCTCATACTAGGTGGCCCAACAATCAATGACGTAGGCATTGAACACCAAAACCACTGTGGTTTGTGCCACAACAAGCATGGAAGGCTTTAGGAGTTGACGAACCTTGTTCTCTTATTACATAGAATGAGGGAAAGTCGCAACAGGTTCTAGTTTGAAATAGATGGGGCTACGCCAACATGTGTCTGATGGAGCCAGTCGACTTCAAAAAGCAAGGAAATAAATTTTGGAGACCAAAGAATCAAGAAGTTTCAGACAACCAATTGAACCCTAACATTGAACATACCATAGTGGTTTCTTTAATGGTAGAGGGAAATGTTTGGAATGAGTTGGTGAATCAGTTAAAAGAAAAGTATTTTTTCATGAAATGGAGTGGTTCATGGTGAGCATTAGTAAGGTGATAAAATGGTATAATGAGCATTGGGGGGAATCCATGGTACTGAAAAATCTCCCGAATAAGTTTTATTTGGTCTTTTTCCCAAATTCCAGAGATAAATTATGGATTTTAAACAATGGGCCATTCTTAATGGGGGTAAAGGGTTTTACATAAAATATTGGTCTCTAGATTTCAACCAAAAAACTAAATCCATATCTAAAGTTCCAATCTCGATAAGACTATATAAGTTACCTTATGAATATTGGTATATGGAAACCCTCAAAAAAATTGGGAATAAGTTGGGATCTTTCATCAAAATCGATGAAGCCATAGCCAATAAGGATTATAGCATGTATGCATGCATATGAATTTTATGGGAAGAAATTCATCCCATACCAGGAATAATATAACTTATCTAAGTAGCAGTAGGAACTTGGAAGCAAGGAACTGAGGTGGAAGAATTGGTGGATATGTGCTATGGCTATAAAGAGGTTAGACATACTATTGGGGAATGAAATTTACATAGGAAAGGAAAGAGTCCTAGCAAAAATAACCTAACATATATTTTATTAGGTAAGGAGAGTTCCTTCCAAGTGGAAGATAGTAGCTTTCTAGAAGTAATGGAGTGAAGAGAGGAACATGCAGTGGTGGATATTTGGGGATGGCATAAACCTGATCTGGTGTTAGACATGTGGTCCAAATCCCAAGTGGAAGATAGTTGAAAGGGAACGACCAAGAATAGTATGCCAATTATTGTTAGAACAAAGGATTTGGTGTCAGAAGATCTTCATTGTAAGACTTTGTCGGCAGATCAAATGTTGAAGCCAATAATATAGGAGGATTATCTCAGGTCTAGTGATCATTAGGTGGAAGCTTCAGGGGAATGGATCAAGGGATATCAACCCCAAGAAACTAGAATTGTAGTTATAGTTGAGGGGTTAGGAGGGATTGAGAAACCATAAGTATTTACAGTAACAACTCCAAAAGTAATCAGTCTCTATGGACTTAAACTGCAACGAAATAATGTAGATGTAGCTCTGACAGCTATAAATCTGGGGAACTTGGTGGAATGGACAAGAAAGGAAGGTTATAGGGGTTGTGAGAATGATATCAAAGATGGTTGGTGTGAAGAGTTAGAACATGATCCACCTCTTCAATACTCTCTCAAGAATTATAGGGCTCAATTAGATACATAATTGGTAAGCCCTGTGAGGTGATTAACCAAAACTGGGAGTGTTGCCTAGGTTTCTCAAAGAGAATAGAAACAAGAAATCCTAGAGGTGGAGACAATTGAAAATAGTCCTTCCAAAAAATATATGCATCAATTAGAAGCTTAGACTATAAATGTAGAAGTCGAGACTGAAGAGCCTTTTTTTAAGTATATAAAAATCTCAATTATTAGAAAATCTAGAGAGTTCCTCTGAGGATGAAAGAGATGGAGACAACCCCTATGATGACCTATATTTATTGCCCCATTCAGAAGAAGAGGAAGGGGTTGGTGATGATCTGGGTTTAAACTCTGAGTTGGGAATTTTGGAAAAGAAAACTCTATAACAATCGTCAATAAAGAAAAGTAAGGTAAAGGTAGGGGAGAAGAAGAAAAGAGGTCCTAAACCCATCTAGGTTAAATTGGAATTGCTAGAAATGCAACAGGCCAAAAAATTTTGAGATTGGGAAAATTCTATGCCTTTTCCCAAGGGAAATGAGGGTCCTTTCGTGGAATGTCAGGGCCTACAATGCCCCTGATAAGATTCGTTAGATTAAGAGGTGTCTTGATCAAATAAGACCAGCTCTAGTTATTTTGCAAGAGCTAAAATTAAAAGGGAAGGAAGTTGAAGCCTTTGGAAGTTTTTTATAGTAGAAGCTACAGGAGCCTCAAAGGGTTTAAGGCTCCTCTACATTGAAGATGTAATGGAGGTTCAGATGCTCAAATCAAAAAAATCATTGCAATGGGTGAGTGTCACCTCCAAGTATTTGTTCTCAAGTTTCTTGTTATTGAATGTTTATTGTCCATATTATATGCAAGAGTTGAGGAGAGTCTAGATTGATATTTTAGAGGTGATTGCAGTAAACAAGGACAATCTTATCCTCCCGAGTGGGGATTTAAATACCATCCTTAGGATGTGGTACAAGAAGGGGGGCCTAGGTTGGTTGAATCAAAAGAAAAGGGATTTCAATAATTTTGTAGCAAATATTGGTCTATTTGAGCTTCAATTGAGAAACAGTGACTTCACTTGGACAAAGAGAAGACCTAGTTTCCTTAAAATAGGAGATAAACTTGAAATATTTTTTATTGCTGGGAATTGGGCTAATTTCCATTGGGATTTCCAAGTCGAGATCCTACCCATAGCAGGTTCAGATCATTACCTAATCACTATGCGAATTTAGGAGGAAGATGCCCCTGAGTGATGTCCCTTAAAGTTTGAAAAAATGTGGCTTAGGGAGGAAGGATTCTTGGATCTAGTAAGATATTTTTGGTTGAATGCTTTGGTAAGGAGAGGTAACAAAGATTTTTTATTTTATAAAAATTTGCAACATGTGAAGGAATGGAACAATGAAGTTTTCAAGAATATTTTCTTAGAGAAACAAAAATTGGAACACGAACAAGGGTTGTTACATTCCAAGGTAATTGAAGAAGGTTTTATTGAGGATGATTTTCTAAAAAAAAAAGGATTGAATAAGTAGCATGCAAAGGTTCTAGCTCATGAAGAAATATTTTGGTGACAAAAATCAAGGGAGACCTGGCTAAAAGAGGGGATCTGAATAAGAAGTTTTTCCATAATGCAGTAAAGGTGAGGAGATCTTTCAATAAAGTATTTTCAATTCAAGATAAAAATGGTAATTTTCTTACAAAAAAAGAAGATGTTTGTAGAGAACTGGTGTGCTACTTTACTCAAGATTTCAATACTAGTGAAGTGGATTCATCATAGGAAAATAGAATTTTGGATTTGATCCCTAGTTGTGTCTTTGATCTCCAAAACTTAGTCCTCACAAAGATAGTTACATTAGAAGAATTTAAATCTACCCTTTTTAGTATGGGTGGGGATAAGGCACTTGGACAGGATGGGTTTCCAACTCTTTTCTTTTAAAAATTGTGGGATGTTTTAGATAAAGAGTTATGGGTGATGGTAGAGGAATCAAGATCAGAAGAATTTTTTTTGAAAGATTTTAAAAATACTTTTATTGCTCTAGTCCCAAAGAAAGAAGATATTGTATCTTTCAATTATTTTCGCCCTATTGCTCTCTGTAATACAGTGTATAAAGTAATGGTGAATAGGTTAAAAAGAATTCTTGAATCAGTAATCTCCTTAGAGCAAAGTGGTTTCCCTCCTAACCGGTCTATTTTTGAAGGTATTTAGAAAAGATACTAGTAAAATTGGATACCAGGAAAGATTATGATGAAGTAAACATGTTGTTTATGTTAAAGATATTGAGAAGATTTGTTTTCAGCGAGGTGTGGATAAAGTGGGTAGTGAGTTTTATAAATATCCTCATTTTCCTATTCTTCTGAAGTAGTCCTCAAGGTTTTTTTACCTTTGATAGAAGACTTAGGTAGGGTTATCCAATCTCCCCTTTTTTATTCATAATAATGGTTGAAGCTTTGGGGAGATTAATATCCAAAAAGAAGGAAGAAGGGGTTTGGAAGGGTGTTCGGGTCATTAACAGTTTAGATGATGTTTCAAATTTTCAGTTCACAGATGACACTCTTGTCATGGGACACACATCCTTTAGAGAGGTGAGACTAATGAAAAACACTCTATATAGATATAGTAAGTTTTTTGGTCAATGCATTAACTGGAGAAAATCTGAAATTTTCTTCTTCAACACACACTATCAAAAATAAAAAGATATATGTACTATTTTAGGAATGAAGATGGGTACTCTACTGGGAAGATATCGAGGTATCCCTCTTTTTCGTTGTGCTAGTGAAGCTATGATCTTGAAGTCCATTTAATATATTGTTGCTTGAAAGGAATGGACTATTCAAAAAGTAATTGGTTGACCTCAACTAGGAGAATTATGATGTTAAAGTCTGTTATTTCAGCCATTCCTATATTCTCAATGATGTACCTTAAAATTCTTGCGAAATTTGTAAAGGTGATAGGATAGAGAATGAGCAAATTATTTTCGAATGGGCAGCTTGATCAAGATAAAATCTTCTTACTAGCATGGGAAAAAATATGTAAGTCAAAAGGGACTTAGGGAAGAGGGGTGTGAGTTTAAGATATTAGAGTATTATGAATGAAGCTTTAGGAGCTAGGTTAGTTTGGAATATATATTCACGTCTTTCTTAATTATGGGTTAAAATCATTAAAGTGAAATATCTAAACTCATTGGAGAACACTAGAATTTTCATGATGAAGAACCCACCATCTGGTTCAATGATATGGAACTTTATGGTTTCTTGTCAGAAGGTTATTATGAACTATATAACATGGGAGTTAGGGAGAGGGACAAAAGAGAAACTTTGGGAAGACTCATGGTAGGCTCTGTCGACCTTTAAGGATAATGTAGACTTATGACTATTAAGGGAATGGTTTACTCAGCAGTGAGGGGAAAAGGTAAGTGACTACCTAGAGTTTAGGGCAGATGTGGTAGGGGGTGATTGGAAATGGAAAGTTCTCTAGGAGGTTGAGTTTTCAAACCAACATAAAACAATGATGCAAGAGATTTTTAGGAGTAGAAAATTTATGAGATCATACCAAGAGGATAAGGTGGTTTGGTGTGGGGCGGCTGATGGAAGGTATTCAGTGAAATTGTGATATCAATTTTTAGATTCAAAAGTAGACATGGATAATTGGTCGGTTAAGTTATGTTGGGAGAAATAATGCCTCCTTAAAGCAGGGGCTTTCTCATGGCTAGCAATTAGAGGTCACATTCTAATAGGAGAACAGAGGAAACATCTAGGTTTTAATGGTCCAACAAAATGTATAATTTGCTCAGAAGCATAGGAATCGATTAATCACCTCCTCATACATTGTAAAGTGGCAGAAAAATGTTGGGAGATGCTAAAATGAAGTTTGGAATGGCAAAGTCCTACCCTGGACACGTTCAATTTTTTTTAAAAGGTTGGCCATTACCAAGAAGAAAATCAACTTTATCTTGTGTCTGGAATTTTATTCCTTGCTTGGTGGTTTGGGAATTATGGAAGGAGAGGAACAAAAGAATTTTCACCGAGAAATTTGAAACTTTTGAAAGGTTGAAATGGAGACTTAATCACACCATAGAGGAAGTAGTTGGGGTGGTAGCTTCCTAATATTTCAATTAAAAAATTACCTACACTTCAAAAGAAAAACAAATTCAAGAATTTTGGCCAAGAATTCGTTTGCGGCCCGTTAAGGGGCTGAGTTTGGTAAATCCAATAGGAATGCGTTGTAATGAGATACAATGGGAAAAAACATTGGAAGGATGGTGAAAGATCAATTTTTATAGGGCATGCATCAAAGGGGAATCTTGGTCCTTTAGGGGTAGGATTCATAATTAGAGATTGGAAATGTGATGTGTTAGCACTAGGATAAAATAATTTGATGCAGGGAACAAACAACATAGCTAAAGCTCAAGTTGTACTATCAGCAGTTAAATATGGTAAGAAACTGGGGGCATCAAGGATTCATTTGGAAGGGGAATTGATGGTAATTGTCCAAGTGATGATGTCATGAACTATCCATGCTTGACACCTAAAAAATTTGGTTGAAAAAATTAGAAAAGAGTTTGCTACCCTAGTAAATGTTCGGGTTAGTCATATTCATATAGGTGGAAATAGTGAGGCGGATGTTCTTTAGAAATGGTCGTTATCTTCTTGTGAGGTTGGAGATATAAAATTGGAAGAGTTTAGGGAGATTGTGTTAGTGGAGTTCGATGAAGCTGAGTTCTAAATCGCATTAAATGAGTAGGGTGGTGGCCAAAGGGAGATAATGTGATAAGACTACTAAAGTATTATAGAGCTGTGAGGAGGAAGGAAAGTACTAGAAACATTAATTCATAATAAAAGAGTGGAGAAAAATTTAAGTTGGTTGTAATGATGCATTCCACATTTTGAAGTAACAAAAAACTTGGAAATGGAGTAGGTAGTAAAGGTGGTGGTGGCTCAGAATCATGGAGGCTAATATCACCTTCTAGTCATGATGTCAATTAAGTCCTTTCTTTGGAGAGGTCTGTGTGAAGAGGATGGAGGGATTTTTCCTCATTTTTGATGAAAGGCTTGGACACTATGTTCATATGATTCTAGGCGATGCTTTGGCACTCTTAGACATAGGCTCAAAAAAAAAATAGATGTGTACTCAATTATCATGGCCTAGGGGCTCAACCTTGGAGAACCAATGGAGAAGGTGGGTAAAATCATGAAGAATTTTGTGTGTGCATATTTTTTAGTTAACATAGAATATAGTCTAGAATATGTGGTGCCAGGGGTTGGACTAGATATTTAAGAGGGAATATTGGATGAATAAATGGAATTACTATATGGATTTATAGGAATAAAGCCATTTATTAGCTGGCTAGAAGGAAATTTCAAAACAATATCTCGGGAGGAAGCTCTTTTGGGTTGCAAAGCTCTGAAATTGTTCATGGAACTAATGGAGGTAGAGGAGTTCCTTGCGAAAACCAAAAAAAATTGAGATTGGGAAAAAGCTATGTCTTTCCTAAGGGCAATGAGGGTCCTTTCATGGAATTTCAGGGGCTGCAATTCCCCTAAAAATATATGTTTGATGAAGAGATGTCTTGATCAAATAAGACTAGATCTAGTTATGTTGCAAGAGCTAAAATTAAATGGGAAGGAAGTTGAATCCTTTAGAAAATGTTTGAGTACACGGAAGTGTTTTATAATGGAAGCTATAGGAGCCTTAGTGGATTTAAGGCTCCTATACAATTAATTTGTGATAGAGTTTTAGATGCTCAAATCTGAAAAATCATGGCAATGGGTGAGTATAACCTCCAATCAGTTATCCTTGAATTTCTTGTTATTGAATGTTTATGGTCCAAATAATATGCGACTGCGAGAGCTAAGGAGAGTTTGGATTGAGATTTCAAAAGGTGATTATAGTCAACAAGGACAATCTTATCCTCCTCGGTGGGGATTTCAATGCCATCCTTAGGCCATTAGAAAAAAAGGGGGGCCTAGGTTGGTTGAATGAATTTAGAAAAGGGATTTCAGTGATTTTGTAACAATTAATGGTCTATTTGAGCTTTAATTCAGAAATGGTGACTTCACTTGGACAAATAGAGGATTTGGTTTCCTAAACATAACAAAGAAACTTGAAAAAAAAAATCTTGCTAGGAATTGGGCTAATTTCTAATGGGATTTCTAGCCCGAGATCCTACCAATAATAGGTTTTGATCATTACTGAATTGCTATTTGAATTCAAGAGGAAGAGGCCCCTAAGCAATGTCCCTTTAATTTTGAAAATATGTGGCTCAGGGAGGAAGGATTCTTGGAACAAGTGGCATATTGGTTGTTGAATGCTCTGGTAAGGAGAGGTAACAAATCCTTTTTATTTTACAAAAATATGCAATATATAAAGGAAAGGTTGAAGAAATGGAACAAAGAAGTTTTCAAGAAAATTTTCTCAAAGAAACTAAAATTCGAATAGGAACTTGGGAACTTACATTCCAAGGTAATTGAATAAGGTTTAAGTGAGGATGATTTTCTAATGGAAAAAGGATTGAATAAGCAGTATGTGGAGGTTTTGGCTCATGAAGAAATATTTTGGTGAAAATAAATCAAGGGAGATTTGGCTTAAATATGGGGATCGCAATACAAATTTTTTCAATAAGTAGTAAAGGTGAGGAGATCTTTCAATAATATTTTTTCAATTTGGGATAGAAATGGCAATTTTCTTACAAAAAGAGAAGATATCTATAGATAGGCAGTGTGTTACACAACTGAAGCTTTCAATACCAATCAAGTGGATTCATCATAGGAAAATGAAATTTTGGATGTTATCCCTAGTTGTGTCTCTGATCTCCAAAAATCAGTCCTCACAAAGACAGTTACATTAGACAAAGCTAAATCGACTCTTTTGAGTATGGGTGGGGATAAGGCACCTAGAGTGGATGGGTTCCCAACTCTTTTCTTTTAAAATTTTTGGGATGTTCTAGCTAAAGAGTTATCGGCGGTGGTGGAGGAATCAAGATTGGAAGGATTTGTTTTAAAATATTTTAATAACACTTGTATTGCTCTAGTCCCAAATAAAGAAGACACTGTATCTTTCAATGATTTTCACCCTATTGCTCTCTATAATACAGTGTATAAAGTAATGGTGAATAGGTTAAAAAGAATTCTTGAATCAATAATCTCCTCAAAGCAGAGTGGTTTCCCTCCTGATCGGTCTATTTTTTAAGGTATTATTATTGCACATCTAGTTATTCATTGAACTCGGCTAGACAGATTGAAAAAGATGCTAGTAAAACTAGATATCAAGAAATCTTATGATGAAGTAAAAAAAGAGTTTTTTGTTAAAGGTATTTAGAATATTTGGTTTCAGCAAGGTGTGGATAAAGTGGGTAGCAAGTTGTATAAAATCTCCCCATTTTTTTGTTCTTCTAAATGGTAGTCCTTAAGGTTTTTTACCTCTGATAAAGGAATTATGTAGGGTGATCCAATTTCCCCTTTTTATTCAAAATAATGGTTGAAGCTTTGGGGAGATTAATATCCAAAACGCGCGAAGAAGGGGTTTGGAAGGGTTTTTGGGTTGTTGAAAGTTTAGATCCTCTTTCAAATTTGCAATTCATGGATGACACTCTTCTCATGGAAGAAGTGTCTTTAGAGAGGTGAGACTGATCAAAAACACTCTAGATAGATATAGTATGGTTTTTTGTCAATTCATTAATTGGAGAAAATCTGAAATTTTCTTCTTCAACACATGCTATTAGAAACAAAGAGAAATATGCACTATTTTAGGAATGAAAATGGGTACTCTACCAGGAAGATATCTAGGTAGCCATCCTTTTGGTGGTGCTAATAAGGCTATGATCTAGAAGGATTTATTATATTCTTGCTTTAAACGAATGGGTATGTGCAGGATCATCATGGAAAAAATAGGCCCTTAAGTGGCAATAAAATTTAGAAAATTAGAGTTAGGCAGCTTGATGTAAACATTTGAATAAGTTATCTTTATTATTTCAAAAATATGCAACAATAGAATCTATATAAAATTGAATGCATTTTCTAAACTACTTGGTTTATTTAAAAAAATTAAAAATCTATTTGGTCAAAATTTAAAATTTCAATGCAGTAGTACTTAAATTTTAGGAAAAAAAAAAGAAATATCTGTTTGACCATCCTAACCACAATAAAATGATAATATTTTTTATAATATTTTATATATAATTAGGGGACTCATGTCTCAATGTGATGCACATTTTTTTGTAATTTTTTCCCAATTGAATAATTAATTATAATTTTTTTATTACAAATTTTAAAAAATATAAAAACTCGTATGTCTAACCACCTTAACTTCATCAAAAATTCATGAAATTCAATTTTTTTTTTTAATCCTATAGTATATGAAGCATAGAATGTGAAGCATGTTTTGGATTTAAAAAATTTGATACTATTTGAAATTTATAGATGTTTTTCAATCAACCTATCAATCGAGACTTTAGTCATAAATCGAATAGAAAATGAATAATAATAATTTATTAAATTCAAATTAAAGCATAATTTATATTGGTGGAAATTTGAGAATCTCCTTTAAAAACCCTTTTCGTTTCATCAATTTTGGGTGAAAAAAAGTTTTCAGCCACATGGGACATCATATCACTTAGATATCACCACTTTTTGGCCCATCATGATCATGCACATACCTGAATGGATGGCTGGAAAAGTCATTCGTTGACCTTAGCTAGGAGAATTATGATGTTAAAGTCTTTTATTTCAGCCATTCCTGTAGGGTGATCCCACACTAGTCGTTTACAATTTTTGGGCAAACTAGACACTGAAATTATTATTTTTAACTAAATCTTCACATTCGGGCACCTATAGCAGCTAAATGACGAGGAATTTGAAGATGATACAAACTAAAGTCTGAACAAATTTTCTCTATAGATTCCAAAAATAAATTTTTCAAAATTTTTAGAATCAAATTGCACTTCTTTTTCCATCTCCCACAAAAATTGGTTTTTTTAGAAAACAACATTTTTAAAAATTGACACACACTGTATAATGCATTACTTTTTTTGTTGGATCAAGGACTTTAATATCTTCTGCACTCATATTTTTTATGTTTTATTTTTTGATAATTTTCTATTTTTCCACATGTGCAGAACAAAGACCTTCATTTTTCATGAAAAACATATGTTTAATAAAACTAAAAAAAAAAACATAATAAAACCAAAAAATATTAAAATTATATTCATTGGATAGCTTGTTCTAAAGACTAACATAATCATTTCAAATAAATTTTAAATTAATTCATTTGATCCCTCAAAAGGTAAATCAAAAGTGAATTTTTATCAGCATTTTGATAGGTGTAAAGTAGACTCATTTATAGGTGTGGTTTAAAACTAGTGAGGTTCTACCAGATGGGGTTTGATCTAAAGTGGTTTCATCAAACCCTCTTCAATTGGAATCCTTAGAATGGAACTTTTTAAGGCTTAAATCATTATATTTTCTAAGAATGTGTGATTTCAGCAAAAAATAGTTCCTCTTAGAAATTGTAAACCAACTTTGTAGGATCACCCTCTATTCTCGATGATTTTCCTTAAAATTCCTACAAAAGTTGTAAAGGTGATATGAGAGAGCGTGAGTAAATTCTTTTGGAATGGGAGACTTGATTGAGATAAAATCCCCTTACTGGCATGGGAAAAAATATCTAGGTCAAAAGGGAAGGGGGGTGCAGGTTTAAGAGATTGGAGTATTATGATTGAAGCTTTAAGAGCTAAGTTAGTTTGGAATATATATTCATAGCCTTTTCAATTATGGGTTAAAATCCTTAAAGAAAAATATCTAGACTCGCTAGAGAACAGTAGAATGTTCACGATGAAGAACCCCCATCTGATTGAGCGATATGGAACTTTGTGTTTTCTTTTCAAAAGGTTATTAAGGACCATATAACATAGCAGTTAGTGAGTGGGACAAAAGAATTTTTTTTGAAAAGACTTGTGGTAGGATCTCCCATCCTTTAAGGATAATGTTGACTTACACCTATTAAGGGAATGGTTTTCTTAGAGGTGGGGGGAAAGGTAAGTGACTACCTACAGATCAGGGTGGATGTGGCAGGGGGCCCATTGGAAATGGAAATTGCTATTGGAGGTTTAGCTTTCAGACTAGCATAAAGAAATGGTGCAAGAGATTTTTAGGAGTAGAAAATTTATGAGATCAAACAAAGAGGATAAGGTGGTATGGTGTGGGGCAACTGATGGAAGGTATTTAGTGAAATTGGGATATCAATTTTTGGATTCAAAATAAAATAGGGATAATTGAACAGTTAAGTTATGTTGGGGGAAATAATGCCTCTCTAAAGTAGGGGCTTTCTCATGGCTAGCAATTAGAGGTCAGATTCTAAAAAGAGAACAAAGGAAATATCTGGGTTATAATGGCCTGACCAAATGTATAATGTGCTCAAAAGAAGAGTAACTGAGTGATCACCTCCTCCTATATTGTAAAGTGGCAGCAAAAGTTTGGGAGATGCTAAAACAAAGTTTGGAATGGAAAAGTCCTACCCCAGAGAGACTTTTTTTTTTTTTTGAAAGTTGGCCAGCACCAATAAGAAAATCAGTTCTATCTTGTGTGTGGAAGGTTAGTCCTTCCTTGGTGGCTTGGGAATTATGGAAGGAGAGGAACAAAATAATTTTCATAGAGAAATTTAAAAGTTTGGAAAGGATTAAATTGAGATTGAATGACACCATAGAGGAAGTGGTTGGGGCAACAACATCACTATATTTTAATTGAAAAATCACTTACACTTTAGAAGATAAATGAATTTAGGAATGTTGGCCATGAATTCGTTTGTGGCCCATGAAGGGGACAGATTGGGTAAACCCAACTAGAATGCATTTTAATGAGATACAATGGGAAAAATTATTGGAAGGATGGTGGAAGATCAATTTTGATGGGGCATCAAAGGGGAATCCTGGTTCTTTAGGGGTGGGATTCATAATCAAAGATTGGAAAGGTCATGTGTTAGCATTAAGAACAAAGAAGTTGATGAAAGGAACAAACAACATGGATGAAGCTCAAGCAATATTGTTGGTAGTTAAAAGTGGTAAGAAATTTGGTGCATCAATGATTCATTTGGAAGGGGACTCGATGGTAATTGTCCAAGCAGTGATGTCGAGAACTATCCAAGCTTGGCACATAAAAAATGTGGTTGAGAAAATTAGAGAAGAGTTAGATACCATAAAAAAATTTTAGGTTAGTCATATTCGTAGAAGTGGAAATAGTAAGGTGGATGTTCTTTCAAAATGGCTATTATCTTTTGGTGAGGTTGGAGATATAAAATTGGAAGATTCTAGGGAGATTGTGTCAAAATATTTAGATGAATTCAGGTTGTACATCGCATTAAATGAGCACAGTGTTCGATGACGAGAGGTAATGTGATAGGAATACTAAATCATTGCAAAGCCGCGAGGAGGAAGGAATGTACTAGAAACATAAATTCTTAGTAATAGAGTGGAGAAAGATTTAAGTTGGCTATAATGATGCATTCCATATTTTGAAGAAACAAAAAACTTGGAAGTAGAGTAGGAAATGAAGGCGTTGGTGGCTCAGAATCACAGAGGCTAATTTCACCTTCCAGTCATGACGTCAATTGAGTCTTTTCTTTGGAGAGGTCTCTCTAAAGAGTATGGAGGGCTTGTTCCTCATTGCTAAGAAAGGCTTGGATAGTGTGTTCGTATGATACTAGGAAATGGCTTTGGCACTCTAAGACATGGGCTAAAAAAAAAATTAGATGTTTACTCAATGATCGAGGCCTTGGGGCTCGACCTTGGAGAACCATTGAAGATGGTGGGTAAAATGATGAATAATTTTATGGATGAATATTTTTTAGTTAACATGGAATCTATTCTAGAATTGGGGGTTTCGGGGGTTGGAATAGATAATTCAGAGGGAATACTGGATGAAGAAATGGAATTCTTTTATTAGATGGCCAGAAGGAATTTTCAAAGCAAGATGCTAGGAGGAAGTTTGTTTAGGTTGGAAAAATCTGAAATTGTTTATGGAACTAATGGAGGTAGAGGAATTCCTCATGAAGGCCAAGGTAGAAGCAAATGAGGAATGGGAAAGAGAGAAACATCAGAAGAAACATTTGTGGAGGAAGCCGAGGAAGCACCAGAAGAAGAAGTAGATTTGAGTGCTGGGGAAAGGATCACTGGTTGCAAGTGGTGCAGTGTAAATTTAGACCTTCGATGGGATTTCCCCTATTTTTGTTCTAGGACTCTTAATTTTAGGGTGGAATTGTTAAGTTAGTAATGGAAATTTTCTTTTGAATGTATTGGGAGTAATCGGGTTTAGGCTTTTTGACATATGGGTTTTTGAATCAACAGTAGCAAGGGTTTGGAGTTTTTTGGACTTTTCTCATTTTAAGATGATATAGTTAATTTATTTGGTGAAAAAAATTTTGGTAGGTGCTGAACTAAAAAATAGATGTAAATTCATTTATCAAGCAATGCAAATATTTTGTGTTATCGACCAAAAAAAAGATTATTTTTAAGATTTTTGATTTGTTAATTTTAGAGCCCAAATGAAATTTATTAAGTCCTAAAATCTAAAGATAAAAAATTCCTTAAAATGGGATTATAATTGCTCCCAAAGTTTTTAAAAACACTTGTTACAATTTTGAAACAAAGGGTTCCATAGAGATTCATACTTGTTTCTTCTCCTTATTTGTCACCAAAAACCTAAAATAAATGTTCAAAATGTTAGATGAGATCAAGAAACAAGAAGATATGAGGGTGAGATGAACGATTAAGCATAACCATCCTAAAACTTATACCAGTTACAATGTGATTTGAATTTTGGTGTAAATTTGAAAATTTTAACTCTATCAAATTTAAGAAACACCTACACTATTGCATAGCTTATGAAATTCTACCCAATTTAAAAAAAAAAAGCTTCAAAAAAGACCTTTGTATGACCAAGATATGGCCATTTTAAGATTGACTATAAAATCTCTAGAACAAAGAGCATATGTGCTAAAATAGTGCTTGGATGCACTAAAACATGCCACATATGCACTAAAAAAGAGTCCAAATACCCCAAAAGAATAGGTAGATGCCATAGAAAAAAGCGTGGATGCGCCAAAAGAATAGGTAGTTGTGCTAGAACAGAGCTTGGATGTACCTCAACAGAGGTAAAATGGACCAAAATGGGGGTCAAATGCACTGAAACAGATAGTGCATGCACTATATCGCTACATTAGAATTCACGAATGGACCTATTGATGAAACCCGCAAGAAAAATATTAAAAATGGAGCTAGGCCCCACGGTGGGTGACAAAATGTGAACACTTGGTCGCGCCCATAAAAGGATATAGAAGTCATAGTGAATCCTAACCTAGGAATTGGACATTCCAATAGGTGACTAACATCTTCTCATGGTCGTTCATTTATTTGTCAAACCAGGGAACATATACTTGAAATGGAGCGGCACTGTATGTGCACTAAGAACCGGTTTTAGCCATAACTTTCTAGAAGTAAATGCTTGAAAGGAATTCCAATTCTGATGTAGGGACATGAAGTAAAGTCTTACTAACTTAAACATCACTTAAATAAAGCAGAAATCATAACAATTACTGGAAACAAAAACCGTGAACTGGCCTTATGCTGTAGGAACAGACACCGGGATGGATTCCTTATTTTGCAGGAATAGTTTAAGACTGAGTTTGGATCAAAGCTTACGGAAATAAAATTCTAATAGATAAATAATAGAAAGCAAATAGCTAACTACAGATACTCACTAAGTGGGACCACTTAGCAAGCATCAACCAATTACGCAAGAATAGAACTCAAAACTTCATCAGTTCTTATTCATACTTTTGAATCTCATACATGGTTGTTGCTTGTAAGAAACTTAATGCAAAGCTTTGTTCTTCATGATAACAGTAATCAATTACAATCTATTGTATCTCTATTCTCTAGTCTAAAACTCTCTTGATCAACCTTGTTCACTCACGTAGGAGGAACCTTTATTTAAAGAGAAATGACTAACTAACTAATCAACTAATAGAGAAAGATGCGGGTATAAATGCCGCCTGAGATGGTGGAATAGACTTCATAAATGCGAGTCTATCTGCTCAACTGTCTCAAAGGAAATCTAGAGCTCCACTCCTTCCTAGATCAATGATTCATTTGGTTCTTTCCCAAAGACTCGAACAAAAGTATCTGTGCTTTGAACCACTCTTTTGTTGGTGAGCTGAAGACGGCCTTTTCTCGCGAGTTCTGTTATGTATTGACTTGTTCATATCAGCTCCAACAACCTGTAGAACACATGGCAATAGAGGCAAAAGAAGGCATGCACTCATAATAGCATGAAATTCTTCATTAATCACATGCATTCAATTCATCTTACTTATTCAAACACTACATTCATCACATCAGTCAATTGGGAAGTCAAAACAGGGCTATGATTATAGATAGGCTAAGGTATTTATGCATCAAGAGTATAGGATTTCTTATCATCAAATACTACCCATAAACATTAAAAGTTTGTAACCATAGAGTTTAAACATTCATAAATGGATGTCGCCAATAAACAGGAGTGGATTCCACTTAGTTTCATTAGGAATTAATAAACCATGCAAATAGAACTCACACATGGAATTCCTCAGCCAATCAGGTGCCATTTGATATGCATCATAAAATTCTTTAGCAGTGGTAGGAACAGGTTCAAGGTCTTTAGAAATCCTCATCCACTGAAACCATAGAAACTACTCTTTGAGGCACATTGCATAAACTCTAGGCGGTGGCCTCCATTCCATAATCTGACCTGCTACCTTCATCATTTTATTCATCTTTTCCTTTACCTCCTGGATTTCCTATTTCTATCTTTCAATTTGTTTCTTCTTCTTCTTCTTCTCTTCCTTCCACAGACTTTGCTGCATTTGAGTTTCAGCCAGAAGGCGAAAACTCAAAATTTGAAGTGTCACAGGATTGCAAGTTTCCTGAAGGTGCTCTAAGCATTGGGTTAGTAGTGGTTTCTTATATCCAACTAATGTATGGCATGTTTTAGAAGATAATAGGGTTGCATTGGATGTCCCAGGTTACTCTAGTTGCTCTTGCTCTTGCTGCAGGACAAACTCTTGTTGCAGGTCAACAGGGGATTTTGCTTCCTTAGAAATTTTGTCAGCTGCCTCAACCAAGTCATCAAGACTCGGCATTTTCCCCCCATCAGTACAGCCTTGCTGTTCTTTCTCAACTTCCCCTATTTCTTGTTGCATTTCAATAGGAATTTTTGAGGTGCCGGGTGGAAAATTCTTGGATGTACTCTGAGAATTTTCAGGAATGAATTCCTCAGACTCCTTAGAAATGACAATTATTTCCGGTTGGGTAGAAGAGGGTGGGGTAGCCTGACTTTGTTTTCTTGCAGAAGTTCTTCTTGGTAATGTAGTTGAGGCAAGAGATTCATGGGCAACTTTTCTTTTACCAGGTTGCATGGGGGTTTGAGAATTGGAAGGAGAGGATGATGGAACCGCGGTGGCATCGAGTGTTGCTACAAGAGAAAGTCGGGTAGCTTGTTTTTGCTTCTTCGCTTGAGGGTTTTCTCCTAGGGTATGCCCAGGGCTAGATGGTTCATCTATCTTGGTTTTCCCTTTTTCACTCCTTGTTGTAGACCTAGTTTTAACACGGATAGAGGGCTCGGTTCTAATGGCCATAGGACTAGGTGTTGTAGGAGAAGCAGGGGAATCTTGTTCAACTTCTCTACTTGAAGACTCTACTCATTTTCTCTTTTTCTTGGGTTGTGCAGGCAATGTTCTTGGAGGCTCAAGAGGCTACAGCCCTTTCTGGGCAACAAATTCTTGCCAAGAAAGGGGGGAAACGTCCCTTAGGGAATGCTCAGTCAATTTTTTAATGAGGGAAAAATGAGAGACTGAAATGTCTTTCCCTTTCTGAGTTTCACTAGCACTATGCTCTAAAATTTTTAATAAAAAGTTCAGGACATTTATAGCTAATTCATGCCTTATATGGCTTAACAGCTTAAAATGATAGGAGTGCAAAAAGGAAAAGCATCCCTCGCAAGTTAAGTACCTAATTATATAGGAGGCATACTTAGAGTAGGGGTAAGGTAGAGACACTCTTCTGCACCCTTGTTTTGAAATTTCCAAGGGTCCATCACCTAGAATTAAGAATTCTACCCTAGCAGAGATGGCATCCCTTCCTGTAGGAAAGTCTTCACCAGCTGTAGGAGGACCTATTATTTTTGCAATCCGTTCTTTAGTGACTGCTACTGCTAAGCCCCATACTGTGGCTTCTCCCTCAGAAAGAGTTCTTAAGAATTCGCAAGCAACCTCGTCATCGAAGGAATCGATGCTCAAGAAGTAATTAAACCATCCGCATATGCTAAATGTTTGAACTATCTGAGGGACTTGTGTCAAAGCTTCATGAGCCGTTGGTTCACGACGTACAAGCTGACCACCCATTTTCTCAACCGTTTATGTTATAAACCCTGAATCTCAACTTCTTCTGAATATTTCAAAAACTCTTTTCTTTGCTCTACTTCTCCCTATTATGCTTCTTTCTCTTTTTGCTTTACTAGAAATAATGTAAAAACAATTGCATGCAATAATTTCAAGGAACTACTTAACTAGCAGTTAACTTGTTGATCTAGAAAAGGCATGCATTCATTTGGCGACATGTATGATAAAAAATTGTTTTCACTAAATGTGGCCATAGCAAAAAGGAAAGAATTGTTTCAAATTATCCCAGCCCCCTACTTAAAATGTGACATGTGTCCACACATGTGGGAAGTATAGGCGAGGCATAGGGAGTAATGAAAGAATTGACTAATAGACGTAATGCAATAAATGAACAAATAAAATTAATGAATGATATGACGAATAAAAAGAATATCGCATACCTTTTAATAAATGGCCGTGGATGTTGGTAGATTTCACATCGGAAATGACGTTTTCAGAAAGAAACCATAAATGAACATGGTACAGGAGATGGATGATGTGGATGGGTGACATAGAAAAGAATGAGTGACTGATGGCAATGGATAATGATGAAGAAAGTGGCTTCCATACAAAAAACCTTTATTATGGATGTTTTAACATAAGTCAAAGAGATGCTGTAGGAAGAGGACCGAAGCCCTTTGCTACATGAAGATCACTGGCCACAGGAGAAACAAACTGCTACATGAATTCCTCTTTTGAAGCTGGTTTATGGTACAATCGAAGATGGTGTCCATTAACCAACAGTTTGAAGCGGACAGGATCGATTGTCACCAGCTGTACCGAACCGTTATCAAATACATTCTCAATTTCATATGGACCAAGCCACTTTGTTGTAAGCTTACCCTGATTTTCTTTATATCTGGAGTCATAGAGTAAGGCCCAATCACCACCAGAAAATCACCTTGTCTTGATATGGTGATCGTGCCACTTCTTCCTTTGTTGTTGCACTGCTTTAGTATGCTGCAGGGCAGCTTTCCGCATCTCATCCAATGCATTCAACTAGAGGAGGTGTTCTTTTTGCGCTTCAAAGAGATCAATCTGTAGCTGCAGATTAGTCCTTAAGGTTTTATGTTCAAATTCAATTAGCAACATAGCAATCTTACCATAAAGTAGGTCAAAAGGTGTGAATCCTGTAGTAGTTTTCCATGTTGTCCGGTAGGCCCAGTCTGCTTCTGGAAGATGACTACTTCAATCCTTCTTATGTAGCTTCACTATTTTGGTGAGGATTGCTTCCAACTCTCTGTTAGTACCCTCCACCTGGCCATTTGCTTGAGGGTGATATGGGCTTGATTTCCTGTGTCTGATTTTATAATCAGTCATCAATGCTGTAATCAGTGTTGATGTGAATTGAGCTCCCTGATCAGTAACGAGTTCCCTGGGAACTCCAAATCAAGTGAAGATTTTTTCATACAAGAATTCAGCAACTTTGTTGTCCTTGGCATGTGCCATTGCGTTTACCTCCACCCATTTGGTTACATAGTCAGTGCACACCAAAATATAGGACTTTCCATTGGATGGCGGGTCTATAGGACCAACAAAATCCATACCCCACTTGTCAAAGGGGGCTACTACCACTTGTGGCTGCAGAGGCATTCCATCAGTCTTTGTTGGTCACCCCATTCGCTGGCATTTGTCACATTTCCTGGTATATGCTACAACATCTTTTTGTAAAGTGGGCCAATAATACCCTGTGTTAAGTACCTTCATTGTTGTTTGTTTAGAGGCAAAATGGCCACCACATGGCTTGTCATAACAAGCATGCAATATTTCATATGTATCATCTTCCCTCACACACCTATGCATGACTTGATTTGGTCTAGTATAGAACAAACAATCGGCTATCCAGGAAAAGTTGAAACTCTTCTCAATCAGCAACTTTCTCTCTTTTTGGGAGAAGTGAGCTGGAATTCTATTGGCTGCCAAGTAGTTTGCAATATCTGCATACCATGGGGTGTGAGCAACAATATAGAATAGATGTTCATCAAGAAAAGTATCATCAATTACCTCAGATGTGGCAAGCGTAGCTATTTGAAGTCTTGATAGGAAATCAGCGACCACATTTGCTTTGTCTGGCTTGTCAATGACTGTGATATCAAACTCCTGCAACAATAGTAGCCACCTTGCTAACCTTCCAGAAATGGCAGGTTTATTCATAAGGTACTATATTGCTGCATGATCAGTGTGACCAAATACTTGGTAGCCAGTTACATAATGCCTAAACTTATTCAGGGCATACACCACTGCTAGCAACTCCTTCTCTGTGACAGTGTAATTCAATTCTATCCCTTGTAGATTCTTACTGATCAAATAGATAGCATGCTCAATGGAATTCTCCTTCTATCCTAACACAGCCCCTATGGCATGATTAGATGCATCTATATGTATGTGAAAGGGTAGACTCCACTTTGGTCCTTGAAGAATAGGTGCTTTAGTAAGTAGGTCCTTCAGGTGCAGGAAAGACTTGTCACAGGCCTCAATCCAGTAAAATTCAGAGTCCTTAGTTAATAAGGCATACAATGGACTGGCTATTTTGTTGAAATCCTTTATAAATCTCCTATAATATCAGGCATGGCCTAGAAAGCTCCTTACCTCTTTCTACTTGGTAGGATAGGGTAGATTAGAGATGACCTCAATCTTAGCAGGATCAACCTATATTCCTACAGCAAAAATATAGTGACCAAGCACTATTCCTTCTTGCATCATCATGAAGCACTTTTAATTGTTCAACAATAGGTTGCGATCTTCACATCTCTATAGTACTTTCTTCAAGTTTGCTTGAGCTTCATCAAACGTTGTACCATAAACAGTAAAGTCATCCATATATATTTCCATGCAATCATGTGATATGTCTGAAAAGATGCTTATGACTACCCTCTGGAAAGTTGTAGGTGCATTACAGAGACCAAAAGGAAAGACTGAGTAGGCAAAAGTCCCCCAAGGGCATGTAAAAGTAGTCTTTTCTTGATCTTCAGGAGCAATTTTGATTTGATTGTACCCGCTGAAGCCATCTAAGAACGAGAAGTACTTTTTCCCAGCTAAATTATCTAGAACTTGATCAATGAATGGAAGAGGAAAATAATATTTCTTTGTTGTCAAGTTGAGTTCTCTGTAGTCTACACATACCCTCCACTTTCCTCCTTTCTTAGGAATAATAACCAATGGGGAAACCCACTGGCTATCTAAGATTGTGTAAATAAAACTAGCATTCAACATTTTCTACAACTCCTCTTTAACAATCTCTCTCAAGGCTAGATTTATTCTTCTTTGAGGCTGCTTGATAGGTCTGAACTGACTGTTAATGTACATGCGATGTGTACATAGTTTGGGGTCGAAAACCTTCATGTCACCATATTCCCAAGCAAAAGCTGACTTATGACTGGTAAGCATTTGAACCATGGATTCTTGTTGCTCACTAGTGAGGTTTTTATTGATGCTCACAGTTTTTCCTGTTGCTACCTCAATTTGGGAGGTTAAATCAACCATAGATACTTCAGGCATAAATGACATTTCTACCTCGTGGGGTAGCAAGGTGTGTAAGCAGTCAGTTGTTGTAGGATAATGAGCTGATGTAGGCGAAAGAAGAATGGTCTGCAAGGAACATGGATTTTTTTCACAATCAAAATATTCGGTACCATAGTTATTCAGCAGGATATTGGACAGTATATCCTCTTCTTCTTATTGTGCAATGAAAGGCTCTCTAGTAATCATCATTAATTTGGCCATAGAGTTCACCTCCTTTTTTTCTCCCAAATCTGGCCAAACAACTTCTCCACACTCAGGTTGGGGTTGGGCTGGAGAATAGAGGGTAATCTTCTTTTTGTTAAACCCATCAGGTATTGTCATGTTACCCGATCTACAACCAAGGTCTTCCTAGTATGACAGGATATTCCTCCAATGATGCCTTTGGAGATAAGACCATAAAGTTAGCAGGGTACTCCCAGGAATCCAAGGTGACTACAAGGTCTTCAACTACCCCATCAGGTTTGACAATTGAGCTATCAGCAAGCTGCAATATTATAGGTGTAGCCCTTAGGTCTGAAATACTAAGTTTTACAACTAGGTCTTTTTTCATGACATTGATAGCTACCCCAATATCTACTAAAGCATTCTTAATTTGCACCCCATTAATATTGATCTCCACAACAGGGCTTCCTGGATAAGAATATTTTGGGATGGTAAGCTTCCCTAGCATTAAGTCAGAGAGTTGGCCTATGACATGGGCAGTTTGAGGGTCTTTCTTTTTCCTCCCTGGTTTCTTCAAACATGCCTCCTTAATGGTTTTGCTATAGATAGGTACCTCTTTGATTGTTTGGAACAAGAGAATTTTCACACAGATATGCTTTAGTTGGTCAAGGATGTCAAAGATAGGTTCTTCTTGTTTTTAAACATTTCCACCTTCCAACCTTTGTGGGAAAGGAGGGGACACTTCATTAGATGCTTTAGGTAATGATGGAATCTGAACTGGTTCAATTGGTTGGGAAAGGTCATTTGTATCCTCATCTTGATCAGCTTCTTCAGCTGGCAATTCTGAGATTATGGGAGGAGATGGTGCGGGTAACACAGTTCTTGAACGTAAATTGATATTATTCAGGTTGAGAGCATAGGAAGGATGATGATTAGGATCAACAAAATAGACTTGATGCTGCTGTTGCTATGGCTACTGGTTATTTGGATTAGATGTTGTTTGAGCTGGTAATTGGTTTGGCTTTGGGTTGGGACCCTGATTAGCTGCAGTAGGTGGCATAATGGATTGCTGCTGGGGTTGTTGCAGGAAACCAGTGGATGGATTTGACCATTGATGGCCTCCTCTCCATTGGTTAGACTACTACCAATTTCTTTGTGGAGGCTGCCACTGATTTTGCTATGGTGGTTGCCAATTCCCTTGTGGGGATTACCAACAGTTTTGCTGGGCATTTGGCCAAGGATTATTCCGTTGAGTTTGAGAATATGGGCCATAACTTGGAGGATATTGGTTTTGCCATTGATTATTATATCAACCAAAATTGTGCAAGGGGTCCTGAGGCATACCTTGTCTTGGGGCCCATGGCCTGCACTGAGCAACAAAGAACACCTCTTCCTCTCCTTCAATAGTTTTGAACTCGGTAGGAAGATGGTGCACCTCCAAATTGGCCACTGATTTGCATCTACAGTCCCTCTTCTTCTGTCTGCAGTGAGGGTGATATTTAGCCAGCATCACATCAGCTTCTTCCTTCTTCCTTCTAGCTTGCATTGTGTCTAGCTAAGTAGCTACATCATTGATGATGTCTTGCTTGAGGTCAGACAACAGATTAGAGAGTTCTCCTTTTGATACACCTGAGCCACTTCCTTTGGCAATAGAGGGTCTGAATCCTCTGCCTTTCTTTACACTTGCCCTAGAGTAATTGAGACATATTGTCTTGATGTCATCCCAATTACTTTGGGTAATATCTCCTCCAGCCATGAGGTCTAGTGCTTCCATGCAGGTATCATTGACTCCCCTTAGAAAGAGAAGTTTTTTAGACCCCTCATTTAGCTCACGCTGAGTATTTTTCTGCACACTGAACAAAAACCAGGAGACATAGTCCTCCAAGGTTTCATCCTCCTTTTGTGCCATCTTGAAGAGGTCATCTCCTCTCATATCATTTCCCCTACAATATTCCTTATACTTCCCTAAGAACAGTTCCTTCAATTCATCCCAAGTGGCTGCTACATTGCCTCCTAATCCCATGAACCATCTTAAGGCTAACTCCTTTAAGGTAGAAGGAAACAATTTCATCTTATGGGCATCAAAAGTATAATCATAACTCCTACATAGGATGTCAAATTCAAACAAGAAGGTATGAGGGTCTTCTGTAATCAGGCCATAGAACTTTGGGAGCAATGAAGCAGGGATATTTTTGAGATTATTGTTGTCATGGAACTCAGGGAGCGGAAAGGGAAAAGTAGGCACTGCCATCCTTGATGGTGGTCTTGGGTTAGCTCCTGGCTAGTAGACAACAACGGCTAGTGGATTGTTATGGGTATGTAGGTTATTCAACTATGATGCGAGTAAATCAATAATATCAGGTATATCAATTAGGTTCAAATTGATCTCTGAGGAAGAAGAAGATGAAGTGACAAGGTCCTATCCGACATCCAAATATGGTTCTTTTGAGACAATTTCTAGGTCAATCTCCGGGTTATTTTCTTGGATATCTAAATTTCTAGGAAGGAATCTTCCAAATTGGTCTCTTCTTCTATGCATGGAATGGACTTAACTAAAATGAAGAATTTCTAAAATTCTTGAAAGCTAAAACTATTGCTAAAAATGGTTAGGATAGGTTCTTAACTTGACACCATCCCCGGCAACGGCGCCAAAAATGGTCGCACGCATAAAACGATATAGAAGTCGCGATGAATCCTAACTTGGGAATTGGACATTCCAGTAGGTGACTAACATCTTCTCATGGTCATTCATTTATTTGTCAAACCAGGGAACGTATACTTGAAACAGAGCGGCACTGTATGTGCACTAAGAATCGGTTTTAGCCATAAGCTTCTAGAAGTAAATGCTTGAAAATAATTCTAATTCTGATGCAGGGACATGAAGTAAAGTCTTACTAACTTAAACATCACTTAACTAAAGCAGAAATCATAACAACAATTACTGGAAACAAAAACCATGAACTGGCCTTATGCTGCAGGAACAGTTTAAGACTGAGTTTGCATCAAAGCTTATGGAAATGGAATTCTAATAGATAAATATCAAAAAGCAAATAGCTAACTACAGATGCTCACTAAGTGGGCCCCCTTAGCAAGCATCAACCAATTACGCAAGAATAGAACTCAAAACTTCATCAGTTCTTATTCAAACTTCTAAATCTCATACATGGTTGTTGCTTGTAAGAAACTTAATGCAAAGCTTTGTTCTTCATTATGACAGTAAACAATTACAATCTATTGTATCTCTATTCTCATTATAAATGCATGTAGGTGAAATTTGAAATTCAAAAGATGGCTTGTGGATGGAGACTTGAATGATGAGTTAATGCCAATTGGCTCAAGGCAAAAAGACATGTAAGAGGATTAAATTCCTTGTTGGATGTGCAAACCCTTTTGGAGGGATTTTTTGAATTTGAGGAAAATTCCCTTATTGATGTCAAGTTGAGAGAAAATAGAAGAATTAATAAAGAAAATACAATTATTTATTGTGCAAGTTGCAAAATCTAGAGGATTTGATGGATTAGGATTAGCATTAATCAGGATTTGATTAACTTAGATAAAATTTAGATGATTGGCAGTTTGATTTACATTTTTGGCTTAATTTAAATCAAAGTTGAGAGGACTAATGGATTTTAGATTTAATTAAATAAAGGTTGATTTATTTAATTAAACAATTTGGTGTTAGATTAAATCAAATAAAAGTTAATTTATTTACTTTAAAACAGATGACTTTAGAGAGTAATTAAATAAAGTGAGTTTTTTAATTAAAAGAGGGAATATAGGATTAACTAAATAAAATGATTTATTTAATTAATAGCAGATGATGACTTAATCAAATAAAAATGATTTATTTAATTAAGAGAGAAAATATGATGAATTTAATCAAATAAAGATTGTTCAATTAAATTGATTAGTAAAGGAGATGTTTCAGGATAGACTGGTCTTAGTAAGATTAGGATCAGATGTGTAGGATCAATCTATATACTTTTCACATCTACAAAAATCTATGAAGAAAATGATGGATTCAAATTATCAAAGAGTTTGATAGCTAAGCGTAGATATGAAAAATTGAGGATGGAAGAAGTTCAGGATATCTAGCAAGCTATTTTGAGAGAGATGATAGTGCATTAAATGAAGTCAAAAATCAAGGAGACACTCTAAAAGATGAAAATGTTATGGAGAATATTCTGATGACCCTACTAGAGAGCTATAGTGAGAAGATCTCAAGCATTGAGGAATTTTATGATCCAAAGAAGTTCACTAGAGAGCAACTATTTGGCACCTTGACCACGTTTAAGATGAGGATATTTTCAAAAGGAAAAGAGAAACCTAAAACAATCTTCAAATCCACAAAAATAGAAGAAGCTCTAGATAGTGAAAGTTCAAATGAGTTGGAAGACAAATGCATAAGAAAACTTAAGAAAAGTATCGATAAGTAAAAGGGTATCTTACCTCTTAAATTTTTTAGATGTGGAAAGATTGGTCATTTAGCAAATAGCTGTCTGGACAAAAGAACAAAGTAATTTTTTAAAAAAATCCATAAGAAGGCCTATTATGTTAATGAGAATGCCAGTATTCCATATGATGAATCAGATCACAAGGATTGTTTATGCTCTTCCATCTCCCTGAACATTCTTTATTTATTGTCAAGCTGCATTCCTAAATTCCCATGGAAGGTTGTTATTTAATTAATCAAATAAATGGCCTACAATATCTCTTGAATATGAGTAGGGGCCTTATGAAATTCCTTCATTTTGTACATAATCTCTTTCAAAGTTCATACTCTAGTGCTCCATTGAATCCATTCAGTTTGAAAAACCCTCTAGACCTACAAATATTTACTGTTGGCCTCATGGATACTCTTGTAAGTTTCCCATACAACATCAACTCTATTGACCAATTTCGTCACTCTATGTTTTAATACATCCTAAAAAATATCACTTCTGACCTTAACTGTCTCCAGCTTGTCCTTCTTTGTCTTCTCCTTTTCCGTCTTTAACTGATGTTTTAAATTATCAATCCTTAAGGCCAAGGTCTCCCTATATTATGTAGACAAGTTTGAAGAAGATGAGGATGGAAAAGGCAATGTCCTCACTAATTCGCTAGCCTGAATACTGGCTCTCATCTTTTTTATTTCATCCAAGGCCTTATTATACTCCTTCACCAAGGAATCATACTTCTTCAGAGAAATTTGGGTTGTGTCTACATTGAAATTCACAACATGAGTAGTTAACCTACCTACTTGGATAGGAGTTATATATGTGGTTCTCTTCACAACCATGGAACCCATAACAACTTCAATAGGACTAGCAACCTAATTTTTTCTAGTATTGGGTGCCATGGACCAAATCGTAAGAGTATGAAACTTTGGACTATATCCAGATCCAAACACCTTATTTTCAAAATGCTCCTTAGATATAGAAGCTTGAGGGTCTCTTCTTATTGCACCAAGTGTGATAGCTGAGGTGATGGTGCATCCTAGTAGCAACATCATTCAAATTTATGTGACAATATCTCTAGCCTCAATAGGAGTAATATCAACAATCTCTACCATACTATTTTCTTCCTGTGCCTTCTCAGCCTCTTCTTATTTAGAAGGATCAAAATTATCCCTTTCTTTGTCAAGCCATTCCTTTATCTCTTGGCTTTTTTGCTACACAATAAATTCCTTGAATTCCCTAGATTGCACAAATACATTCTCTACAAAAAAATCATTATACTTCTTGATCCTAAGATCATCATTAGCCTTTTGATCATAATTCCATTTGCCAATTTTATCTTGGGGAGCATGTAAATAAAGCGTACCTTCAATATTAGGGGAAGGGAATTTATTTTCAAACTCCTCATCACTAGGCACATGCTCTACCACTTGTTCCTCCTTAATTACTTGAATATCTTCTTCTTGCACATCTACAAGTTGCTCATGAATATCCATAGCTTGAGGTTGTTGATCTAAGAGAGCTTGAGCTCTCTCAGTAGCCTCCTAAACCTTTTCCTTGAATTCACCATTATGGTTACCCCTTAGCTTTGCAAAATCTCTTTCAAAATTATTTTCAATTACATCATTACGGATCACATAAAAGGAATTGCTCTTCATATATATCTCTTCAATATATCTCTTCAATGTCCATTCCCTTTTTCTAATTATAATAGCCTCATTCCTAGTCAAGTTTCTCAATAAATCATTTATGTACAAGAAATGGTTATATAACCCTAATAATTTTTCTCCCTTCTCTTTGTATGCACAAAGCCTTTTGGGTCAAAAATTCTAACCTCATGAATAGGTAACCCGATGAATTGGAGCAAAAGAACATTGGGGATTCACCATAGTACCCTTCCTAGGCTTTCTAAATAATTCTATATCCATAAAATCAATCTACAAAATCAACTCCATATATTCCAATTGGTCAGACACATACAAGAGAAAGTAGTGTTGTGCTACCCTAGCTCCATAAGCCCTGATTAGAGTATACTTTGTATGCACAATTTTTTTTTCCCAATTATGGTGTTTATTTAAATCTACCACCTCCTTTGGATGAATGATGTTTGTGATTGTTAGAGAAAGCCAATGAATAGGTACCACACTAGAACTCTCTAGGATACCAAACTTGATAACATCAACAAACACCAAACACCAAATAGTTAGAATTGAAATAATCCTAGTCCCAAATATGTGTCCACATTTGGACTGGACAAATATTATTCTCATTGTCCCTCATTCTCAGTTTTAGCTTTATTTTCTAGTTTTGATCACCCTTAAATATAAGTATATACATTAATAGAGAATAATGTGGGAAATGTAGAGGGAGATTCTCCTTCTTTAGATTGATGAAATCCTGATGCATTTGTTTTGCAAAATAAGCAACATAATCAAAATTAGTGTTATGACTATGGTGCTATATATCTTCTTCCATCACCAGCAGGTTAGTGGCTATCCTAGCCTTCAAATAATGAGTTAGAACCTGATTTAGTTAATCATATGTGTTCTTAAAATAATCAACAAATTCTTCACATTTAAAAGTCTCAATATCTTTTGGAGAAAAACTCTCCTTGCTCACAATCTTTATTCTTTTGTCTATAGGATCATAATGTTTAGCTAATTCTATGATCACATCTACCTCCATAAACACATTAGGTACCACCAAATTCCCAAGGTTAAGTCCCCATAGGTAACATGTTGGCTTCTTAGAATACCTTCCATTAAAATCATACAAGAACAATTGTCATCCACTCTAGGGCTGATCCAACTCTCCAATTTCACCTACATTGTCAACTAATTTTGTCATCATAGAAACTTGCCCCATGGGGCTCTTTCCAATTTTTGACCCACCCTCTTTTATGTTCTCAAAGGCACCTCCAAAGAACCTCTCTTGAATTTTATTTGTACTTCTTGACATTTTGGACACCACAGGGGTATTTGGCATAGGGTTAGATGATGCAGGTGGTTCCAAGTTAACCACAAATGAAACACCCTTGTTCTTGAGCCATTTAACCCTTTTCTGATTTTATTTGAACCTCTTCAACCTAATCTTGGACTCACTAGGCTCTATTTCAATCATATTTGCAATGTGGCAAGACTAGGGTTTATAGTCTTCTTAATCAAAAGGAACTACCTAGTCTTAAAACCTAAGACACAATTTGTAGAACAAAACACTCCCAATCCTTATACAATGTTTATCACCCTAATTAAAGCCAATCAGTGAGTAAACCATAAACAATTTATCTCTCAAATTCCCTATTATTTTTTAAACTAGCACTTGATCTAGTATACTTGATAGGAAGAGATATAAGAATTTTCTTACCTATGTGAGCAACTAATACTAATGCTATTGTAATTGCTTCTTGGAGTTCTCCAAACTGTTTCTTCATCTTCTCTCTTTTTTCTCCACTCCCAAGTAGTTCCAAATGTGTAGGAAAAAATCCATTAACCTTATTTATGGTCAAGAAATGGGAAGTAACACCATTAATATTTGATAGAAACCTCACGTGAGAAAACTGACACTTAGCCATTTATGTTTAAATCCTGGCCATTGATCATCTCACTTTAAAACCACATCAAGGGTTCTCCTTTCACCTCACTACTTTATTCTCTACTTTAAATCATGTCCTCAAGATACTTCCACGTTGTCTTTCATTTTAGAGCCATCACTCATCACTATTACATTTCACCCTCCATAAGTCCTATCAACGATGTGAGGATCCACACGATGAGATCTTAGCCACTGAATTCAAGGTCCATCCTTAATCAAATTTCATTTTCCATAGTGTATCGCTAATTCATGCTTCAAATTCTAGACCACATTAGAAATGGGAAATAGGGCAATGGAACTAGATTAAGACATGTACACCTGCGTGAAAATCAAAGGCACACTGACATCTCTCTCAAGAGAAGTTTAAATCAATGAAAGAAATTTTGCAAACATGATCCCATTGCTCATTGCTATTTTAAAATTGAAATCTTAGAATGAGTCCACAATGAATGATAGAAGAAAATTTCAACAACACCAATTAGGATCGCGCATCGCTAATCCGCATTATAAAACTCATAAGTGATTAGTGATAAAATAGATGCTAGATATGATGAAAGAAACACATATATCATGCATCAAGCTGATGTAAAACTCAAGACTCACAACCTATCCATGATACATGAAAAAAAGGAAACACCATTCATCACACATCACTAATGAAATTTTCATTCATAAAGCTATCCACAATTAGCAATGAATAGAAATGGTAGACGAGACTTAAGTGGGACAATTTTGCATGTGCTTGTAAGTTGTATTTGAGAAAGGGGACCACCTAGGATGATGTATAGAAAGGCCTCAAAGGACTTAAAAAATATTATTTCAAAGGATTATAAAGCCCAAATTAGTTCTTGAATTGATCAACTTTAGAAAATAAAACTATTTCAGACCTATGCAAGAGGGGTCAATTACTCCCTAAGCTCAATGGCATAAGATGCAACTTAAATGGTTGGGAAACGGTAGTAGGGAGTCAATGAAGAATTATAGCTTTGGCAAGGAAAAAAGCTAGATAACATAAACCCTACGCCCAAAGAGATAGATTTAACCAAAATTTTGTAGGGTGAGAAATGGAACCAAAATAATATTCAGGGGTTCGTTCAAAATCCAGGTCGAGTCATTTTATGGATTGCGTAGACGAGGATTGAAATTCCTTTCCCACTTTTCCAAATCGAGAAAGGAGTCTCCATTTTTCCATCTATCATTCTCCATCACCTTATCTCTTAGTACTTCATTTTCAAGCACTTCAATGAAGAATTATTTCAATAGTAAATTCATTATTAATTCTCCTTGCCAATCGTTTGAGACCCATTCACCAATTTCATTACGCATAAAAGGTTTACCCAAAAATCTCCCTATTATAGTGGTCTTTTCAAAAACTTCTACATCTTCTTCCATAATTTCCATTGCATCAACCTTATAGGATTTTTCACTATTTGATGCAATATTTGTACCAACCCCATTGCCATTGTCTACACCCACCCTAGATTCTTCAATCTTCTTGGATTACCTTTTGATTCCTTGTACCTTTTCATAGCTTTTACCATTGAAACCCTTTCCATTGTCATTTCCTCATCTATCCCCTCGATTGTTAATTGCATCTATATTTATTTGTATTAGCTTTATCTAATTTTCAAGGTTTATTTATCTTAACTAGTTTAAAATATTTTTATATTTTTCTTTATAATAATGATGCTACTTCTATTTTGGCTTTTAATATAGGTTTATATTGCCCATACATGAAATTTATTGCTATTGCTAGAGCCTGTTCCTCTCTATAATGCAAAACTCTATTTTATTTGAACTCATTATATTCAAATATAATGGAAATAAACTATTTTCCATATTCAATTATTAATTATTCAAACAATTTTTGTATAGGATTTCTCTTTTTGTTGTTCATTATCATTTTGTCAATGTACTAGATCACTTTCAGTTGTCTATAAAAAAAAGTAGTTATTATAATTTTAAATAATTTGTTTATTATTCCTATGAATAATATGGTAACTGGAATTAAATAATATTCATGTGTAAGAACATAAGTAAAATTTTAGAAAATTAATTGCAAACAATTAGAAAAATCATGGTCAACAATTAGAAAATTCACAATCAACAACTAGAATAGAAAATTAATTGAAAACAATTAGAAAATTGACCATCAACAATTATAAAATTCATTGTAAACAATTAGAAAATTCACCATCAACAATTGAGTGTGTGAAGAAATTATCAATGAATAATATGGTAAACAAATTTAAATAATAGAAAATTGACTGTCAACAATTCATGTGTGAAAAAATTGTTATTCCAATGAATAATATGGTAATTAAATTTAAATAATATTCATGTAATAATTGAAGAAAGGTTTATATTCATCCAATACATCAAGTGAGAAATAAAATTAAAGTTTTAATATGTTTGTCAACCAATAAATTAATTTAATTACAATGGCATGAGGAAAATTCATGACCAACAATTAGAAAATTCACCACAACATTTAGAAAATTCATGACCAACAATTGGAAAATTCACCATAACAATTCAGTGCCAAAAAATTCACCCCTATGATGTAAATTGAAGAAATTATTGGTACAATGAATAATATGCTAACTAAATTTAAATAATTTTCACCTAAGAATTAAAGTAAGGGATTTTATTCATCCAATACACCACGTGAGAAATAAAAGTAAGGTTTTTTTTTTTTCATCGTCTTCATACTAATATTTTAATGGAGGCTCGAGCCATTTTTCTAACTGTGTAGCAGGGCAGTGAATTGGGATGGCAAAGGATCGTATTTGAGTCTGAGTGGTGATCTTGTTGAATAGGCGACGTTTAGAGGATGTGAGCTAGAATTTGGCTTTGATTGTTGAACAAATTCTCACTATGTATGTTTCTTTGGAGTATATTACTTTCACTCATATTCCTAGAGAATGGAATGGTGTTGCCTAATTGTTTGGCTAAATGGGCTTCTGATCATATTCATGATTGGAATTTGTGTATAGAAAAAAGTAGTTGTTATAATGCTGAAATAATTTGTTTATTATTCATATGCATAATATGGTAACTAGAATTAAATAATGTTCATGTATAAGAACATAAGTGAGATTTTTGATTCATCTAATACACTAATTCAGAAATAAAAGTAAGATTTTCTATTTGTCAATCAATAATGTAATTTAAATGCAACCCATAGTGATCCCACAAAGCTGGTTTACAATTTCTGAGGGGAACTAATTTTTTATGAAATCACATATTTTTAGAAAATATAATGATTTAAGCCTTTAAAATTTCCATTTTAAGGATTCCAATTTAAGATTATTTGATCAAACCAACTTAGATCAAAACCCCTTGCATAGAACCTCGCTAGTTTTAAACCATACCTATAAATGAGTCTCCTTTGTAGCTATGAAAATGTTGATAAAAAATCACTTTTGATTTACCTTTTGGGGGATCAAATGAATTCATTTAAAATTTCTTTCAAGTGATTATGGTAGTCCTCAAAATGATCTATCCCATGAATATAATTTTAATATATTTTGGTTTTATTATGTATGTGTTTTTTTAGTTTTATTAAACATATGTTTTTCACCGAAAAATAAGCTCTTTGTTTTGCACATGTGAAAAAATAGAAAATTATCAAAATAATTTTATTAAAAATATTTGTTTTCTAGGTATTTATGTCCTTGATCCATTAAAAAATTATATATTGAATTTTGATACATACAAAAAAATTATGTTGTATACAGTCCACCTATGTCTGAATTGCAATTGGTTTGACTTCGAAACTCTATTAAGGAAAAAAAATTCAATAAAAAACTATTAGACTAAATGAAAGTGCTAGATATTGTAGTTAAAAATCTAAATTCAAAAAATATATATTTTTATCGTTCATACAAAAAAAGTAATGTTGTATACGGTGAGTGTCACTTTTTAGAAAAAAAAATTTCTGAAAAAAACCAGTTTTTGTTGGAGATGGAAAAAGAAGTGCAATCTTATTCTAAAAATTTTTAAGACTAAATGAAAGTGCTAGATATTGTAGTTACAAATCTAAATTCTAAAAAATTATAATTTTATCCTTCATACAAAAAAATTTATGTTGTATACGGTGAGCGTCACTTTTAAAAAAAGTTGTTTTCTAAAAAAAACCAATTTTTGTGGGAGATGGAAAAAGAAGTGCAATCTTATTCTAAATTTTTTTTAAAATATATTTTTAGAATCTACAAAAAAAATTTGATGAAACTCTAGTTTGAATCATCTTCAAATTCGTCACGGTTTAGCCGCTATAGGTACCCAAATGTGAAGATTTAGTTAAAAATAATAATTTCAGTGTCCAGTTTGGCCAAAAATTGTAAACCACTATTGTGGGATCACCCCCCATCCTTGCATGTACCTGCACCTGTTACCTATTGCATGGGGATTTGGGTGGGTGAAGGGTGTGGTTGGTAGGTTGGTAGTGCAGTGAGGGGGGAGTGGGTGGTGGAAGTGGTGTGGTAGGGGTTTGGAGGGGGTGGAACAATGAGGGTTGTGTGTAGGGTTTTGGTGTGGGGTTATGGTAGTGGCTTCTAAAATCCTAGTGATTGCTGGGCCAAAGCCATCTCAAGATTTATCAACAACCATGCATGCAAAAAAAATAGATTCACCTTTGGTGGGTGAGAGCTCTAAGCTCAAGAAAGTGAACGGTTGCTTGCCACCAAGTCAAGATTGCCTTGTTTTGGTTATTTCTCCTAAATCAGTTTAGGAGGAAATATCTTGTTGGATCCAATATTTTTTGATTTGTAATTTCTTGGGTATTCGTGTCCCTCTCTTGGCTTTAGAGTCCTAGATCCATCAGACCTGGCAAGTTGGAGGTGATTTCAAGCTTTTGGTGGTTTCAAATGGCTATTTCATGGTTGGTTTTTGTTTAATCTTGGATCATAATTGTGTTTTTGAGGGAGGGCCATATATTTACAATCATGGATTTTTTCATGTGGCAGAGGATCTTCCTACATAGGTTCCTATTTGGGTCTGTCTACCATGGTTGCCGATGGAGTTTTGGAGGGAGGATATTTTGCACCAGATTGATGCTTTTTTGGGGAAGTTGGTTTCCATTGCTCAGAATACTTTGGATAAAAGGGTATTCTCTTATGCTCTCATTTGTTTTAAAATTGATTTAAATAACCCTTTTCCAGATTCTTTGGAAATTTGTATTGTCTCTACATCGTAGATTCAACAGTTAGATTATGAGTCCCATCCTTTTCTTTGTTGCTTTTGTCATGAGTATGGACACCTTTAGTGCCAATGTCCTTAGGCAGCCAAAGCAGTGGGGGTTTCTTCTTCTCCTTATTTTGGGCCTTTACTGGAGACATGGGATAAAGGAAAGGTGTATGTGGTTGAGGGTGGGCCTGATAAGGATGACTCTATTCCTGTTAAGCCGAGGGCTAAACGGAGGTGTCAGAAATGGGCCTATAAGGATAGACAGAGTGATCAGGGTTTCAATCATTTTGAGGTCCTAGATAATTAGGCATTGGAGGAAGGGATTCCTAATGAGATTTCTTTTGGGGCCACTAGTATGGATTTTGGGTTGGATACAGGGCCAGAGTAGGCATTTTTTGTTCATAATAATTCTTCAGCTTTGGAGCAGGGGATTTATGAGCCTCCTAGGGCCTCTGCAGATGTGTAGGATGATATTGTTTTAGCAAATTTATCTAAGGTGGTGTTCTCTTTAGGTAAAGGTCGAGGATCATCTCCTGCTTTGAGGGTGCTACAACAACCTCTCAAGAAGGGGCATTTTGAAAATTATTCTATAGTTGGTCATGAGAAGGATGTGGACAAACTTAAATCTACTAGGGATTTGTTGGTGGAATTTGGTTCTATTAAGACCCTTGAAGTCCACTTCTCTCAACCTTCCTCATGATTATTCTTTCATGGAATGAAAGGGGGTTGAATAACACCTCCCATCAAAAGGATATTCAAGATTTGATTGTGGTTCATTCTCTACATATATTTTATGTTCAAGAGACAAAGCTACGAGTGGATCTCATGCTTCAACATGCTCCTTTTATTTGGTTTTCCAGCCAATGTCAGTGTATTGGTTCTAGGGGAACTTATGGAAGTTTGGCTCTTTTTTGGGATCTTGGTAAGGTTGTTCCTCGTTGGTGGATTTCAATCCAGTTTGCTATTTTTGTGGTGGCTTTAGTTTTGAAATCAGGTGAGACTATTTTGGTTAGTAATGTTTATGCTCCAATTAACATTTGTGGTAAACTCCAGCTTTGGGCTCATCTTAGGTATGTTAGGTCTTTGTGCACCTTTTTTTCTTTGGATCTTAGTTGGTGATTTCAATTCTATGTTGATCTTGGAGGAGAAAAGGGGGGGTTACCTACGCTTGCTCCTTATTTAGATCTAATTCAGACTAATGTGGACTCTCTTTCTCTAGTTGATGTTAAACCCTCTAATAGAATATTCTCTTGGAATACTAGATGGAGTGGCCCTAAAGCGATTTCTGAGTGGCTAGATTGATTCCTTCTCTCTAGTTATTCGGTCAAAGGTTTCTTGGTCATTTTATCTAAGATCCTTGACTGATGTGGCTCTAATCATTGGCCAATTAATTTTTCTTCTTGAGTTTTTCCAAATCCAAAGAATCCAACTTTCAAATTTTAGCTTATGTGGCTGCATGATTCATATTTGGCTAATCTTGTTGCTCAGTGGTGGTGGGATGGAGCCCTTGTGTATGGTACAACTATGTATTCTTTGGTTAAGACGTTGCAATATGTCAAGTATCATCTTAAGTGATGGAATAGGTCATGTTTTGGTAATTTTTCGGGCAGGAAAAGGGAAGCGCAAGATCACCTTGTTGTTATTACTCGTAAGATTCAATATTTAGGATTCTTGAAGGCTCTTGTGCATGCTTAGGCCAGGGCTCTAAAATTTGTGGAGGAGTGGGAGTTTGATAAGAAGATTGTCTAGAAACAAAAGGTTATGATTTATTGGCTTCAAGAGGGTGACAAGAATGCTATTTTTTTCCCATCATTCGGTGCAAGCTCATCAAAATAAGTGTTTTATTTCTTCTCTTGTTAATTATGAGGTTCTTTCGATCTCTTCGCAATAGGATTTGTCTAGAGGGGCCCATAATTTCTAATCTAATATGTTCACTAAGGATTAACTTCCTGTAGAAGCTCACAATAATATTGTCCTTGATTGCATTCCTTCTTTGATCTCTAATGAGTTTAATGCTTCTCTTATTCGACTAGTTACTTTGTTAGAAGTGGAGGAGGTTGTGTTTGGGATGAATAAGCGGAAATCTCTTGGCCCTGATGGTTTCTCAGTAGAATTTTCTAGGATTTTTGGGATATTATGAAGCTGGATGTGTTGGAGGTGGTTTCAAATAGGGTCTCTTCTCTTTTTCTATTTGGGAATTCCTCTTGTTGTTGGTCGTTATCTCAAGTCCTACTGGTAGCTATTATTTGACAAGGTAAGGTGGAAGGTTACTCATTCAACTCATCAGTGGTTGTATATAGCTACTAGAGTGACTCTTGTCAAGTCTATTATCTGGGCCCTTCCCATCTACAAGTGCTTTTTTAAGGCGGCTCCAATGTATTTCATTATGGAATTTGATTCTCTCTCACATCAACTTCTTTTGAGCGGTAATTTTTTGTCTCAAAGTGGATCCTTGTTAAGTGGGAATCTGTGTGTAGACCAAAGCAGGAGGGTGGTCTTGGTTTATGCTCTTCTATTTTGAATGGGAGAGTTCTTTCTACCAAGCTTTACTCATGATGGTGTACCAATCAACACCAGTTATTGGCTAGTATTCTCAACCATAAATATCTTCTGGGTGTTGCTTTTTTTAAGATTCCTCGCTATCCTCTAGAAGGGAGTGGTTATATGATTTGGCATACTTTGAAAGTGGGGGCATAGTTGATTAACCATGCACTTTTTTGGATCTATCATTTGGGGTCACATGCTCTTTTTTGGTTAGATTCTTGGGATGGTCACCCTCCTATTCTTTCTTCTTTTCCTCACCTCCTGTCCCTTTGTGATGTTTTTATTGCGATACCATGGGGCATTATAAGGTGGCACAACATTGTGGATCGGGTGTAGTTTTTCTTTCGAAGCATCCTTTTGAGTGGCCACTTGGAGGATTTGAGGGGGATAGTCATGAGCTTTCCCACCTTATGGCTTCCCGTGCTTGTAATTTTTTGAGGGGACCTGATGTTTGCGCTTGGGATGGTTCAAATTTTTCTAGAAAGTACTATGTGTCTATTGGTTATAAGCAGATGGGTAGGAGTTTTTTTGAGGACATTGAGGTCCGTAGGTGGAAGCAAGTTTAGCACAAGTTGTCATGGCCCAAGTGCCATTTTTTCATGTGGTTAGTGGCTCAAAATCAGTGTCTTCCTTGGGATAATTTATGTAAGCATGGTTTCCAAGGCCCTTCTATGTGTGTTTTGTCTCGTGGCTATGAAGAGAGTGTCTCTTATTTCTTCTTCCAATGTTCCTATGCTAGGGATATTTGGCATTTCTTGTGGAGGGTGTGGAATATGGCTTGCTTGCATGTTTCCTCATTGGTGGATGTTTTGGATCGTTGGGGTAGGGCCCCTGTTTCTACCTTCTTTCTTCAAGTTGCTTGGGTTTTTGGCCCATCCTTTATTATCTAGAACCTATGGTTAGAGAGGAATAGGCATATTTTTTCGGATACATTCTTGATGGCCCCTCACATGTCTTGGAAAATTATTCATTCCTTGGGGGAAAATATTGCGGCTAAGTGAATGACCTGACTATGCTGGTGGACCTTCATGATGTTGGTTGTTGTAAGCATCTTCATCTTCCTCCTCTGCAATGACAAATAATGTGCAATAGATGTATAAATCCTACCTCACAGGTGAATAGGGAGGGAAGATGGTCACCTCCTCCTCAAGGAGTCCTAAAAATCAACTCGGATGGCTCTTCTCATGGAAATCTGGGTCATGCTGGCATTGGTTGTGTTGGTCGGGATAGCTCTGGAGATGTTCAATTTATTTTCTCTATTTATAACGGTCTTCATACTAGTAATTTAATGGAGGCTCAAGCCATTTTATTGGCTGTGGAGTGGGCCAGTCAATCGGGATGGCGAAGGATCATACGTGAGTCTGACTCCCAGGTTGTGGTGAGCTTGTTGAATAGACGGTGTTTAGATGATGTGAGCTAGTAGTTAACTTTGATTATTGAACAGATTCTCACTCTTTGTTCTTCTTTGCAATATATTAGTCTCACTCATATTCCTAGAGAATGGAATGGTGTTGCTGATTATTTGGCTAAATGGGCTTTTGATCATATTCATGATTGAAATTTGGTGGATCAGGGTCAACGACCCCCAAATTTGTCTCCATAGTTGGATCACTTGGTCGAACTTGATAGGGCTATTTAATGCTCTTGCTTTGTAATGTTTTCTTGTTTTAATAGAAAAATTAACCCTCCTTGATGTTAAGGAAATTCATTTATCAAAATTAAATAATAAAATACATTTCAATCATGAAATGTCACTCACTCCATTTATGTCACAACATATCTTAACATATATAATTTAGTTAAAGAAAATACTCCATTCAATTATATAGAACATGTATTTTAACCTAAAAAATAATTAAAAATTGTATCATAGGAGTAATTAAAAAAAAAAATATTCCAATGAATAATATGGTAACTAAAATCAAATAATGTTCACATAAGAATTGAAGTAAAGGTTTGTATTCATCCAATACACCACGTGAGAAAAATTCACCTCAAGGAAAATTTACCACTAGCAATTGATCATCACAAAAATTCACTATCAACAATTCATTGTGGAAAAATTCACTCTATGACAAATTCACCACTAGGAATTCACTGGGAAATTAATTGCAAACCTTTTAATGTGATGAATTTTTGTTAACATGAATTTGTCATGGTGGTGAATTTTTCTGTGGTAAATTAGTAAAAGGAATTCACTCCATTCTAATCTAAAAATTACTCATTTTTAAGTCACTCTATTCATCCTTATATGTATAAAAATAAAAATAAAATCTTTAACTGTACTTAAATCTCTTACAACAAAATTACTCACTTTAAATTTAATTTTTTTAAATATATTCAAATAAAAAATTACTTCATTTCAACTAAATTACTAAATTTGCTTTGACAATAATCATAATCTTACTTTCGTGCAAACACTATTATTAACTTAAAGAAAATTACTAGCTACCAAAATGAAACCCAACATAATTTGAAAATTAAAAGCTCATTTACTTATTGAGATCTGCATTAACTGTTATGCTCCGAGCCGTGTAACTTTAACATTATTGGTTAACATAAAATCAAATTGGTCGAGCCCCATAGAACAAAATATTTGTTGGTAATTTCAAAGCCACACCAGACTGTATCATACATATATTATGTTTATATTAGGGGAGACGTGTCATTAGCATTTCACCAGTAGTATCTCGGGTCATTTCCAAAACTTCTTCTAATGAAAAAAATATTTAATGAAATCTGGGATTTCGCGTGTACTTGCATTGGGATTGTAACACAAAAACCTGTAAAGGCCATGGTTATCTTAATAGTCCGAGAATTTAGGGCTTGCTGCCTCACCTGGTGTGGCTATAAAACAAATCATTCCATTGTTTATCTGTGCAATTTCTGTTTTCACATTGTCTGTAGGTGTGATCTTTTTTTCCTAAAGCAGATAGATTGTGATGGCTTCAGAGTATAACGTTACGATTAAGAAGGAGCCTGTGCAAACGAACGCACCTGAATCGGATCTCTCACTGCGGAGGAGGAGGAGGAGAGCCATAGGGGAGATTATCCAGAATCCTAACTGGCTGCCTGATGATTTTATCACGGAAAAACGAATCAGAAAAAGCGGTGATTCTGATAAGGTGTTTGATAAGTATATTTTTTCCTTTTCTTTTTTCAACATTCTCTGTTGGAAATACGATCTGATGAGATTTTCCTAAATGTGATATTATTGGTTTTCTGTTTTTTTAAAAATTTGTTGGAATTTCGTCCAACTCGTACGTCTTCATCGCAGTCAGCATCGGCAGTCAAACTCAATCCTTACCATCCTACTGCGTCAACCCAGTCAACGGCCTGCGGTATCACGGTTAGTCTACCTTCGTTCTGGCGGTTACCGCGGCCACCATGGTCTCAACTTTCTTCACGGGCGGTAGCGCGGTGCTTGGCAGCTAATGTTTGCAGACCATTCGTTGACGGTTACCGCGGCCACTGCGGTCTGTTACCGTGGCCACCGCGGTTTGTTCTTTGACCGCGGCGGTAGTGCGGTAAGCTATCTGCCTCCCAACTCTGGCGGTTACCGCGACCACCACGATCTAACATTTAACCGCAGCGGTAGCGCGGTAAGCCCGTCACAGTCAGCTCTCACGGTTACCGCGGTCACCGCAGTTTGCATGAAGACCCCCAGCAGTAGCGCGGTTGTCAACATCCATTGACTTTATGATTTTAATGTGGTATTAAATTTTTATGTCGGTCGTTTTTTCTATAAGTACTGGGACATATTTTGTAATCGATAGACAGAAGAAAATTAATATAATTTTGCTCTCAAGTAGCAAGCTTTTTCATGACAGTTCTAAGTTAGATTATTTTACGTGTTTAAATTTATATCTCTGCTTTATCCTTCAACATCCTCAGTATTATATAGAGCTAGCTACTGGTTATACTTTTCGATCAAAGCCAGAAGTAAAAAGGTATTTACAAACAGGATTGAGGAAAAAGCCAAAAGGTTATCTTTGTTAATATTAAAATCTCATTCTATTTAATTTTATTTGAATATATTTTTAGATGGTTATACTATTTGATTTACCACAGGAATATCTAATAAAAGGGTGAAACCAGTTCATGAGCTTAAAAGGGTGAAATCAGTTCATGAGCTTTCTGGTGAAGTATCTGCCATGAGAGGTCAACTATCATTCAGGTATATGCCATACAAGAATCAAAACTCTCATCTACTGTCAATATAGCTTCCCATCCTCCAGTAAATGCAATTCAAGGGCAACTTCCATTGGCTGAGGTACAAGATTACGAGGAATCAAAGAAACCCTCTACTGCCATTGTACCTTGGATTCCTCTTATTCCTTAAGAAACCATGTTTCAAATTTTCATGTGTATTTGCATTTACTATATATCTTAACAGATGATGTAGTTTATTTACAATCCACATTTAATGACAATTTCATTGATTTTAGGAAAAATCTTATTTTATTAAACAAAATTTATTGTATATGAAAAAACTTCAACTAGATTGTAGACTCGGACCTAATGTAGAATTTTTTTCTTACCAATTTATAATTGATTAAAATATAAAATTGTGCATCAGGAAAGTGAAGAAGTCTTTTCAAATGAAGAACGGGAGGCCATTGAGACACTTACCGAACTGGGGGAGCTTAGAATACTGCAGCAAGAGCAGGAACAGGGAACTCAGCAAAAGCTAATACTATATAGATAGCCTATATAAATTTTTTTGTATAGTCCATATACACAGCCACTAATTATAATCCTCTATTTGAAAAGTGAACTGATCACATAATCCCTCCACTACTGTAAGACCAACTGTACAGGCAGATTTTGGTTTGCATATGGCGTTACATGGTAAAGCTGCTAAATCAGTGATATAACTGTGTAATTCTGTTGTATGCGTTTAAATTATTATTAATAAAAAAAATTATTGTATATGTAAAATCTTCAACTGGATTGTAGACTCCAATTTCATGTGGATTTTCTTTTTTATCAATTAGACTTAAATTTATAATTGATTAAAATATAATAGTGTGTATAAGTTTGAGAAGAAGGACAAAAAGCATCAAAAGAATAAAATTATAATATGTATAGCTAAATGTCATTTGTTCAATAGAGATATATGATTAGAGAAAAATGTATGAAGTTGTGTTGCGAACTTAAAAGTGTTAATGAAAATTATAATTAAAACTACCTTTGGTCCTCTATAATTGTCTAACACTCATATTTTAAATAAATTAAAAATAATTTATTTAAATTAAATATTTCTCTTTATAACTCAATCACTTTCAAAAAAACATTTAATTAAATAAATATCTTTTTTAAAAATAAATTTAAATTAAATATAAAAGATTAAATATTTTCTTCTAAGATAGATAAATTATTATTTATTTATTTATCCAATGTATCATTTTTTTATATACTTTTTATTTATAAGTGCTACTAGAGGGAGTAGCTCCCAAGAATATAGATGAGAAAAAAATAGAAATGACATAACCATATCGCATCACCCATTGAAGCCGTTATCCCATACCCACATCCCTCGTTCTTTTAACTGAAATCCTTTTTACTTGATACTCATGATTTCCTCTAGTCACATGCGATCTTTCCTCACCAACCTGACGTCACACATTTTCTCCACCAAAGGAGCCTCCTAATTGGTAACATTTATATCTTCCTTGATTGCCTAAGCTAGTCCAGAGGGAGCCGTTTCAACGTTGAATTGTTCTCTCATACTTTCCATGTCAATGCCCCTATTTGCCAGAACATCCGCAGCCCTGTTGGCCTCTCTAAACACATGACTGATTGTGAATTCTTCCAAGATCTCAAGCAGTTGACATACTTCCTCTAGGCCAAATTTTAATTTCCAGTTGATCACCTTTCTGTTCCTCACAACCTTGACACATAGCATTGAGTCTCCCTCAATGTCCACCATCCACAATTCCTTTTCTACACATAGTTGTAAGCCAACAACCACTGCATCCATCTTGACCACATTATTGGTGGTCATCCCTAGCTTCAGCGCCACATCCCATATACATTGGCTCGATGGGTCCCTGATTATCACCCTCGCCCCACCCAGCCCTGGGTCTCCCCAGACCGCACCATCAAAGTTGAGTTTTACGTGCCCACGCCTCGACAAGACCCGACGCACCGAGCCTCGTTTCTTTATTTGGTAGGGAATAGACAATGTAGGAGGTCGAAGCAGATCCCATTTCTTCTTTAGCTCATTGTCCCATGATGTATACAATGTGTCTCGTTTGACCCTGCATTTTGCATTTACAAGTTCACAGATGCTTTGCTCAATCTTGCTAATTAATACGCATAGGGGGCATTGACTAGTCCTAGATCACCCTCCTATTTCGTTCTTTCCAAAGGTGCCATGCAACCATTAAGGGCGCGACAACCTAGACATCACCCCAGAGACCCTTTCTTGGAGCACATGACCAACTGGCCAAGAATTTTGTTAGGTCCTGCTGCCTTGGCTTACTCCAATCCACCACCCAAAGTAGCCAGTCCCAACACTCTGAAGCATAAGGGAACATTAAGAGAATATGGTCCCACCACTCACTATTTTTGTGGCATAAGGGACATATTAACGGCCCTTGAATACCGAATTTTTTCAATCTATCTGTTGTCAAGTTCCTCTTGTGTAAGGCTGATCATAGGAAAGTCCCCACCGTTGGGAGTAGTTGTGACCTCCAACAGAGATGTAGAAGCCACTCACTAGACTTGCTACCTTTCCTCAGAATTTTATACCCTAACTTAACTGAGTATTCACCTGACTTCAAACCACACCAAATAAGCTCATTTGACGTGGTTGAGAGTCGAATCCTTCTCCTACCTAGCTCTTCAAGAAGACATTCAAATCTACCTCTAGAATATTTAAATCTGCCATGTCAACCCATTCATAATGGACCATACCTGCGCCCACTGGTACCTTGACATAGTCCGCCACCTTTCTACCAAATTTTCAGATAGCACACCCAATCTAGTCATTTGCTTCAAATATGGCTGCCAAAGCTTCCAAATCATTCCAAGAGTCAAACCAAAACTCCGCAGTCTTGCGATCCCCAATTCTCCACGACAGGTGATCAACTATTAATCTTCGACTTTCCCAAATAAAATTCCATATGGCCAATCCTCCTATGGTGTTAGCCATTGTCAAGATCCGAGTTGGCTCCAAGCAATCCAAATATTTATTTTGGATGATGTGGCACCACAACCTGTTAGGTTCTCTAAAGAGTTTCCAGCTTAACTTAGCCCCCATATCGAGGTTGAGGAGTTCCAATCTTCTGAGCCATGCCCCCCCTTCCTTAATGTGATTACATGTTGTCTCCCACTGAATTAGAGGAATCTTCTTTACTTCCTTTCCTCCATCCCATAGAAATCGCTTCAGAAAATCCTCCAACGTGCTTAGAGCCTTATTTGGAATTTTGAAGCAAGACATACCATAGATGGGTATCACCACCAATAACGATTTTATCATTTGTTTTCTACCGGCAAGTGAAAGCCACTTGGATTTCCAGGACTCTGATTTGTTCCCGCACTGACTCAGCAAATCCTCCTAGGCTGATGGTTTTGTCACACCTTGACACAGTGGTACCCCAAGGTATTTCGAAGGCAGGCAGCCAATTGAAAAACCCATCACTTTTACAATTTGCTTATGGAGTTGCATCTTTGTATAAAAAATGAATATTTCTGACTTTTCTTTGTTCACTATCTGCCCAGAGGCTTCAATGTATCTATCGAGCACACCCCTGATGACATATGCCTCCCTTACCGTGGCTTCTCCGAAAAGCATCGTGTCATCCATGAATTGGGTGTGAGTAACACACTCTAGATTCCTAGCAACATGCAAGCCTCTCCACCACCCTACAACCCTTGCTTGCCTAATGAGTCTCCCAAGAGTGTTTGCCATAATAAAAAACAAAAAAGTGGATAGGGGGTCTCCTTGGCAAAGACCATTAGAGGCACCAAAGAAGCCAGATAGAGAACCGTTTACTGAAACAAAATACCGGGAGGTTGATATGCAGGCACTAACAATTTCCCTCCACTTGTTTAAGAATCCAAACCTCTCCAACACCTTGATCAGAAAATTTGACCTTACACAATCATAGGACTTTCTTACATCGAGCTTGATCAACATACCTTTCAACCTATCTTTTGTGACTGTGTGTACTATTTCTAACATGGTAATAATGCTGTAAAAAATTTCCTTGCCTGGAATGAATATGTTCTACTCCTCACTTATGATTTTACTCATGAATTTTTTCAATCTATTGGCCATCGCCTTAGCCAGGATTTTTTAAATAGTGTTACATAGTGAGATAGGCCAAAAGCCAGCAAATGATGTGCACACATGTTTTTTCAGGACCAATGCAATTATGGTATTGTTTATATCCTTTACAAACCTTTGATTCTTCCTAAAGTCCTCCATGAGCATCCATACATCCATTCCAACAAACTTCTAACATTTCTGAAAAAACTTGGCAGGCATTCCATTTGGCCTGGGCGTTTTCTCTGGGTTCAAATTAAAGGTGGCTTCATGAGCCTCCTCCATAGAAAAGGGTTCCACCAGCATTGCATTGTCAACGTCACTGACCAACTTTGGGATACACCTTAGAAGATCATGTTCATTCGAGGAGTTGTCATCTTTAGCATCTAATAATGTCGAAAAAAATCTGACTGCTTCACATTCCAGGCTATCTCTATCCTTCGCCACCCCACCATCCGTAGTTGCCAAATTGTTAATTCTATTGCCCACCCTGCCTGCACGCGTAGCTGCATGAGTTTTTTTTTTGTTTGAGTCTCCATCTTTCAGCCAACACTCCCTCGCCTTATCTCTCCAAAACAACTCTTCCCTGGCCAGTAGCTCTGCATGCCTCTCTTTGAGTACCTTCTCTTATTCATATTCCTTCAAGGTCATCCCATTTTGGATAGAAAATTCATTAATTTGATCCATCTCCCGCTCCACTTCCTCCTTTACAGAGAATATTTTTTTGAATTTATCCTTGTTCCACACTTTAAGCTTCGATTTAATGAAACTAAGCCTTTTGACCAAGAAAAATCTCATCAAACCACCACAACTAGTTTTCTCGCCCCACCACTCTAGATTTTTTTGCAGATCCTTATCCCTCCACCACATCGATTCAAACTTGAAGTAGCCCTTGGTAGGTCTTTCACTACAGTCCACATCTAGCTACACTGAGAAATGGGGACAATGCTCGCGTTGCATCTGAAGGCCTCTCCCCACCAAGCTAGGCCCAAAAGAAACCAATCAAGCCTCTCTGCAATATTGGTAAAACCAAGCCTTCTGTTTGTCCATGTATACACACTGTTCTTTGGTATTCAATCAACCACTACCACATCCCACACAAATTCTTTGAAGTCTAAAATTACTTTGTTGACCTTTTGAAGACTGCCATTTTTTTCATTTAGGTCTAGAATCGCATTAAAGTCCCCTCCAAGCATTAGCTTGTCATTTTCCACTTGCTTTGTTCGGTCCCTAATTTCCCTCCAAACTCTCGATTTCTCCATGGTCCCTATTGGACCATAAACATTAAAAATTGGAAATTCCAGATTAGCCCATCTGCATTTCACCCAACCAAGCTACCAATTCACCCCCAAGTCAGCTAGGCATATATCCACATAGTTCGGGGACCACAGTATTCCTAACCCCCCCGCTGGCCCAGAAGAATCACAAAAAATACCTTTCCTAGGCTTGCAATAGTTAGTGAATTTTTCCCCCTCTAGAGCGCTCAACTTTCTCTTGAAGAAGAATTATGTCTTCATTGATTCTGTCAATGTGACGCTTAATTGAGCATCACTTGTCAGGGGTTGTGAGGCCCTTGAAATTCCATGTTATAATCCTCATGTCTGTCCAAGGGAGGCACCTGCTCCCTTGGATGACAAAAACTCTTTTACACTTTAGAGCCCCACCTCCCTAGGAAACTCCTCCTATTTCTGTTTGTTAGACTTCCTCCCCCTACTAGTTTTTGTCCTTCCCAATAGTCTTGCTTCTGTCTGGCTGATGCTTCTTGGTTAAACTACACCAAACACGTCTTCTGATGCACCATTGACAACCCCATCCTCAGAGCATGACTCTGAACTAGCGCCCTTTGGTATCAGGCCCCGACCCTCCTTGAGCAAGATATCTTCTAGTTCCTTTGTGTTCCTATTCATTTCAGCTTTCTTGGTTTCCACCACATTTTGTTCCCAAGCTTGAATTCTTTCTTGTTGAGGGTGCATTGGCAAAGCGTCTTCCCATTCCTTCTCTTCCCTCCATTCCTTGGGTGGATTTCAATCGAGATCCTTTCTACCTTGTGGGTATGTCCAGGATCATGATGGGCCAAAAAGTGGCGATATGTAGGCCATATGATGGCCCATGTGGCTGAGAACTTTTTTCATACCCAAAATTGATGAAACGAAAACGGTTTTTAGAGGAGATTCCCATATTTCCACCTATATAAATTATGCTTTACTTTGAATTTAATAAATTATTATTATTATTTTTCTATTAGAATTATGAATAAAGTCCCGATTGATAGGCTGATTGAAACAAATCTATAACTTTCAAACGGTATCACACTTTTTGAATCTGAAACATGCATCACATTCTATGCTTTGCATACTATAGGATTAAAAAAAAAGAAAAATTGAATTTCATGAATTTTTGACCAAGTTAAGGTGGTTAGATAGACAAGATTTTATATTTTTAAAAAGTTGTAATAAAAAATCATAATTAATTATGTACTTGGAAAAAAAATATGCATCACATTGGGACATGAGTCCTCTACTTATATCTAAAATATTATAAAAAAATATTATCATTTTATTGTGGTTAGGGTGGTTAGACAAACACCTACTTCTTATTTTTACCCTGAAATTTAAATACTACTGCATTGAAATTTCAAATTTTCACAAAATAGATTTTTTTTTTTTTTTAAAGGTCTAGTAGTTTAGAAACTAAATTCAATTTTCTACAAATTCTATTTTTACATTTTTTTTAAATAATATAGATAGCTTATTCAATTTTTTACATCAAGTTGTCTAACTCTCATTTTCTATCTTTTAATGCCACTTAAGGGCCTATTTTTTCCATGATAATCATGTACATACCCTTGTAATACATCGCTCAAACAGGCTTTCTCCTTACTTGTCACTCTTAGCATAGGATTAAAGATCATTAGGGGCATGTCAGCTTGTTGCATCTTCCCCTTTTTTCCTCTCGTGCAATCTACCTCCCAGTGATCTCGAGCACCACAAGAGAGGCATAAATATTTTTTATCCTCAATTTCTATCTGCTAAGCCCATCTGGCCCCATCCACCAAAAGACAGATTTTCTTTGGTATGGTATCAATTGGTGCTACTTTCATTCTTGCGTATTTCTATAAATCACCTTCCATGATGTTCATATTGATTTCCATTAAGGATCCCAAAGATCTATCATTCATTTCCAAACAGTCTCCGGTCCAATATTCCATTAGGAGATTGTACAATCTTAACCATACCGGATGGTCATAAGGCCTCATCCTTACCAGATTGAACTTTGGATTGCATGGCTGCATGTATAAGGGGCACTTTTTCATGAACCACATTTCATTTTCCGTTACCTGAAGCTTCCCCTCTTCATTTGCAAATACTAATAGGAAGAATCCTTTTGGCAAGAATCTTATTAGGACTTCCTTCTTCCATTGTTCCTTGATCCATTCCTTTATCAAAGCCCTATTAGGTGAAATTCATATGAATCGGCATATGAATACAAATTCCCTCAAGATTGCTGCATCTGACTTAGTTTCCTTAGGTACCTCAATTTCCAATAGTTCTTCAACGAGACTTTCACGAGGATTGCAATCCACTGTTTCACGACTTTCTCCTAACCCCTCCACATTTTATGCATTCCCTTTCCTTTGATTTTTGGGCATTTTTTGCTTACTTGCTTGCTTCTTTCGTGGCTCACTCTTTCCTATTAGCCTCGGCCCTATGCGATAAAATGGAAAAAAAAATGCATCTTGTCTCCTCCGAGTCCCCCTCCAGCCATCCACTGGGGACAATGAATTAGGAGTATCGTGCCACTTGCGTTCTGGTGCTCCTTCTTCCTTTTCCCTTGGTTCCTTTTGACGATAGAATGGGTGGCATTTGTCCACCCAATTCCCTTTTGAGAAAACCCATTGAGGGTGGTAATCATACTGCGAGCCCTTCAAATACATTTCAGCCACTTTGTCGCCCACCTTTGCTTTGGTCTTTCCTCATTCCTCTAGCTCTCCTCACCCTTCTTCTAGATTTCACTGTCCTTTCTTGTTTTGCTGATTTTCTCTTTGTCTGCTCCCTGTGATCTTGCTTCTTTTCTCTCCATTCTCTACATATCAAATCTATCGTTTTAATTAAATCAATTTTATTTATTTAATTCCTTCTTTTTATAGAATTAAAAATTTACCTCTTATCATATATTTTATTTTTCTATTCATTGATCTTGCAAATCAATCTTCATAATTGATCAAATATTAAGTGAAGCACATAAATAAGAAAATCTCATTTCATTCATTATCTTTTACCACTTTTATTATCAAAATTCCCTAGCACTTTAATTGTCAAAATCTCTCTTCAAATTTTATGATCAAGAACTATTGGCCATTCAAGGATTATCAATCATTATCATTGTCATTTATCAATCATAGGTCTCATTTTCTAGTCATGGTAATTCATCATTTTCATTTTTATTATCATTTTGTAGCCACAATAAGTTATCCAAAATGTAACTCAAATGCTCTAGAGTATGGTAGGCATATAGGTCATACTAGGTTTGATATTAAATTTTGAATAATTGAGAAATTTATTCACCAATCTTAGACCAAGTTCTAAGATTTACCTACTCCTAAAAGTATATTTTCTAATAAACTAAGGATCCAAAGCAGGAGAGTTTCAAGGAAAAATCTCAAATCTATTCTAGAAGAAACTCTACTTGAGAAACCCCTTACAACACCCAATAGTAGACCTAGTTTTTCTTCATCATTTAGATCATATCTGTTGGAATGTGATGCTCCTGATTGTTGTCATTAATTATTTTCATTAGTGTCAACATATCTTGGTTGATTATTTAAGGTTTGGTTTTGATGCTTTGGTGATGCAGATTGGTGTGTTGTGATGATCTATCTTTGGTTGTGCTTGTCCTAATCAAATTCATTTTTTAATATAATGAGATACAATCTTATGGGTCCAAATTGATCTATAAATTGGTTAGTGCGCCTCAGAACATTGTTTGCATTATAACATGTATATTTCATTCTCTAGTTTGAGATATCACGAGTGACATTTATAATGTTGTTTTGAGTGAGGAGGTTTTGTATGGTCCATGTTTCATTCCTTTCCATTGTGGGAATGTTCTGGTGGTGACCTAATTCAAATCATGTTTGGTTTACTTAGGATTTTATGGAAGCATGAAATATAATTATGTTTGGCCGACTTAGGAGATTATGAAGGCATGGAATTCTATAATTAAAATTTCATTATGTTTGATGAAAGCGAGTGTGGTGAATGGGAATCTAAAATCTAGACATTATGCAAAAGTATACAATAAGAGGCAGTAGACAGTGGAATTCTATTCAATGTCATTGTTGGTGATAGTTAACTGAGCAGTGGATTCCATTTCATAATTCTTCTGGATGTGACTTATTTTCTATTGGCAGTGATCCATTCTCTTTTGAAAGTGAGCCTTTTTCTCTTTGTCTGTAATATTCAGGTAGTGAGCCCACTCGTAGTGATGCTTACCTATAGTCAACCTTTGTAAAAATCACCTTAACCAGTGTCACCTTAATCACTTTTTTTTAATTGAGCATTAACATTCTCCATGGTTTTTCTTCTTGGGTTTCCACTTAAATTTTGGTTTTCATTTTTCATGGTGTTGTTATGTGCTTTCATTTTCATATATGTTAGATCATTATCTAATTGATTTGAGTTTCCTCTAGAGTAATTAAGGTCAACAAAATTGTTTTATAATAACTGATTCACCTCCCTCTCAGTTATCTAGACTAGTCAAAAATTGGTATCAGAGCTTTATTTACTCAAAGAAGAGATTAACTGCTTGGGGTAGATCTGATGGTGCACAAACTAACAATTTCTGGAAAGTGAAGATGAGAGGTTACCTTATTTCTCTAGGGTAGAAAACTTGGAAAGTTGTTGAGAAAAAATATGTTGAACCAACAAATGGTCCTTCCTCTACAGATTGGATTTCAGCCTATGAAGAGAATGAAAAGGCAAGGTATGCAATATTAAGTGCTTTGTCTAAGAATGAGTTAACAAAAGTTATTTCATTGTACACTACTTATGAGGTTTGGGAAAAGTTGAAAGGAATCGTGAATGCTCAAGGCCTTCAACCTATTCAAACACAGACAAACAAGCAAGCATTTAGTCCTCAAATAGATTTAAACCGAATAATTCCCTATGAAATTCATCCAAACATAAAATATCAAATGAAATCTAATGAAATCTTGTTCTAATGCTCAAACTAGCATCCCCTACGGGGATTGGTGCTCCTTTGATGTGGAAATAACTGCTTTTCCAATCCCTTGATAACCTTGATGATGATTGATTGATCTTTGATGAAATTTTCCAATAACCTAGCTAAATTGATTACAAAATATGAAATTCCATGAACTAAAATGCTAAATTCCTATAGTGAAATTTTGTGCTATTATTTGACGGATCAAAAATGCCTAAGATTGTGGATCCAAACTCAATAGAGAAGCTCTCTATTTATAAGAAAGAAGGATGGATGAATGTGGGATAAAAGAATGAAACAATAACAATGTGCCACTTTTCCACATGTGATTGGAGGAGGAATGAGCACATTTTCATAAATGTGCACATAAATGCATGGTGAAATTTGAAATTCAAAAGGTGACTTGTGGAGGGAGAGTTGAAAGATGAGTTAATGCCACTTGGGTCAAGGAAAAAGGACATGTAAGAGATTTAAATGCCTTGTTGGATGTACAAATCCTTTTGGAGGGTTTTTTGAATTTGAGGAATATTCCCTTATTGATGCCAAGTTGACAAAAAATAGAAGAATTAATAAATCAAATAAAATGATTTATTGTGCAAATTATAAAATGTAGAGGATTTGATGGGTTAGGATTAGCATTAATTAGGATTTTATTAACTTAGATAAAGTTTAGTTGATGTGACAATTTGATTTAGATTTTTGGATTAATTTAAATCAAATTTGAGAGGAATAATGGAATTTAGATTTCATTAAATAAAATTTGATTTATGTAATTAAATAAGGTGGTGTTAGATTAAATCAAATAAACGTTAACTTATTTAATTTAAAAGAGATTACTTTAGAGAGTAATTAAATAAAGTGAATTATTTAATTAAACGAGGGACTATAGGATTAACTAAATAAAATGATTTATTTAATTAACAGTAGATGATGACTTAGTAAAATAAAATTGATTTATTTAATTAAGAGATGACATACGATGAATTTAATAAAATAAAGATTATTCAATTAAATTGATTTCATGTTTGTCAATGTTTGGATCACCACATAAGTTGGAGGATATAGATCAAGATTTATTCTCGAAGCAAGATGTAAATATTTGCCCCCAATGTCTAGGACAATGTTTGAAAGGCCATTGATGGAAGGATATGGTAAGCATGTAAAGGATTCCAATGACTATCTTGTGACAAGATTTAAGGTGTTAAAACAAAGGATGCTCATTTGGATAGCGCTTCATGGCTCAGATAATGTTGGGTAGGATAGGATCAATGAAAATGACCCATGTCAATATTTTTACCATAAGCAAGTGTAAAGTGTGCACCAAAATTTTTCAAGATAAAGATAATTTGGACTATGGATGTAGATGGATGAAAATGGATTGGATAAATGGTTTGTGGATGAATGGATTTATTATGGATGGGATGTGATGCTTTCGATTGATCAGGTGCACGCAGATGCTCAATTCTACACATGATGCCTATTTTCCAAGGTTGCATAATGGTACTTCTCCAAAGTGCCACCGTAGTGGTTTTCATTGAAGAGTGATTTTTATTTTTACTATTTTCATGATTGTTTTGGTTTTTTTGATTTTTTTGAAAGCTCTTAAGTTCATGCTGAACCAGTTGGTGGTGTCAATGTAGATGCTTCTATCATAAGGTGTCATCGATATCCTACTTGAATAAGCTGCCTTGGTAAAATATGTGAACTTGAATGCAAATTTTGAGATTCTTGATCGGCTTTGCTGATACCAAGGTTAACTTTATCTTTGTGTGCACATCACAATAGAGTGCCTTTTAAATCCTTATGATGAAGGGTTGCTACCAATACATGGTCAATGTGAGAATTGAATATTATGCATGGAGGCATGGATGGTGGAGTGTTTTTAGGAATAAAATATGGATTGGTTGATAACTTATAAGCTTTGACTCTCCAAACTTGGGAATATGAGCAATAATGGGTGGATACAAAAGTGTACATGGAATTAGGACCAATTGCTTAACATAATTTGTATGTGACTTGAGAATATTTCTTTTGCATTTGTGGACATCTTTGATGGATACATTTCCCTTTTTTATTTTCCCCTCTGTTTTCTTTGACTAATGGATTTTAATAGGGATAATCATTCTTTATATTCTTTGGTAGCCACTTGTATTTGATTTGTCTTTCATGCTTCACTACTTATTTTTATTTGATGACATTTTTCATGCTTTGATTCAAATATTTCTTTTGATATTGGTCTCAATTCATGGATCCCTCATCATAAGGATCCTTCATGCTCCCTATGTTGATGTTTTCTTGACACGAAGTTGCCCCCAGTACTGAATAACCAAGACCTTGATGCTTAGATTGGCAATAATCTACACTGGATCTAGAATACCCTATTCATGTAGGCCTAATCCTCTATTGTGATAATTCATCTGTTGAAACATTTTATTTGCAATAAGATATGATTTATCTTGGAAGCAGGGTGCTAATATTTCTTTGCTCTATCAAAGATCTTCAAAGGTGATAAATTCTTCATTCCTAAGATAATTTTCCCTTAAAAAGGTGAGTGATCAAGGTTTATAAGTGATATGACCCTCCATAAGTGGGATAACTTCCTCATTGATATCTATGGCTTGATCTTGTGAAATATCATATTTAAATGCTTCTTGTAGAGGTGTTGAATATTCACTATCCACGTAAAAGTCTCCCTCATGATTCATTTTTGATATGCCTTCATAGGATATTTTTGATTCACAACTTCTGTAGAAGCCTTCTTCATGAATAATTTTTGATATGTCTCTAGATTTCTCTATATCTTGATCCTATCTACAAATGTTAAGAGTATGAGACTCTATTTTTGAATGAAGATCATCTACATGTCTATCCAAAGAAAGCATATCATGTGTGGGTAGACAGAGTGGTATGTGCTATATAGATATAATCATCATTTGTGACATCTTGTATAGATAGGAGAGTGTCCATTAGATCATTGTAGTACCTTGGAGATATGAATTCTTGATCTTGATTAATTTTAGAATTGCTTTTAGAAAGCTTTGGATGACGTTCTTGACATGGGTCAATTTCAAAGGATGTATTGATTATAAAGGGTTCTTGGATATCTTCATTAGGAATAGGAAATGGCTCAATATCCTCTTGATCTTTTAGTGGACTTGGATTAAATGTTGATTTGAGGATTTCTTCAACATCTGCAACCATGAGGTTGAAGAATTTCAATATGTCTTGGAAAACATCATTGCTAGACATTGGTGAAAGATGTCAATCATGCTTTGGGGTAAAATCTTGAAATATTTCCTCTAACTCATTAGATAATGTAGATACACTTTAAACATGATAATTGGTGGAAGAATCACCAATTATAGGATCAAATAATATTAACACTCCTTTAAATAGATCATTGTTGGATATTGTTGAGGGATATTTATCATGATCAAAAAGTGACTCTTGATGTATGTTGACTTGATCTTCAAATGAGGTAGAAGCATATTCAAGGTGCTCACTAATGCATAGATCTTGATCATCATATTCAACAATTTTGGAGGAGATATTGTCACTTCTATCGCTAGTGGTTGAATCTTGATCATTGTCCCCAATAGTTATTATTTTTTATTAATAAGTTCTTGGACGATATTTTTAAGTCAAATACAATTTGATGTTGTGTGTCCCTTTATTTTGTGAAAATCTCAAATGTGCTTCTCGTTATACCTTGGTGTTTTAACTTGGGGCTCTTGATAATTCTCATAAAAGAGGATTTTAATGAAATTTTCTTGTATTAATTGTTGCATGACTGATTTGATTGGTTTCCCTAGTTGTGTGTATTTTTGTTTGTTACCTTGAGAGATTTTTAGTTTAAATTGACCTCGTGGTGATTGATTTTGGAGATGTGGTGACTGGTTTTGTCATTGGTGTTGTTGATATTGATATCCAGTCTCTTGACATGGAAGATATTGTTCTTGATATGGTTGGGGACACAACCCAATGCTTTGATTATATGGTTCAACCAATGGAAGAGTGTCTTTATTTTAGTGCGGATATGTCTCTTGGCATAATGGATCAACTATTTTGGCAAGTGAAGAAATTTAATGTTGCAAAATTTGATCTTGAAACCCTTGATATAGTTGATTTTTTTTTTCGTTCAAGTAGATTTGGAACATATACTTGTGGTGTTTACATGGGATCATGGAAAAATTGATTTTGGAAAATGTTATGATTTGGGATGATGTTTAGATTTGGAATAATAGGTTGAAATTGAACATTGTTGTGGTTGGGAATCACATTCATTTGATTTAGGTAACCTTGATTTTGTAGTGTTACCTTGACTTGGATCAATACATGCAGTTGCTATTATAGTTTTTGGACTTTGCACAACATTGGTGTGATTTGGAAATATATATATCCCAAAATTTACCAAGTGTGGATTTGAAATGTTCATGTGTGGTAAACTTGTACTTGGTATATTCATATTTGGCATGTATGGATTTGGTGGGATAATGTCGTTTTGTTGAGGACTCATGTATTTATTGTTTGGTTGATAGATTTATATGTTTGGTTGATAGATTTATAGGTTTGGAATTTGATTTAAATCTACCATAGGGAAAGGTGTACCAAAATTTAGACTGGGCATACTCACATTTGTTATAGCATTGAGGTTTGTAAGAGATAATGATGCCATGTATGGATTGTATAAATGCGAGTTTTGATAATCAATCGACATTGTAAGGCTTTGATAGTTTGGTTGATTTAGACCACAAATGATGTATGAATCAAGTTTATATTCCATGTTTTCCTTGTGTTGAGGTCTAGTTTGGACCCTAAAATAAGGATCAATTTTTGAGAATGTAGGAGGTGAGCCTCTAACTCCTTTGATTGATCTAAACTTTAGGTTAAAGAAAAAAGAAACCTAGGATGATAAGGATCAAAGGGTGATGATGAGGTAAATGAAATATGGATAATGTGAATGATTGGACCCTTAAGAAATCTTGAAGGGGATACTAGACTTTAGGAATTTTGTATGTTTGATTTTGGATTTGACTTATTCTGATTTGGATTTGGATAATGAACCCACAAACCCCAAGATGTTGGATGTTATCTTAGAATAAATTTTTCCATAAAGTGATAATTTAATTATGTATATGAAGAAGGATTCATCTACGCATACTTATTCAAACAAGATGATTTTTGATTTGTTTTACAGGATTTTCCAAAAGTCTAGCATGAAGCATTTTTCCAAGATGAACTAAGAGTTGTTTGTGAAATGGGATTTGATTATTTTTGAGATAGATGAAATGATTCATTGTTTTGATCCTAAGTGAACATAAGAGGGACTTTGTTTACAAGACCAAGGTTTTGAAGAACATGCTTTTCCATAATAGTACTTAAACCAAATGATCAATGTTTGCTCAAAAGACCCTAAGACAAAAGATAAACAAGCACATGTGTGCGATTCAATTGATTTCATCTTGATTAATGAAATGATTTTACCACATCAAGTTGTCTTGTATAGTTTCAAACTGAATTTCTATGTCTTAATTTCTTTTCATCCCATATGCTCCATTATGTGGAGATCAAGCAAATTAAGGCAATAGTTTCCTAATTTTGACTTTAATAAGAGACATTTTTTATGTAAATCCAAATACTTAGAAGCCTTTAAGGATGAAATATATAGGGCAAGCAAGAGAAATTGGATTTGTCAAAGGTATTTTCTCATCCTGAAGTGTTTGAAAATTTGAAGATTTGGTGAATGTTTTTTTTTAACTATTTTAGATTCAAGCAAAGTTCTTTGATTCCAAAAAGATGATAAACCCTAGGATAGAAAGAGACAATATTTGTTGAATCTCACTTGGATAAATCTAGTTGTACTTATTTAGAGCGTGTTAGAACCAAAATTTTCATTAAGATTCTAGTGGGTTTTACCCATTTAGAACTCATATTTTCCTATCTTTTTTCATTTAAAATCAACTTTTCCCTTCATAAAGCCAAAGTAGCTTTTACTGCCATATTACTAGCACATTTTGACCTTCATAACCCTCACATCTTATGGAAACCCCTTACATAAGATATCAAGGTTAGCATTGAATGTTATTGCATCCATTTACCACTGCACCACATGCAGTTAAATCCATACCCACGTTGAGCAGTGAAATGAACAGTCACCGCTATACCATAGATAATCAAAGTGGTGAGCATGATAACCCAGTGAACGGGTAAGTGGTGGTTATGAGCAATCAAAACTGTTACCATGCAACCGTGGACAGTCATGAGAGACACCACGGTGGAAAGTCAACGAAGGTGTTACCGCCATACCACCAAAGGAAGAAACAAAGCCCACAATGGAGAGGTAAATGGAGTGAAGACTATCACAGGTTGATACTGCTATACCGTGAAGGGTTATCAAAGAGCCCTTGGTAAAGCTGTGGATAATTAAAAGACATCGCGGTACCATGTGAGAGGAAGTGCTAGATCACGGTGGAGTGCTGATGGTGAAATGAAGTGTTAGCGGTGGTCACGCAGAAGGTAGCAAGCAGGTGTTCGGTAGAAATAAATGTTTGTCATGAATGCGGTAATGAAATAAAATAAGAGGAAGAGAATAATCTAATATAAAATTACGGGGAGATAATTATTTGAGGTAAATTTTCTAGCCAAAGAAGAATACTATCAAATTATCTTTCAAGGATTGCAAAATTAAGATTAAAGGTTAAAATATTTAATTTTCCAAAAAAGGGCAATGAATTAAACATTTTATTTTCACCGAGGAATATTGAAGAGATGTAGAGAATAGGTGAAGGGTCATAACCCTAAGAATGTATAAATTTAAGATGAAATAAATCATCATAGGGAGGTAGATTTAGAAAGTTACCAGGTAATTGGATAGGGTGAACACTTGTTGAAACAAGATATCATGATGTATATTGTAAAATATTTTCAAATTATATAATAGGGACAAATGCATAAATCTAGTGATCTAATATTGGTGTCAATTGTTTGTAAAGCTAAACCAATTATCTGACTATCTCCAACGTGGTATTCCTTCTTTTTTAAATTTATTCCAAGAAGAATGCTAAAATTCATCAGACACATTTGATGTTCCTGTGTAATTTTCTTAATTGGTTTCTTCAAATAGGAATTAAAATCCTTTTAAAAAAATTATAATAATTTGGAAATGTCAATTGGATCAATAAGAAGATTCCATAATTGAAGGTTTCCATACTGTCTCCAAACAATCCTATTAAGATATTCAAAAATGAATATATCAAGTATATTTTTCATTTTGTTAGTACACATTTGTTGTCACTGTCAGACCCCTTTTAATTGGTTCCTTCAAGGCAGGATTAAAACCCTTTTAGATAGATCACAGTAGCCTAATAGGATTTTATTGGATCAATAAGAAAAATTAGAATTGTATCTAGTTAGTAGGTCACATATCATTTACATCTTGACTCCATTTACCCAACATAAGTAGGCACTCGTCATACCAATTCCATTTTAGTATTTCATAAAATCTTATGTATACATTCATATTTCAAACATCATTAGGAGTAGAAATAATTATTGAGCTTTCATTTACCCCTCATTATTTGCTATTGGCGATAGATCACATACGTAGGAACCATACAAAGTCTGCATCACTTACATAGGTACACCTTCCTAGGTTTAGTAGGGCCTAAAGAGTATAAGGTTAAATTCAATCAATTGGCCTTGTATGTTTGCCAAAAGTGTTGTGGGAGCTTGGCAACCTCTCGTGGTTCAAACCTGCATTCTTGAGACCTAACAGTTTGGCGACTCTACTGGGGAGTGTTATACTAAACCTAAGCCTTCATCATAGAGTCAGTATTTTGCAAAGGACTCTACTGGGAACAAAGAATTACATAAGTTTCTCACTTTTGAAAAGTGATTGGGGACTCTAAATGAAAAAATCCATTAAGAGTGATAAAGTGAAATACACATCAGAAAGGAATCATCCTAGAGTTCAGACTATCAAAATTGCTAACAAAATGTAGGGAAGAAGGTCTTTGTAGAAAGATGATGATGGTCCTAATGACAAAATTAAATGGACTCAAAAGAATGATAAGGGTAAGAAAGTTTCTAATGATATAGGCCCAACAAATAAAAACAAAACATGAAAAGCACCATTGGAGAAACATAATTCATATGGTACACTGGCAAATGAAAGCAGCCTATCTAAAGAACCTCACACTCCTAAGGAAAAGAGGAATCCATTTTATCGATCAGACCTTGTGAAAGTTAAGGAGTTCATGGCTGAATGTGATGCTAAAATGGAGAGGAGACAATATGAATATGATCAGAGAATGGCATTTCTTGGAGAGAATCTCCTTGGACTTCACTATGAAGCAACCTGTAAAGATAACTATGAACATATGATCAAAAATGAGATAAATGCACGATTGGAATTCAAGAGACAAGAAGCAGAAAGAGAAAGAATAGAATATCTGAAAAATCTTTAAGCAATAAGAGAGCTTGAAGAATTGAAGTTGCAGAAAGCTTAGATTAAAACTCCAATAGTTGACTCGCCTTAATATGTGCCACCTCATAGATAGGGGAATAGTAATGTAGGACCTTCAAATTCCCCACAAGCCCAAAAAAATCAGCCAAGGAATCAGTATAGACCCTCAAATACTCAACCACCCCCTCACCATCAACACGGGCCCCCACAAGGTCAGAAATATGTGTCATTGTCTTACAAAAATCCATTGTACCATTACCAGCATCATCAAAATCCACCTCCTCCATGATACACGACCATGATCACGAAGTTTGATTTGGTTGGATTCCAAATATATCCTTATCCTATGGACAATAGTTGGAGAAGCCTTATCCCAACATTCACAGGAATTAGTACAATCATAGCTGAAGAGCACCTAAGGAGATACAATGCATTTATTCAAGATCTAGATATTCAATATGAGGATATGCAGATGATATTGTTTATGATGTCACTAATTGAGGATGCCAGGGATTGGTTTAATATTTTTCTAACAACCTCTATTGATTCCATTCATGTGTTTTATGAACATTTTCTTGAGCAGTATGGGAATCAATGTGCACAAGACTTTGCTTTGCATGAATTGATAACTATCCAAAAGCATCAAAATGAGTCATCTTATGACTTCAACTAGAGGTTTTCTAAATTACATAATAAGATACCTCTTGGATCCAAATTAGTTGATCTTGATGCATTAAGTATCTATTTAAAATATTTTGATCCCGAGACAAGATATGAGCTTAGGAACGGGTGTCCCAGAAATTTAGTTGAAGCTGAAAAGATAGCACTCACTATTGAGAATAATAGGAGAGTTGCAGGAATGATTGCCAAGAGGGATAACCCTAGGGTTCCCCAATATTCTCCTCCAAATAGACAAGAAAATACATATAGGAATGAAATTCCAAGACTACATGACATGCCATATAATACAAATTGGAAGGATGGAAAGATAGTGATGGATAGGCCACGGAATAAAGAGATACCTGATTATTTAAAAAAGAAAGGGGCATATATGGTATATAATAGTCCTTGGTGCTCAATTTGTTACACACCACATTTCCCAGAGAATTGTGTTGTAGCTTAGCCAATACTAGGAGAAGATATATTAGAAGATAATGGTGAGGAAGACTATAATATCTATTTAACTTCCCACACTCTTCACTCTATTGAGCAGGGGTATTCATCTTTAGAGGAAGGAAGGTATGAATATGATGTTGATCATCAAAAGTACAATGTTCATACTGTAGAACAACAAGATTTTTCTTACCATAAAGAGAGTGATAATGAGAAAAGTCCTCCTACTACATCATATGAAACCAATAAGTGTAATATGAGGAGACCAAGTGGGGAAGAAATTAAAAGATTAACCATTGCAGTAGTTGAGAAGGCTAAAATAAAATATTGGCTTAGGAATAAAACAATGATTGAGAATGAAAGTGTTCCAAGAGGAATATTTTTGAAAAATAAGAAGATGACCCATGAAGTATTGAAAAAGACAGATGAAAAACACTTTGAAAAAAAGAACAAAAATGTGTCCATAAAGAAGAAAACAAAGAATTACCCAAGGACAAACAAGAGCCAGATCAAACATGGAAAAAGGAGAAAGAGGAGAACAAAGGAGAATCAACAGAGCAAAAGAAGATGATCAAAACTAAAGGTGCATCTTTTGATTTCATGCAAGGTTTGTCTCAAATAAAAATTTATGTCCCATTACTTGAAATGATGAAGATTGAAGAGTATAGGGAAGGTGCTATTCAATTGATGTCTAGTGGAAGAAATCAAAATATAAACCTTGAACATAAGGAGATTACTAAAATCACTAATCGGAAGGAAAAGATAGAATTTCTAGAGGCTTGCTTAATGAATACACCACAAATTGATCCTTTTTTTACTACCCTACTCATAGATGGTAGATTGGTAAGAAATTTCATGATCGATTCAGGTGCTTCTATGAATATTATGCTAGTAGGGGTAATGAAACAACTTGGTATATGGATAGATATTGAGGGTGGTAAATGCCATACCATGGATAGTAGGCATGTCCTGATTGTTGGGGTTGTGAAGAATGTAACAGTGAAATTGGTAAGCTACCCACAGGCAACCTATAATATTGATATAACTGTGATTGACACACCTCCTCGGTTTGGAATGCTTTTTTCAAGACAATGGACTGCAACAGTTGGAGGTAATGTGCAGTTTGATTTATCATATGCCACAATACTAGTCAATGGTGAATAAGTCAAGTTGTATAGAGAACCAAGGATGAATTAGATTATTGAGTATGTTCCTCAGGAAAAACTCAATTTCTTATGTGATGTGGATTTAGGGAGTTTCAAAATAGAACTATCTCAACTTGGTTTAGTGAATACTGACCCAATTGATAAAAATGTTTCTAAAAATCAGCAGGGTGTATGGAAAATGTATTTTGATGGGGCATGCAATCAAGAAGGAAATGGAGTTCGAGTATTTTTTATATCACCTAAAGGTGTAACATTCAAGTATTCATTTTTTTTAACCTTTGAGTGTAAAAATAAATTGGCAAAGTATGAGGCCTTATTGATTGGTTTAAATATGGTTGTCAAGCACAAGATCAAATTGTTGACTATCTTGGGAGATTCTGAGTTGGTTGTATCACAATTCAGATGAAGATATGCTACAAAAAACAAGAGGCTGAAACAATATAGAAATGTTGTATGGGATAGAATTTAATTATTTGATTCTTTTTCAATTGATTGGATAGATAGATCAGAAAATTTAGTGGCAGACTTTTTGGCTAATGTAAAAGAGATGATATCACATTGGCAAGAGTGTTTTAGGTTGAATTAAAAAAAAATCCCATTGTCCCTGACAATATATATAGCTGGTAGGATTTTAATGATGATACTAACCTTTTGAGGTTTCTTCATTGTATAGATTAGTATGAGGCACAATATATTAACTTCAATGCTTTTATGGAAGAAGTGGATGGGAAACAGACTGTATTTGGGAAGGAGGTTTTGCAGCTTAAAATAAACAAGCTCCCCAAAGGGCTTGTGGAATTGGAAAGAGTGTACGATGGGAGTGACCATTCTCTCATGAAGCAAACACCTATTAAGAAATAAGATATTGAAGAAATAAATCTGGGAACTGAATTAGCACCAACAAATGTTTACATTTGAAAGAAAATAAGTCCAACCATCAAGAGAATGTGGATTGCATTGTTGAGAAAGTACAAACATCTGTTTTCTTGATCTTATGAGGATCTCAAATCATACAAAGAAGATATTTTTTAGCATGAAATTCCACTTAATCCAAACACAAAGCCATTCAGACAAAGGCAGAGGCCTATTAACACAACTCTGGAACCTAAGATGCAATAGGAGCTAGAAAAACTCAAAGATGCAGGTATTATAAAACCCATATGACATTCAACATGGGTCTCAAATTTGGTTCTAGTAAGGAATAAAAATGGGGATATCATATTATATGTAGATTTCATAAACCCGAATGTTGCTTCTCTTAAAGATAATTATCCTCTCCCAAATATGGAGGCAATATTGCACAAAGTAACAGGGTGTGAGCTACTCTCAATGATGGATGGATTTTCTGGATATAACCAGGTTAAAGTCAAATAATCCGAGCAGTACAATACAAAATTCACTACAGCATGGGGAACATATGTTTATGTGAGAATGCCAGTTGGTCTCACAAATGCATGGATGTGGCATTTGCATATCTAATAAATTATGTAATGGTAGTATATCAAGATGATCTTACTACTTATTCCAAAAGGGTAGAGAATCATGTGGGGGACCTGGAGAAAATATTCATCAAAGGTCTGGAATATGGCATTAGTATCAATCCTAAAAAATATTATTTTATGTTACAGAGGGTAAAATTTTGAGACATATTGTATCAAAAGATGGAATTAGGATAGATCCTAAGAGAGTAGATGTCATAGATAAAATTCCCATTCCTAAAAATGTCAAAGCAATCAAATCACTTTTTTGTCAAATTAACTTTGTTAGAAGATTTATGTCCAATTTTGTTGAGATTGTTAAACCTATATGCAAGATGTTGAAAAAAGGAGAAAAATTGGATTGGACTGTTGAAGCCATGGATGCTTTAATATCTATAAAGAGAGTTATCGAGGAAGCTTCCATCCTAAAGTTCCCTAATTTTACTAAACCTTTCAAATATTCTCTTTTCCTTCATCTCACACCATAGTAGCTATCATGTTGAAAAATAGGCCTACGTATTGGTCAAGGCAGCAAAAGCTTTCAGACCTTATCTTGTTGGAGCTAAGGTAATTTCTTATGTCCCACATGTAGCTGTGACAAATATCCTAGTGCAGATAGAGGTGACAAGGGCAAAGATGTAGATGGATTAATAAAATCCAAGAATTCAATATGGAGATTTAGATTACCACATTGGTAAGAGGATAGGGTTTGGCTAGGCTGATGGAAGAAACAAATATTGAAGCAAACCAAATATGTAATGTAGAAGGTGGCGAGAAATCTATTGCAAGTATTGAGCATACTTCATGGTATACAAATGTGATGTATTATTTTAGACACATGAAATGCCCTGAGGGGTTGGATGATAATTAAAAGATAACTTTGAAGCTGCAAGCTTCTAAATATGTTTTTATAGAAGGGGAGTTATTTTCGAAGAATAAGGATGGTATATTGTTGTTGTGTCTCAATGAATCCCAAGAAAAATATGTCTTGAAGGAAATGCATGAAGGGGTGTGTGGAGGCCATTATTCTCCTAAGACCACTGCACATAAGATTCTCAGAGTTGGCTATTACTAGCCTAAGGTGTTCAATGACTCTTTTGCACATGTGAGGAAATGTGAGGCTTGTCATAAATTTTCATGGAAGTTGAAGTATCAAGGAGCCTTACCAATTAGACCCTTGCAGGTAGAATCTCCGATTCACCAATGGGGAATTGAATTTATTGGAGAAATTCATGAAAGATAAAGTGGAGGACATAGATCGATATTAGTGGCCACAGATTATTTTACTAAATGGCTGGAGGCTATCCCAACTAAACAAGAAACAAGAAAATTGGTGGTGAACATTCTGATTGAGAACATTATACCCAGATTTGGCACCCTGGTCAAATTGATCATAGATAATGGGATGTGTTTTAGATATGATGAGTTTAGATATTTTTGCAAAAAATATGGCATTAATGTTTCTTATTTTTTCCCATATCACCCACAAGCAAATGGTCAAGCAAAATCAATTATTAAAAGTATTTTGAAGATAATAAGGAGAATGCTAGATACAAATAAAAAGGTATGGGATTCAAAGTTAAGATTGGTTGTGTGGGAGACTAGATCATAGTAAAAAAGGCAATTGGAAAATATCCATTTGAATTGGTGTACGGGACAAAAGCCAGGATGCCACTACAGAATCTTCTTCCAGTTTATAAATTTATTCTACACGAAGACTTGGATATTTCTGAACCAATGGAGGAAAGAATGAAGTAGCTTGCAGAACTTTATGAAATAAGAAGAGTGGTGCAAAAGTAAAATGTGGAGTTGCAGTCAAAGATAAAATATATTTTTGATAAAAGGGATAAGGAGGAAAAATTTGAAGAAAATGTTCTAGTGTTGATGTGGAATGCTCAGTGTCAGGCGAAGGAGAAGCATGGAAAGTTTGAAGTTTTTTGGTTAGGCACTTTTGTGATAATTGGTAAGGGAGGTGAGAACTCTTATTTCCTACAGAACATCTCTGGAGAGGATCAGGAGTTTTTTGTACATGGGCAGTTCCTAAAGCATTTATTTTCTTAAAGAGTAGTAGAGGATTAAGGATTTCAAATGCATGGAAAATTCTTAACAAACCTCTTTAAACATTCTTTTCCATGCACAATAGTTTAGGAATTTAAAAGGGGTTGAGACTTTCTAGTACATGGACAATCCTAAAGTTCCCTCATTGAAAATAGTGTTTTCTTTCCATGTATAGTAGTCTAAGGGCACCTCCATTCTTCCATCCTTTAGCTTCCATTTTCCACCTCCTTCACTTTCTCATTCCCCCCATCTTCCGTTACCTTCATTTTTTCACATCCTCAGCTTGGCCTATTGTCCCAGTGATATTCTAGATTCTTCCAGTGATTGAAAAAATCACTCATCCCAAACAAGAGCAACTATTAGAACCAAAATTTTCATTAAGATTCTAGAGGGTTTTACCCATTTAGAACTCATATTTTCCTATCTTTTTTCATTTAAAACCATTTTTTCCCTTCATAAAACTAAAGTATCTTTTACCACCATATTACTGCCACATTTTGACCTTCATAACCCTCACATCTTACCACAACCCCTTACATAATATATCAAGGTTAGCATTGAATGTTATCCCATCCATTTACTGCTACACCACACATGGTTAAATCCATACCCACGGTTGAGCAGTGAAATGAACAGTCACCGCTATACCACGATAACATGGTGAATGGGGAATCAATAGTTATGAGTGATCAAAACTTTTACCGTGCAATTGCAGAGAGTCATCGGAGAGACCGCAGTGGCACAGTGAGAGGTAGAAGTGGCGGTTGAGAGTGATACTGCTACACTGCAGATAGTCATCAGAGTAACCACGGTGGCATGGTAAGTGGTAGGGATAGCAATAAATGTTATCCACCACCATACCATGACTAGTTAGAATGAAGACCATGGTAACATGGTGAAAGGGGAAGCAGTGGTTATGAGTGATCAAAACTTGTACTGGTACACTACAGAGTCATCGGAGTAACCACAGTGATGCAGTAAGTGGCAAGGACAACAATAAATGTTCGCCACCGCCATACTGTGGCCAGTCAAAATGAAGACTATGGTAGAGCGGTGAACGAAATGAAGCGGTGGAAATTCAATGAAGGTGTTACCACCATATCGCTAGAGGAAGAAATGAAGCCCATGGTTTAGCGGTAAATGGAGAGAAGACTATGACGGGTCGGCATCGCTATACCGCGAAGTGTTATCCAACAGCCCATGGTAAAGTGGTAGAGAATGAAAAGAGATTGTGATACCGTGTGAAAGGAAGTGCTAGACCATGGTGGAGTGGTGATAGTGAAATGAAGTGTAAGTGATGTTCATGGTGAAGATAGCAAGTAGGTGTGCGGTAGAAATAAATGTTTGTTGTGAATGTGGTAATGAAATAAAATAAGAGGAAGAGAATAATCTAATATAAAATTATAGGGAGATAATTATTTGAGGTAAAGTTTCCAGCCAAAGAAGAATATTATCAAATTATCTATTGAAGATTGCAAAATGAAGATTAAAGGTTAAAATATTTAATTTTCCAAAAAAAAGCAATGAATTAAATATTTTATTTTCACCAAGGATTATTGAAGAGATGTAGTGAATAGGTGAAGGGTCATAACCCAAATAATTTATAAATGTAAGATGAAATAAATCATCATAGGGAGGTAGATTTAGAAAGTTACTAGGTAGCTGGATAGGGTGAACAATTGTTGAATCAAGATATCATGATGTATATTGTAAAATATTTTGAAACTATATAATGGGGAAGAATGCATAAATTTGGTGATATAATATTGGTGTCAATTTTTTGTCAAGTTAAAAAAATTATTTGACTATCTCCAACTTGGTGTTCTTTATTATTTGAATTTATTCCAAGAAGAATACTAAAATTCATCAAACAAATTTGTTGTTCTTCTGTAATTTGGTTAATTGGTTTCTTCAAATTGAAATTAAAATCCTTTTAAACAAATTATACTAATTTGGAAATTTAAATTGGATCAATAAGGAGAGTCCATAATTGAAGGTTTCCATACTGTCTCCAAACAATCCTATTAAGTTATTCAAAACTAAATATATCAAGTACATTTTTCAATTTTTCAGTAAAGATTTGTTGTTAGTGTGTGAACACTTTTAATTGGTTCCTTTAAGGAAGGATTAAAACCCTTTTGGATAGATCACAATAACTTAATAGGATTTGATTGGATCAATAATAAGAGTTGGTTAGTCACATCCTTGCACATTTATATCAGGTATAAACAAGTATAAGTGCCAAAGAATTAGAATTGTATCCAGTTAGTAGGTCACATATCATTTACATCTTGATTCCATTTACCCAACATAAGTAGGCACTAATCATACCAATTCCATTTTAGGATTTCATAAAATCTTATCCATACATTCATATTTCAAACATCATTAGGAGTAGAAATAATTATTGAGCTTTCATTTATCCCTCATTGTTTTCCATTGGGGATAGATCACATAGGTAGGAACCATACAAAGTCTGCATCACTTACATAGGTACACCTACCTAGGTTTTGTAGGGCCTAAAGAGTAGAAGGTTCAATTTCATCAATTGACCTTATACGTTGGCCAAAAGCATTGTGAGAGCTTAGCAACCTCTCATCATTCAAACCTGCATTTTTGAAACCTAATAGAGCGGATGACTAGAAGCTTGAACATACTGGATCCCCTCTATGACACTCACTTGTGTGGGTCAACCAAGCTTCAGTTCTCATGAATCTCCCATCACAAAATTTTCATCTCTACAAAGAATCGCAAGCATGTGGGATGGCTTCAGAACAACCATTCTTGCACCAACAAATAAAGAAGGATTTGGATTACTATAACAAAGGTTGTATTATAGGAATTCCATTCATGGGGGATCATCCATATAGAAAGAGACCATTGCTGCCCTTCTTTTCAAAATAATCCTCATGATACTTGAAATTTCCTCAAGTACCCACACTTAGATACCAGGTGGAAGTCACTTGGCTTTAGCATTTTCCCAATTGGGTCATTCCTTGGGGTGACTACTTTCTCATACCAGGCAGGCCCTCTAAAGTTAAACAAAAGTGAGTAGGTGCATCCATAGTTTGATCAATATTTGTTTTAGTGAACAAAAAGAGAACACACAGAATGTCCTATCTCACGCTAACAAGCTTTATTTAATTTTTGAATGCCCAAATTGAAGTGTGGAGGAAATTTGTTATAGAACTTAATATCAGTAAAATAATTTTGATTCTCAAGATCACTATGAAGTGCAAGAGAAGTGCATGCACCTTTTTTAAAATGATTTTATTTTTGTAAAAGAGATTACAAAAAAAAGAATGCACGTGTTCATTTTAGACCAGAAAGAAAGAATGCATTATTTTTAATAACACCATGATGAAATGTGAGATTTTCTTGTTCAATTTTAGAATCCAATGTGAAAACTAGTAAGTTCTTAAGATTCTTTTTAAGATAACAATAAATGACTCTAATCAATACAACAAGTTGGAAGAGTAAAATGGCGGAGCGGATGAGTGATTGTTGCAAACAAAGGGTGCAGAATGATCATGGGTATGGAGGCTCTCAGACCAGGTGACCCAACAATCAACGATGTTGTTGTTGACCACCAAAACCACCATGGTGTGCACCACAAAAAGCATGGAAGGCTCTAGGTATGGCCAATTTTTTTTCTCTTATTATCCAAAATGAGGGAAAGTCACAACAGGTTACAGTTCGAAATAGATGGGGCTATGCCAACATGTGTCTGATGGAGCCAGTTAACTTCAAAAATCTGGGAAAGAAATTTTGGAGTCCAAGGCATCAAGAAGTTTTAGAGAACCAGGCAAACCATAACATTGAACATAGCATAGTGGTTTCTTTGATGGTAGAGGGAAATGTTTAGAATGAGTCAGTGAATGAGTTAAAAGAGAAGGATTTTTTCATGAAATGGAGAGGTTTATACTAAGAATTTAGTAAGGTGAGAAAATGGTGTAGTGAGCATTGGGGGAAAGCCACAGTGCTGAAAAATCTCCCAAATAGGTTTTATTTGGTCATTTTCCCAAATACCAAAGAAAAAATGTGGATTTTAAACAATGGATGATTCTTAATCGGGGGTAAAGGGATTTACATAAAATATTGGTCTCCAAATTTCAACCCAAAAACTGAATCCATATCTAAAATTCCAATCTGGATAAGACTGTATAACTTACCCCATGAATATTGGGATATAGAAACCCTCAAACAAATTTGGAATAATTTGGGATCTTTCATCAAAATTGATGAAGCCATAGCCGATATGGATTAAAACATGTATGCATGCATATGAATTTTATGGCAAGTGATTCATCACATACCAACAATAATATAGCTTATTTGAGCAGCAGCAGGAACTTGGAAGTAATGAATTAAGGTGGAAGAATTGGTGGAGATGTGTTACGGTTGTAAAGAGGTCGGACATATGGTTGGGGGATGAAATTTACATAGGAAAGGAAAGGGTCCTAGAAAAAATAACCTAACAGATATTTTATTAGGTAAGGAGAGTTCCTTCCAAGTGGAAGATAGTGGCTTTCTAGAAGTAATGGAGTGAAGAGAGGAACATGGAGTGGTGGATTTATGGGGATGGCATAATCCTGATCTGATATTAGACATGTGGTCCAACTCCCAAGTGGAAGATAGTCAAAAGGGAATGACCGAGAATACTATGCCAGTTGTGGTCAGAACAAAGGATTTGGTATCAAAAGATCTTCATTGTAATACTTTGTCACCAAATCAGACGTTGAATATAATAATACAAGAGGATTATCTTGGGTCTAGTGATCATTAGGTGGAAGCTTTAGGGGAATGGCTCAAGGGATATGAACCCCAAGAAATAAGGACTCTAGTTACAATTTAGGGGTTAGGAGGGATTGAGCAACCATAAGTATTTACAGTAACAACTCCAAAAGTAAATAATCTTTATGGACGTAAATTGAAACAAAATAATGTAGATGTAGCACTGATGGCTATAAATCTGGAGAAATTGGTGGAATGGACAAGGAAGGAAAGTTATAGGGGCTGTGAGAATGATGTCAGAGATGGTTGGTGTGAAGAGGCAGAACATTATCCACCTCTACAATACTCTCTAGAGAATTATAGGGCTCAATTAGATATAGAAGTGGTAAGCCCTGTGAGGTTCTTAACCAAAACTGGGAGTGTTTCCTAGGTTTCTCAAAGAGAATAGAAATCACAAAACCCAAAGGTGGAGACAATTGAAAATAGTCCTTCCAAAAAATATACCCATGAATTTGAAGCTCAAACTCTAAGTGTAGAAGTCAAGACTAAAGAGCCTTTTTTTAAGGATATAGAAATCTCAACTATCAAAAAATATAGAGAGTTCCTTGGAGGATGAAAGAGATATAGACAACCCCTTTGATGACCTAGATTTAGTGCCCCATTCAAAAGAAGAGGAAGGGGCTGGTGATGATCTAGGTTTAAACTCTGAGTTGGGAATTTTGGAAAAGAGAACTCTAGAACAATTGTCAGCGAAGAAATGTAAGGTGAAGGTAGGGGAGAAGAAGAAAAGAGGTCCTAAACCCATCAAGGTTAAATTGGAAATTTCTAGGAATGGAGCAAGCCAAAATAAATTGAGATTGTTGAAATGCTATGCCTTTTCTCAGGGGAAATGAGGGTCCTTTTGTGGAATGTCATGCCCTACGATGCCCCTAACACGATTCATTTGATCAAGAGGTGTCTTGATCAAATAAGACCTGATCTAGTTATGTTGCAAGAGCTAAAATTAAAAGGGGAGGAAGTTGAAGCCTCTGGAAAACATTTCAATACATGGAATTGTTTTATAGTGGAACCTACAAGAGCCTTAGGGTGTTTAAGGTTCCTCTACATTAAAGATGTAGTGGAGGTTCAAATGCTCAAATCCAAAAAATCATGACAATGGGTGAGTATCACGTCCTTGAAGTTGTTCTCAATTTTGTTGTTATTGAATGTTTATGGTCTGGATAATATGCAAAAGTTGAGGAGAGTTTTGATTGAGATTTCAGAGGTGATTATAGTAAATAAGGACAATCTTATCCTCCTGGGCAGGGATTTCAATACCATCCTTAGGTTGTCAGACAAGAAGGGGGGCCTAGGTTGGTTGAATCAAAAGAAAATGGATTTCGATGATTTTGTAACAAATAATGGTCTATTTGAGCTTCAGTTCAGAAATGGTGACTTCACTTGGACAAATAGAAGATCTGGTTTCCTAAACATAGCAGAGAAACTTGATATATTTTTTCTTGCTGGGAATCAGGCTAATTTCCAATGGGATTTCTAAGTTGTGATCCTACCACTATTAGGTTCTGATCATTACCCGATCACTATGCAAATTCAGGAGGAAGAGGCCCCTGAGCAATGACCCTTTAAGTTCAAAAAAATGTGGTTCAAGGAGGAAGGATTCCTGGAACTAGTGGCAGACTGGTGGCTCAATGCTCTGGTAAGGAGAGGTAACAAATATTTTTTATTTTATCAAAAGCTGCAACATATAAAGGAAAGGTTGAAGAAATGGAAGAGTGAAGTTTTCAAGAATATTTTCTCAAAGAAACTAAAATTGGAATAGGAACTGGGGTAGTTACATTCCAAGGTAATTGAAGAAGGTCTAATTGAGGATGATTTTCTAATGGAAAAAGGACTGAATACATAGTATGCGGAGGTTCTGGCTCATGAAGAAATATTTTGGTGACAAAAATCAAGGGAGACCTAGCTAAAAGAGGAGATCACAATAAGAATTTTTTACATAATGTAGTAAAGGTGAGGAGATCTTTCAATAAAGTTTTGTCAATTCAAGATAAAAATGGTAATTTGCTTACAAAAAAAGAAGATATATGTAGAGAAGCCGTGTGTTACTTTACTGAAGCTTTCAATACCAGTCAAGTGGATTCATCATAGGAAAATGAAATTTTGGATGTAATCCCTAGTTGTGTATCTGATCTCCAAAAATCAGTCCTCACAAAGACAGTTACATTAGAATAAGTTAAATCTGCCCTTTTCAGTATGGGTGGGGATAAGGCACTTGGACAGGATTCCCAACTCTTTTCTTTCAAAAATTTTTGGATGTTTTAGCTAAAGAGGTATAGGAAGTGGTGGAGAAATCAAGATTGGAAGGCTTTGTTTTAAAAGATTTTAATTATACTTTTATTGCTTTGGTCTCAAAGCAAGAAGAGATTGTATCTTTCAATGATTTTCGCCCTATCTTTCTCTATAATATAGTGTATAAAGTAATATCTAAAGTAATGGTGAATAGGTTAAAACACATTCTTGAATCAGTAATCTCCTTGGAGCAGAGTGGTTTCCCTCCTAGCCAGTCTATTTTTGACTGTATTCGAAAAAGATGCTAGTAAAATTGGATACCAGGAAAGATTATGATTGAGTAAACATGAGCTTTTTTTTAAAGGTATTAAGAAGATTTGGTTTCAATGAGGTGTGGTTAAAGTGGGTAGCGAGTTGTATAAACTCTCCCCATTTTCCTATTCTTGTGAATGGTAGTCCTCAAGGTTTTTTTACCTCTGATAGAGGACTTAGGCAGGGCGATCCCATTTCTCCTTTTTTATTCATAATAATGGTTGAAGCTTTGGGTAGATTAATATCCAAAAAGTGGGAAGAAGGGGTTTGGAAGGGTGTTTGGTTCACTAACAGTTTGGATCCTATTTCACATTTGTAGTTCATGAATGACACTCTTGTCATGGGACAAGCATCCTTTAGAGAGATGAGACTGATGAAAAACACTCTAGATAGATATAGTAAGGTATTTGGTCAATGCATTAACTGGAGAAAATCTGAAATTTTCTTCTTCAAAATACGCTATCAAAAACAAAGAGAAATATGTACTTTATTAGGAATGAAGATGGGTACTCTACCGAGAAGCTATCGAGGTATCCCTCTTTTTCATTGTGCTATTGATCTAGAATTCCATTTAATAGATTGTTTCTTGAAATGAATGGATGGCTGGAAAAGTCATTGGTTGACCTTAGCTAGCAGAATTCTGATGTTAAAGTCTGTTATTTCATCCATTCTTTTATTCTCAATGATGTACCTTAAAATTCTTGCAAAATTTGTAAAGGTGATAGGACAGAGAATGAGGAAATTATTTTGGAATGGGAAACTTGATCAAGATAAAATTGTTGGGAATGGTAGAGGTGTAGATAGGACAGAAATAGTGCTTTGACAGTATGGACAGACTCAAAAAAAAAACACAGAGAACGCACTCCAACAGCAAATCTAAACACACATTAAATTAACTTGCATATATTCCTTTTACTTCACAAAATACAAAAACATAGAGTATATTCTCTGTTCTTCAACATAAAATAAAACTAAATCTATGTGGACAGATGTCCAATACACATGGTGTTGCTCTCACACCTAGAACAAAAAACTGCTACACTCTTGTAGCTGCAGCTGTCAGTGCGCTCTGTCTGCTAACATTCTTTCTCTGCTGCTGAACATTCTTCTTGCTGCTGTTGTAGGCTTCAATTCAAAAAACTTTCTTCTTTTTCTTCTACTACTAACTCCAATGAATACATTCACTTTTTTCTTACTTGATTTTAGCTCATGAGAATGAGCACTTCTTTCAAATTTGAAATTGACCTACCAAATTAATTGTTCTAGGTATTCGTTGGCTACTTCTATAACAATGGGTATTTTCCTAGGTTTAGCAATATAATATGCAGAACATAAAAACCCAAAGTGGGTAATGAAGTGCAAAGGAATAGATGAACAATCTCATAGATTGTCTTCATCCTCCATGACTAACCTCCATTACACCTTATTAATTTGCTGAAAATAAATTGTTTGCCCTCAGATTTCAGAAGAGCAAGCCAATAGAAATGACAAGCCCTAAGCAAATATTGAAGGATTTGGATGACCTAAATGCAATACTATACTCTACTGCAACTAGTAAGCATCTATAATGTCTAATCTATGTCAAATAAAATCTAAAATGCTATGTCAAATGAAACTAACATGCTAAAATTATGAAAGTGCAAGAAGATAATAATTCCCAAGTAAGATGATAAAATACGAAAATGCAAGATGTTCAAAATGAGACCAAAATTGCTCTTTTATAGAAGAGGCAATTTTCTCTGAATGGCCAAGATTGAAAGTTAGTAAATGCCCTAGAATCAATGGATGAGATTCAATAAAACAACCCACAATTAGGGTTAGGGCAACATTAGGTCAGATTTGAAATAAAGGGTCAAGATTGATTTTTAGAAAATCAAATCAATGGCTAACAAAATATGTGACAAAAGATTCCGGGCACGGAAAACGAAGTCATTGGGGAATCAAATAATAATTTAAAATTATTTGATTTAAGAGGAGATTTTGACTTTTCAAATTAAAAACTATTTTAATTCAAAAAGTGTGGGGTCATGTGACAATAAATAATTTAAATTAAATTATTTACTAAATCAGGGAATTTAAATGAGACTTATTTTAAATAAATAAATTTATTTAAAATGAGCACAATAAAAGAGGGGGAATTAAATAATAAAATTATTTAATTTGGGTGTTGGGACTTATTTTAAATAAATAAGATTTAGAAGAAATTAAATAATAAAAGGTTATTTAATTTAGGTGGAATATTAAATAATAGAGATATTATTTAATTATTAGAGGAATGTGACAAATAGAACCTTTCAAATTAAATATAAAGATTTATTTTAAAATTTAGGAAACTGAACCAAATTAAATAAATAAAATTTATTTAATTTAGGAGAGAAGAGGTTAATGAATAATTAGATAATTAAATATAATTATTTAATTATAGTGGAAGGTGGATTAAATAAATAAGAATTTATTTAATTTTAGGAAGAAGACGTCTTAATTAGTGACATAATTAAATAAATAAATTAAGAAATTTATTTAATTATAAGAGGACTTTAGACAATTAGTGACGCATTAGATAAATAAATAAAAATTATTTATTTAATAATCAAGAAGAATAGGAAGGGACATGAATTAATTAAATAATTAAGAACTATCTAATTAATAATTGGAAGTGAGTTAGGGACATAATTAAAATGTCCTAATTAGGGTTAGAAGAAGAGCCTATGGGTCTAGATCATTTTTATGTGTCTACATTTGCCCCTCTTTGTCATAATGTAGCTTGTCACATTGTGGCAAAGAAAATAAGTCAAACATATGCCCCAGTGCAAAATAGGATGAGGAAGAATGACGAGGAGGGTTGCAGTATGCCCCCTCGGGAGGACAGATGAGTTCCAAGAACATGGGTGTGCTCTCAAGATGGATGAGAAGATTAGAAGACGACGAAACAAGAAAGTGTTAATAAAAGATATAGATGATGATATGAATGTAATGCCTATATGAGATGCATGTTAGTTCCTAGATCAAATCCTTCAATGTTTACCATAGGACTTTAATATTTATTGCTCTTTTAATCATCATTGGGCAGATTATTGTAATGGCCAACAAGCACCATGATATGACATAGATCAAGGTGTGCAAGATCGTACCATCATGTAAGACAAGCAGTCATAGACAAGGATGATCATAACTCATACTAAGAGTGCAATTTCCCCAATCCTTTTGTCATAACCAACTGCAAACAAAAAAAGACAAGGACAAACCATGAAATGTCGTTGCTTCTCTAAATCTTGTTTCCAGGACATCCTCAAGAAACTAGCAACATGATTGCCAAAAAGAACAAAAATAAATAACTAAAGCCATTAGCATGATACATCGTTGCTTTTCTAAATCCCGTAGTCAGGACATCGTTGAGAAACTAGTAACATGAGTGTCAAAAGACGAGACAAATGTCATGAGACATGGTTGTTTCTCTAAATCCTATTGTCCAGATCTTGTTGAAAAACTAGTAACATGATGAAAAGGCCAAAGACAAGTGCCAAGTATTTGCCAAGTGTTTTAAGATCAAGGTTGCCAACTGTCGAGCGATATCAAATTCAGGAAGGACACATCCTGAATGACATTGATATTTAGGAGATCAATTCTCGGAGTTAGGAGAATCCATCAAAATGCCAGATGATGAGGACAATGCTTAGGAAGGACACATCCAAAAGCATAAAGGACTGATGAAAGTTGCTCTTCAGAAGGACACATCTGAAGAAGAACCCCAAGGTTTTGCTAGGTTCAATTGTCTTGATATAATTTGATTACATGTCACTGTTGATATGTTGAATTGACCGAGATTGCTGATGAAATAGATTGTTGATAGATTGCTTGCTCTGGATTGATGGAAGATTTGCGTGATTTGAAGAAAACCTAACGTGTGTGAAAATATTGTGCCATGAACCCTAATGGACTAACCTAGTGTAGCCTCGAGGGCTCATCGATTGATGGCCTTGCCTACGTTGTGCACTCAGAGACCTTGTAGTTCGACACGACCAAAAGACTTCATCCAAAGGACAGAAGTTTGAAATCATGATTTTATTTTGACAAACCTAAAGACTGACCTAATGTCTCGGGGATTCAAAGATGAATCTTTCCTACGTAGCAAATGTGCAGAGACAACGTAGTTCGGACAAGGTGGAAGACTGGCAAGATTCAATGATGAATTTTTTGAATATTTTTTGATATTTTGACATGTTTTTGGATTTTTGATGATTTTTTGAATGTTTTTGAATTTTCTCATGACATTTTTCAATTTTTAGGTCTTTTGTCAAGACTTTATATGATTTTTAGGATTTTATCAGAACTTTTTTAGATTTTTAAGATTTTTTTCAGGACTTTTTACGAATGTCGGATCATGTGCGACACCCACTACAGTTTCATGGTAAAGGTATGCCCCCAGATAGATTAGGGACTACTCGAGTCTAGTGATATGGAGATATGCGGACACAAGGCTAAAGGCATAGCTATGCAAGGGATGATGTCAACCAAATGTTAGCCATGGTCAGAATTGATAGGACTTAGGATGAATATGATGAATGTATAGTTGTTGTGATTATGGAAAGTGGATAGGGCTCGATTAGAGTAACAGTAGATGGTGAGGCAACGATCGACTACGTGTGGTGCCTGTTTGCCAGGTTTTCACCATGGTACCTATCTAAAGTGCCTGTTTGCTAGGTTTTCACTATTGGACGAATTTATTTTATTTTATTTTTATTTTTTTATTTTTTTATTTTTTTAATGTTTTTTCACCAATCTCTCCGATGCTATGTGTAGAACTTTCTCAGATGTAAGCTATTGATAGGCTCTATTAACTGTTCTCCATCAAGTGCGGTCAACTGATAAGTTCTAGAACCAAATGCGACAGTAATAATGTAAGGACCAAGCCAATTAGCCTTCAATTTTCCAGGCTTTTCACAGTCATCCTGATTTCTTGGGTTTTGCATTAGGACTAAGTCACCAATTTCAAACTTTCTTACCATCACTCTTTTGTTATAACTTTGGAAGAGACGATTTTGATATGCTTGTAAGTGATTTAAGGCATTTTTTCGTTTTTCCTATAACATTTCTAGCTTATGCAGGTGAGACTGTCTATACTCTTCATCATCAATCATTCCTTTCAAAGAGACCTAGAGAGAAGGAATTTCGACCTCGATGGGCAATATGGCCTTAGAGCCATAGACAAGAGAAAATGGAGTGGCTCTAGTGGGTGTGTGAATGCTGGTTTGGTAGGCCCATAAAGCAGGATTGAGTTGTAAGTGCCAATCCCGGCCAGCGTCATTAACGGTCTTCTTTAGAATATGAAGAATTGTTTTATTTGATGCCTTAGCTTGACCATTACCTTGTGGGTAATATGGGGTGGAGAAATGATGTTGGATGTGGAATTGCAAACATAGTTCACGAACATCCTAATTTTTTAATGGACTACCATTATCTGTGATGATGGATTGTGGAACACCATACCGGAAAATGATGTAATTCAAAATAAACGTGGATATTTGCTTACGGGTGATGTAAGTGAGAGGCATGGCTTCAATCCACTTAGTAAATTACTCAGTGGTGGTGATTATGAATTTATGGAGAGGATGGATGGATCTTGCCCACGAGGTTGAGTCCCCATTGTGTGAAAGGCCATGGAGACGTGATCGGTCTTGATTCCTATATAGATGCATGAATTAGGTCACTATGCACCTGGCATTTTCGACATGTTCTAACAAACTAAAGAGCATCTTTTTCTAATGTCGGCCAGTAGTACCCCAGTCTAGTGACTTTCTTAGCTAGCGTTGGACCACTCGAATGAGATCTGCATATACCCTCATGTACTTCTCATAAAGTCGTTTGGGCTTCATTAGTGTCGAGAAAGCGAAGAAGGGTGTTATCAAAGCCACGACGGTATAAGGTGTCAGTGATGATGGTATGTCTAGCCACTTTTCAGATGAATGACTTTCTTTGGTTGTTGGATAGGTTGGGTGGGAGGGTTTGGGATTTAAGATAGTCGTATATGTCCTGATACCAAGGTGAACTAGGACCAACAATCTCACACAGCATTTCTGACTCTGGAATATCATATGCAGGCATCAACAGTTGTTCCACTAAGAATTCAAATTGTGACACATTCTTAGGGATGTCTAGGAGAGATCCAATGGTAGCCATTACATCGACCGCTTTATTCTATGTTCTTGGGATTTGTTCAAATGCAATCAATTTTAAATACATCAAGAAACTATCCACCATTCATTTATAGGGAAGCAAATTCTCATCTTTTGTGTCATAGTCATCATTGACTTGTTTAATGACCAACTGAGAATCTCTGAATACGAGAAATGTTTGGATTTTCCATTTAATTGCTATCTTGAGACCTGTGACCAATGCCTCATATTCTGCCATATTATTTGTACAAGGGAAAGCAATCTGAAATGATTTAGGAATTGAATCCCCTTGTGGTGTGATGAATAGGATGCCAGCTCCTGAGCCATGACCAGTGTGGGACCCATCAAAGTATAGCTTCCATGGCAATGTAGGTTCGATGTGAAAATAGACTCATCAGGAAAATCAACTACCAATGGGTGGGTAGCCTGGATTGGTGCATTTGAAATTTGATCAACTATTACTTGACCTTTTATAGCCTTGCGCTCCACATACTATATGCCATACTCGCTTAAAATCATGAACCACTTCGCCAAGCAACCTATCAATGCCACATGACTCAGGAGATATTTTAATGGGTCAATCTTTGCTATCAAATGTGTTTGATGACTTAGCATATGGTGTCTTAGTTTCTATGTTGCAAAGACGACTGCAAGGCATGCCCATTCAATGGTTGTGTAGTTCATCTCATATCCAATTACTGTGCGACTGATGTAGTATATGGCTCTTTCTTTTTCTTCATGGTCATTTTGCATCAATAATGCCCCCATTGCATTTATCATTGTGGAGACATATAGGATCAGCGGCTTGCCCTCAATAGGCGGCATTAACACTGGTGGTGTTAATAGATATTCTTTAGTTTTTTCAAAGGCTATGTGGCACTTGTCTTTCCATACAAAAGGAATAATTTTGCATAATAGATATTGAAATGGTTGACCCTTGTCTTCCAACTATGCAATGAAGTGACGGATTGACTACAATCTTCCCTATAGAGTTCTCAGCTCACTGATTCCCTTTGGTGGAGGCATGTCCATGATTGCTTTTACTTTTGCTGGGTCGACCTCTATGCCTCTTTGTGAAACTATGTAGCCCAATAGGTTGCTAGAAGTGACTCCAAAGACACATTTCTTTGGGTTTAAATGAACCTTGTATTCTTCTATCCATTTAAAATTTTTATCTAGGACCCTGAGATGATCTTTCGTTGTCAAAGATTTGGCCAATAGGTCATCTACATAATCCTCCATTAGGATATGCATCATGTCATGAAATATTGTTGTCATGGCTCTCTAGTAAGTGGTGCTTGCATTCTTTAAGCCAAAAGGCATGGCATTCCAATAGTATGTTCCCCATGGGTAGGTGAATGTCATTTTATGCTAATCTTCTGTTGCAATTCAGATTTGGTTATATCCCAAGAAACCATCCATGAGGGATAGCATCTCGTACCCTGCTGTGAGATCAATGATCATGTCTATGTTTGGTAGGGGGAAGTCATCCTTGGGGCAAGCCTTGTTCAGATCCCTGAAATCCGTGCAGATATGGATTTGTCCATTTGGCTTTGTGACTGGGACAATGTTGGAAATCCAATCAACGTAATCTATTGATCTTATAAACCCTGCATCTAGTAATTTCTTTAGTTCAACTTTTTCCAGGAGTGCAATTTGTGGATGCATCATGCACAACTTTTGCTTAACTGGTTTGATTCCTAGGATGAGAGGAAGATGATGCAAAACCAATTCAGGATCAAGGCCTGGCATGTCAGCATATGACCATGCAAAGTTAACTTTCCTATCTATGAATAATTGTTGAAATTCAGGTTTTTCTTCCTCTGACAATGATGCAGCCAAGAGAATCATTTTGGGATTCTCTGGTGTGGCTATGTTAACTTCCATTGTGTCTTCAATGAGAATAGCTGATTTTTCTTATGTCATGGGGAGAAAGTCTAATCATGCATCCTTAGGTGCCTCAGGGAGGTTTTCACCTTTGGATATGTCCTTTGTTTTTACTATTTTATTGTCAGAAGGTGCCTTGCGGTTTTCACCTAAAGACATTTCTTTTTGTGTCTTATTCACTGTATTTTTGTGACTAGAGGATTACACAGTCTTCCCGAAGTAAGTTGTACAATCTAGGTCAATGGAAAACCCTATTTTGTGATCTCCCCATGGTATTCCTTCTCTAAGTCCCATGAATTCTGCTGTGGCCTCATCATTCTGAAACATGTCCATTACTAGTGGCTCTTGTTGGTCCCAGTCGATCAGTTGTGGATAGACAAGTGAAATCCCATTATCGGTGTTGGCAAAGGATGGGGATGATGTGGAAAGTGTGGCAACTCAAGCCTCAAGTGTGAAGGAAAAGTTGTCAATTTCAACTTTCGTGTTGGATGTAATGGATGGCCCATAGTCAGAGTCAGATGAGTCAAATTCAAAGTCATAATAGGGGATAAAACTAGTGGATGGAGCTTCAAAGGTGTGGACAGTAGGTTCAGGCATGCTAGGCTCATGGGTGGGTTCAGGAATGAGGGGGGATGATGCAGGTGATGTTGACAAGACCTTGTGTTCTTCTAGGTTCCAAGGAGTGCTTTCCCATTCTTTCTTTTTAGAATGTTGGTCAATGGGGTGGGTGATGAATTTTTGTCAAAATCTTTCTTCAAAGGGAATTTGGCCAGGTTCCGGGAATAGTTCGTCAATGTCATAGTCACCTAAGGTTTTGTCTGACCCCCATTCCCATTCATTTGAGTCAGTTTCAGTAAGGTATTCTTCGCTTGTCTCAGCACTTTCTGTCATCGTTACGTACATACTTGAAAAGTCATATGTACTTTCATCGTCAGTTCCAAGTTGTCTAAACCCTAGCCCCATGTACCTTGGTCTTTCTTTTATTATGATAGGTTTCCTCCGTCCATTGTTGTCCTTTCCAAGGCCACTTGTGCCATCAAAACCTAGTGCCTTACATATCTCATAGCCTTTTCCATAGAGATGTATTGGTAGTGGGGGTAACTCTTCTGGGTCTCTGTAGATCCCATTAGCTATGTCGTCGATGACTTCATTACCCACATTGCCCCATAGTGTGAAAAAAATTTTTGGTGGGACGTTGAAAATTATTTTGGGCTCAATTGCAAAACATGGTCTACCATAGACTTTTGGTGGCTTAGGTATTGTGGTGATACAATAAGTTGTATTCAACTTGAACTCCCCATAGCCAAGGTCCTGGATCTAAATATCCTTACTTCGGATGGAGGTCGAGAAAGATGGTGTAGTAGAAGTTGATGGAATGGGAAATTTTGTGAGTGTGGATGGATCGATATATTTGGATGAAGTGGAAGTGGAGGCCTCTCTATTAATGGGTACCTGGTGCTCAGCAGTAGCTTGCAGGTTGGTATAGTATTGAAAAGGATTGGGATCTCCTGGGATAATGATCTCAGTTCCATCAAAAGGGAATTTTAGGCACTGGTGGTATGTGGATGGAATAGCCTTTAGAGCATGAATCCAGGGTCAACCAAGTAAGATGTTGTAGTGTATATCACGATCTAGGACCTGGCATGTTGTGTCTATGATAATTGGTCCCACGCGGAGTGGAATTGTAATGACGCCTTTAGAAGCGCCTTCTTCATCATCATATGCCTTGATGATGATGCTCTTGCTAGCATCTACACATGCATCAGAGAAACCAAGAGCCTTAACCAATTTTAAGGAGAAAATGTTCAATCCTACTCCACCATCTACCAAGACTCGTCTAACCTTTTGTTTTTGGATAAAAACCTCAATGTGAAGGGCATCATTATGTGATGGTTTCGTTGAGGAATAGTCGCTATCCGAAAAGGTGATGTGATGAGGTGAATTTAGGTATCCGACCATAGTCTCAAAGTGGTTGACATCAATGTTGGTTGGGCAGATGACGTTTGTAAGACTTTATCCAAGATGGCTTTGTGTATGAGTGAAATACTAAGTAGTTCGAGAATGGATATCTAAGCAGGTGTGTTATTTAGTTGCTCAATGATGTTGAACTCCGATTTGGGTGTTGACTGTCTGGTGGATGGACCAGGTATGGTGATCTCACACTGACGTGCCGAAGGACCTAGGATAGTGATCTTGCCTTTACACATTGTCACATTGCATTCCGGGGCTTTTTTAATGGAAATGGTATTAACACATTCATCTTCATCAGCAGCGTGAAGAGTATTAATAATTGTACCATCAGGGTAACTGTATGAAGAATAGGTAGTATTGTAGGCTAGATGGATGTGATTGGCTTGATTGTTTTTGCTAGACGAGGAAGCTTTACCATGATCTCACAGTGGGTTTCTATGTATAGTGTGATCCACATTAGATGTGAAGGATTGACCACCTAGCTCGATGGTGTGGTTCTCAATGAGGTCTTGCACCAGATTTTGCAATTGATGACAAGAGCATGTTTTGTGCCCTTTGGCACGATGGAAATCACAAAATGTGTTATCGTCCCACCATGTTGGCTTGAACTAACCAGGGTCATATGGTTTAGGGTCTTCCAATGTTATGACCCCGTTTTGAAGAATTTTCTTCAAGAAAATTTCAATAGGTTCACCCAAAGGGGTGTATGTACGTTTTTGGAATTATCGCAGTTGGCATAGCGGTCTTTGATTAGTTTGAGTAGGATTGCTTTGGATAGCATTTGTAGTTGGTGTCGGTGTAGTTAGAAGTGCGTTTTGATTTTGTACTCCTTTGATGGTGAGTACATGACTTGTTGAATTGACATTTTTTGCATCAACCACACCATCATTGGTGATATGTGTGTTCTTAACTTAGTATTTGGTTTTGTCATTTGAGCTACTTGGGTTATTATTTGTGGTGGTGTTGATGGTTTTTCCACCATATTTCAACTCGCCTTTAGCGATTAAGGCTTTTTCAAGTTTAACACCTTTTTCAACAAGGTCAACAAAGGTGGTGCAATAACATACTTGTAAGCCATATCTTAGTGGTCCTAGGAGAGTTTGAAAAAACATGGTAACTTTCTCCTTTTCAGGTATTTCGACTAGACATTTGCTTGCTAAGGTTCTCCATCTTTGAAAAAGTGGAATGAAAGTCTCTCCTACATCCTCTTGGGTAAGTTTGCATAAGGAGGCAATGCCGATGTCTGTGTCAATGTTATAGGCATAATTTTCAACAAATTTGTTTGCCAATTCATCGCATGTTTTTATTCCTTTAGGCAGTAAGGAGAACCATTCTAGTGCACGTCCTATGAGGCTTCTAGAAAAAAGTCTCATAAGATAGGTTTGTTCATATGCAATGTCAATGTAGCTAGTGGTGAATTCTCTTATGTGTTCAATGGGGTTTGTTTTGCCTTTGTATTTAGGAAAATGAGGTACCACATATCCATGAGGAAAGGGTGGCATGTACAAGGTTGTATCAAAAGGATAAGGACACAAGTCATGTGACATGTAAGATTTTTTGTTCAACTGTTGCAAGGTCTCTACTTGTGTTTGAAGAGCAGCAAGTTGGAGTGTGAGTGCTTCCACAATGGGGTTATTGGTAGCATCACACATGCTAGTGAGAGGTATGGATTGGTTTCCCACTTGTTGTGATAAAATGTGTTGGTTTGGAATTTGTTGTTGGTGAGAAAAGTGAGTGTTCTGATTGTGTGGTTGTTGAAAATGAGTGTATTGATTGGGGTTACATTGTTGTGTATGCACTTGAGTAGCATATGTGGGGATTTGAGATCCTGACATGTTGGATTGAATTTGTGGGCCTTGTTGACTTTGAGTATGTTTATGTCCAAATGGAGTAAAAGATTGGGTGCCTTGATTGCCTTGTCCAAATAAGAAATTATGGCCTTGATTAGTGTTGGTGTTTTGTCTCAAAGGAATGTTGGTATTAACCTGTGAATAATTAGGTTGGGGTCCTTGAATGGTAATTCTTCTTTTATTTCTCCCAAAAGGATTCAATGAGTTAGTTTCCATAGTATCTGAGGGGCCTCCTAACAGGTTTCTTGATGTACCCATGGATTTATATGAAGTTCCAAAGGGGTTTGAGGTAGTTGCACCCATTGTTGATCCAAATGTTTGTGAAGGAGTAGTGGTTGTTTGTTGGGGGATGGGTTGTGATGTGTTGTTTTGGGTAGATGATCCTCCAATGGATGTTGTGTTGGTTGTGGTAGCTGCATGGGTTGGGTTGTGGTAGTAGCGTGACCAAGGGAGGTATTATTGATGGTGTTAATGGTGTTTTGTGGAGAGGCTCCCATGGAAGTATTGTGTAATTGGTGATTTGGAGATGTTGCTCTAATAGTGTTGAGGTCAAATCCTTTTGGTAACTTAGCCCCTTGGTTAAGTAGCATGGATAAATATCTGGATGAGTCATTTAGGACTAATTCTTCCACAAAAGAGACCACTTCTGGGTTTTGGGCAACAACTTGTATGTCTTCTTCATAAACTTCTCCATTTTGGTCCCTATGGACAAATTGTTCAAAGGGATTGTGTGGAATACATATCTCACTAAAAGGATTGATTGTAGAATTTCCCATGTCATTAGAAAGAGTGTTCATGTTACTAGGGAATAAATTCATGTCATTGGTGAAATTGGGAAAATTGAGGTCTTGACCAAAAGAATCCATGAGTCTTTTCATTTTTTGTAATCTAGTTTCAACCATAAAAAGTTTTGCTCAACTTTGGGATGATGATGGAGAATGACTTAAATATGACACTATGTTTTTTGGGTTTTTTTTTTTGAAGATAAGGAATGAAATGCAAATGAGATTGAAAGGAGACTAAAGGTTTGTGGATGCAAAATGGTATGACACTCGAATGAGGAGGCCAATGATATGCAACTAAATGGAGCCTAAGATGCACTCACTATTGAGAAATCTAAGGAGATGACTACTTGACCAAACAAAGTGCTTGCAATGTTTCAGGTTTTGAAAATCAATCAACCATAATAGGACTAAAAAGAGGACAAAGTGAAGTTTCCACACTAGACTATTGAGTGGGAAACGATTCACAAAAGTTTTGACTAAATGACTAGGGGTAATTGGGTCCAATGATAACCTACTTTTCAAGACAAAGTCTTGACAATAGATGGTAAGGAGTGTATTCCTAAAATCTGCAAAGTGAGTGTCTAAGGAGATGGTAAAACTAACAATGCATCTAGTCAAATGCAAATGGAAACCTATGGTGATCCTAAGAATGCCATCTATAATGTCTTGATGAGGGAAGTTGAGCAAATCAATGTCTATTTTGATAGAAACAAAAAAAAAAGGACTTGATGAAATCTACAAAGATTTATTTTAGTTGGCAAAGTTCTTTCAAATTGTTGCAAGTTTGATGTTTTATTTGTCTCAAAACAGTTGGAAAATACACGGTGTGGTAAAAAAGATGAAAATCAACCACATAGAAGTCATTTTACAAAATATTATGGTTACAAGGACAGTATTCTTTTGGATCCCACTAACCGCATATCATTCATGGATGAATTCAAAATCTTGGCCCCACAGGCTCCCCCTTACAATGCACTCACTTCTCAGGGCAACCAAGCTTCCAACCTCCATGAAACTCCCATGGCAGATTGATCATCTCTACTAAGAATTGTGCAGGTGTGGGTGTCATCACAATGACCATTGTTGTACCAAAGAATAGAAGGTTTTGGCTTGCTAAAACAAAGGATTTAATTTGGGCACCCATTCAAAAGGCCACGTGAGAGGCATTATCATCCCACTCTGTAGAGGTTACATTCTGCAGGTTTCGATGCACCACAAGGGTACTAAGGAGTCAATTGCTTGTCCGTAGGAACTTTCGTAATGCTAAGTTTTCCTTAACATTAAAATTTATATACCGGTTGGGTGTCGCTTGGCTTTAGCGCGTTCCCAGTTTGAGTCGCTTTGGGGCGAGTACTTTTTCCCACCAAAGCAAGCCTAATTTTCTAAGGTTCAACAAAAGCAAATTAGAATATTCATAGTTCAATCGATCCTTGTTTAAAAACAAAGAGTGAAAACATGAATATCCTAACTCATACTCACATGGTGTTCATTTTAAGCCCAAATCAAAATGTGTTGACAAACATAAAAAGAACATGGAGTTCATTTTAACCATTTGTAGTATTTGTCAAAACATGGGATTCATTTTAACCATTTGTAGTGTGAGCTAACTAAGGATTCATTTTAACCCAATGCTATGAAAATCCAAATTCATTTTAAGCCAATGAGTTGTAATGCAAGTTGTGTTCTTTTTAGCCCAATGAGTATGCATGCATGTTTATTTTAACCCGTGAATGTAAAATGCAAGTTTGTCTAGGATTTATGAAATAAACAAGAAAAATGTTAGACTCCTCGCCACAAGGTGCAAACAAAAAATCAATAACCCCAAAATTTTTAAACTATCATACAGAAAAAAGTGTTGCCCTAACCCAAATTGACCTAGTGCAAGCCCAAAACCTAGACTCAATAAAAATTTCTCTTACACCCAGGATTGCACAAGTGCGCAAGGGGAGAGGATACTTCTATTATTGATCACTAATATTAGAGGGTTGGCTAGTCAACATAAATCTAATTTTTGGAACTAGATTTTTCCTCAAAAGTAAAAACATAGAAAATGAACCCTTCTTGAAATTTAAAGAGTTTTCCAGAAATGTAAAGAAATTTGAAAACTTCACTATTTTGCATCCAAAATTATTTTTTTATGAAAAATCATAAAAAAATTATTAAAAATTGAAAACAGCTTTGAAAAACTTTATTTTTTAGTGCAGGTGCATGACATTATTCTAAACCTACAAAATAAAACTTGTGAATAGATCTAAAAAATTGTGTGAGATATAAGTCAATCTTTGCAAAACCCTAATTTTTAAAGATCTGATTTTTTCAAACTATTCTGCAAGAGAATTAAAAACATAAAAAATAGACCCCTATTGAAATTAAGAGATCTTTCTGAAACTGTAAATAAATTTGAAAAATTTGCTAATTTGCTCTCACAATTAATTTCTCATGAAAATAACCAAACAAATTATAAAATTTTGAAAAAAGCTCCAAAAAAATCTGGTTTTTGGATGGGAAGCTTTTGATAGTCTCCAACCTGCAAAAAAAAAATTGTCCAAAAATATGTAGCCATTTGAAAGATATGGTTGAATCTTTGAAAACCAGGGTTTTATCTCCAAAATGGTGTAAAACCTCCAATAAAAAACCAACAACACCTGCAACAAAAAGATCCAACTCCAAAATTCCTCAAACTTTATCAAAATATGTTAGGTTCACCAATGTAACAATGGGTATTTTCCTAGGTTTAGCAATATAATATGCAAAACATAAAAACCTAAAGTGGGTAATGAAGTGCAAAGGAATAGATGAACAATCTCATAGATTGTCTTCATCCTCCATGACTAACCTCCATTACACCTTCTTAATTTTATGAAAAATTTAAAAAAGAGCAAGCCAATAGAAATGACAAGCCCTAAGCAAATATTGAATGATTTGGATGACCTAAATGCAATACTGTACTCTACTGCAACTAGTAAGCATCTATAATGTTTAAGCTATGTCAAATAAAATCTAAAATGCTATGTCAAATGAAACTTACAATGCTAAAAGTATGAAAGTGGAAGAAGATAATAATTCCTAAGTAAGATGATAAAATACGAAAATGCAAGATGTTCAAAATGAGACCAAAATTGCTCTTTTATAGAAGAGGAATTTTGTGCGAATGGCCAAGATTGAAAGTTAGTAAATGCCCTAGAATCAATGGACAAGATTCAATAAAGCAACCCACAATTAGGGTTAGGGAAACATTAAGTTAGATTCAAAATAAAGGGTCAAGATTGATTTTTAGAAAATCAAATCAATGGCTGACAAAATATGTGAGAAAAGATTTTGGGCACGGAAAACGAGTTGTTGGGGAATCAAATAATAATTTAAAATTATTTGATTTAAGAGGAGATGTTGACTTTTCAAATTAAAAACTATTTTAATTCAAAAAGTGTGGGGTCATGTGACAGTAAATAATTTAAATTAAATTATTTACTAAAGGAGGGAATTTAAATGAGCACAATAAAAGACGGGGAATTAGATAATAAAATTATTTAATTTAGGTGTTGGAACTTATTTTAAATAAATTAGATTTAGAAGAAATTAAATAATAAAAGGTTATTTAATTTAGGTGGAATATTAAATAATAGAGATATTATTTAATTATAAGAGGAATGTGACAAATAGAACCTTTTAAATTAAATATAAAGATTTAATATAAAATTTAGGAAAGTGAACCAAATTAAATAAAGAAAATTTATTTAATTTAGGAGAGAAGAGGCTAATGAATAATTAAATAATTAGATATAATTATTTAATTATAGTAGAAGGTGGATTAAAGAAATAAGAATTTATTTAATTTTAGGAAGAAGAGGACTTAATTAGTGACATAATTAAATAAATTAATTAAGAAATTTATTTAATTATAAGAGGACTTTAGACAATTAGTGACGCATTAGATAAATAAATAAAAATTATTTATTTAATAATCAAGAAGAATAGAAAGGGACATGAATTAATTAAATAATTAAGAATTATCTAATTAATAATTGGAAGTGAGTTAGGGATGTAATTAAAATGTCCTAATTAGGGTTAGAAGAAGAGCCTGTGGGTCTAGGTCATTTTTATGTGTCTACAACTTCAAGCTCAAAAATAAGAGCACTAATTTGAATTCAAATATATCTACCAAATTTATGGTTGGGGGCATACAATGGCTACAACTTGAAAACCTTCTTCTAACATTGGGGCTGAGCTGACAGTTCTGCTGACTACAGAATACTAAATATTCTAACAAAAACCTCCTTATTGGCATGGGAAAAAATATGTAAGTCAAAAGGGACTTAGGGAAGGGGGGTGTAGGTTTAAGAGATTGGAGTATTATGAATGAAGCTTTAGGAGCTAATTTAGTTTTGAATATATATTAACATCCTTCTCAATTATGGTTTAAAATCCTTAAAGAGAAATATCTAGACTCGTTGGAGAACACTAGAATTTTCATGATGAAGAACCCACCATCTAGTTCAACGATATGGAACTTTATGGTTTCTTGTCAGAGGGTTATTATGCACTATATAACATGGTAGTTAGGGGGTGGGGCAAAAGATAAATTTTGGGAAGACTCATGGTAGGGTCTCTCGGCCTTTAAGGATAATCTAGACTTATAGCTATTAAGGGAACGGTTTACTCAACACTGGGGGGAAAAGGTAAGTGACTACATGGAGTTCAGGGCAGATGCGGTAGGGGGTGATTTGAAATGGAAATCACTCCAGGTTGTTGAGCTTTTAGACCAACATAAAGAAATGATGCAAAAGATCTTTAGGAGTAGAAAATTTATGAGATCAAACAAAGAGGATAAGATGGTTAGGTGTGGGGTAGCTGATGGAAGGTATTCAGTGAAATTATGGTATAAATTTTTAGATTCAAAAGTAGACATGGATGATTGGTCGGTTAAGTTATGTTGGGGGAAATAATGCCTCCCTAAAGAAGGGGATTTCTCATGGCTAGCAATTAGAGGTCGCATTCTAATAGGAGAACAGAGGAAACATGTGGGTTTTAATGGCCCAACCAAATGTATAATGTGCTCAAAAGCAAATGAATCAAGTTATCACCTCCTCCTACATTTTAAATTGGCAATAGAATGTTGGGAGATGCTAAAATTATGTCTAGAATGGGAAAGTCCTACCCCAAACACATCTAACCCTTTTTCTTTAAATTTGGCCATTACCAAGAAGAAAATCAACTTTATCTTGTGTCTAGAAGGTTAGTCCTTCCTTGGTGGTTTGGGAATTATGGAAGGAGAGGAAAAAAAGAATTTTCATAGAGAAATTTGAAAGCATTGAAAGGCTGAAATGGAGAGTTAATCACACCATAGAGGAAGTGGTTGGGGTGACAACTTCCTTATATTTTAATTCAAAAATCACTTACACTTCAGAAGATAAATAAATTCAGGAATGTTGGCCAAGAATTCATTTGCGGCCTGTTAAGGGGCCGAGTTGGGTAAATCCAACTGGAATGCATTGTAATGAGATACAATGGGAAAAACCATTGGAAGGATGGTGGAAGAGCAATTTTTATGGGGCGTCAAAGGGGAATCTTGGTCCTTTAGGGGCGAGATTTATAATCAAAGATTGGAAAGATTAAGTGTTAGCATTAGGATCAAAGAAGTTTATGGAAGGAACAAACAACATAGCTGAAGCTCAAGCAACACTATTGGTAGTTAAATATGGTAAGAAATTGGGGGCATCAAGGATTCATTTTGAATGGGAATTGATGGTAATTATCCAAGCGATGATGTCGGGAGCTATCCATGCTTGACACCTACAAAATGTGGTTAAAAAAATTAGATAAGAGTTAGGTACCCTAGAAATTTTTTGAGTTAGTCATATTCGTAGAGGTGGAAATAGTGAGGTGGATGTTCTTTAGAAATGGCCATTATCTTTTGGTAAGGTTGGAGATATAAAATTGGAAGATTTTAGGGAGATTGTGTTAGTGCAGCTAGATGAAGTTGGGTTGTACATCACATTAAATGAGCAAGGTGGTGGCCAAAGGGAGATAATGTGATAGACTACTGAATTATTACAAAGTTGTGAGGAGGAAGGAAAGTACTAGAAACATTAATTCTTAGTAAAAGAGTGGAGAAAAATTTAAGTTGGTTGTAGTGATGCATTCCACATTTTGAAGTAACAAAAAAATAGGAAGTGGAGTAGGCAGTAAAGGTGGTGGTGGCTCAGAATCATGGAGGATAATTTCACCTTCCAGTCACGATGTCAAATAAGTCCTTTCTTTGGAGAGGTCTCTGCGAAGAGGATGGAAGGCTTGTGACTCAGTGTTGATGAAAGGCTTGGAAAATGTGTTCATATGATTCTAGGAAATGGCTTTCATGCTCTCAGACATAGGCTTAGAAAAAAATTAGATGTGTATTGAATGATCGCGGCCTAGTGGCTCTACCTTAGAGAACCAGTGGAGATGGTGGGTAAAATCATGAAGAAGTTTGTGCATGCATATTTTTTAGTTAACATGGAATCTATTCTAGAGTATGTGGTATCGGGGGTTGGACTAGATATTTCAGAGGGAATATTGGATGAATAAATGGAATTACTATATGGGTTTGCAAGAATAAAGCCATTTATTAGATGGCCATAAGGAAATTACAAAGAAAGATGTCGGGAGGAAGCTTGTTTAGGTTGCAAAGCTCTGAAATTGTTCATGTAACTAATGGAGGTAGAGGAGTTCCTTGCGAAGGCCAAAAAAATTGAGATCAAGAAAAAGCTATGCCTTTCTCGAGGGAAATGAGGGTCCTTTTGTGGAATTTTAGGGGCTGCAATGCCCTTGACAAGATATGTTTGATCAAGAGGTGTCTTGATCAAATAATACTAGATCTAGTTATGTTGCAAGAGCTAAAAGTTAATGGGAAGGAAGTTGAAGCCTTTGGAAAATGTTCCAGTACATGGAAGTGTTTTGTAGTGGAAGCTATAGGAGCCGTAGGGGATTTAAGGCTCCTATACAATGAAGTTTTGATGGAGGTTAAGATGCTCAAATATGAAAAATCATGGCAATGGGTGAGTTTCACCTCCAAGTAGTTGTTCTCGTGTTTCATATTATTGAATGTTTATGGTCCAAATAATATGTAAGAGCTAAGGAGAGTTTGGATTGAGATTTTAAAGGTGATTATAGTCAACAAGGCCAATCTTATCCTCCTCGATGGGGATTTCAATGCCATCCTTAGGCCGTTAGACAAGAAGGGGTCTATGTTGGTTGAATGAAAAGAAAAGAGATTTTAGTGATTTTGTAGCTAATAATGGTCTATTTGAGCTTTAATTCAGAAATGGTGACTTCACTTGGACAAATAGAAGATTTGGTTTCCTAAACATAGCAAAGAAAATTGACAATTTTTTTCTTGCTAGGAATTGGGATAATTTCTAATGGAATTTCCAGACCAAGATCCTACCAATAATAGGTTTTGACCATTACTCGATTGCTATGCGAATTTAAGAGGAAGAGGCCCCTCAGTGATGTCCCTTTAAATTTGAAAAGATGTGGCTCAAGGAGGAAGGATTCCTAAAACAATTGGTAGATTGGTTATTGAATGCTCTAGTAAGGAGAGGTAACAAATATTTTTTATTTTATAAAATGTTGCAATATATAAAGGAAAGCTTGAAGAAATGGAACAAAGAAGTTTTCAAGAAAATTTTCTTGGAGAAACTAAAATTGGAATAGGAACTAGGTCACTTACATTCCAAGGTAATTGAAGAAGGTTTAAGTGAGGATGATTTTCTAATGGAAAAAGGATTGAATAAGCAGTATACGGAGGTTCTGGCTTGTGAAGAAATCTCTTGGCAACAAAACTCAAGGGAAACTTGGCTAAAAGAGGGGAGTCACAATACAAAGTTTTTTCATAAGTAGTAAAGGTGAGGAGATCTTTCAATAAAGTTTTTTCAATTTAGGATAAAAATGGTAATTTTCTTACAAGAAAAGAAGATATATGTAGAGAAGCAGTGTGTTACTTTACTAAAGCTTTCAATACCAATCAAGTGGATTCATCATAGGAAAATTAAATTTAGGATGTTATCCCTAGTTGTGTCTCTGATCTCCAAAATTTCATCCTCACAAAGACAATTACATTAGACAAAGTTAAATTTGTTTTTTTCAATATGGGTGGGGATAAGGCACCTGGACTGGATGGGTTGCCAACTCTTTTCTTTGAAAATTTGTGGGATGTTCTAGCTAAAGAGCTATGGGAGGTGGTGGAGGAATCAATATTGTAAGGCTTTTTTTTAAAAGATTTTAATAATACTTTTATTGCTCTAGTCCCAGAGAAAGAAGAGATTGTATCTTTTAGTGATTTTTTCCTTATTTCTCTCTGTAATATAGTGTATAAAGTAATGTCTAAAAAAATGGTGAATAGGTTACAAATAATTCTTGACTCGGTAATCTTCTCCGAGTAGAGTGGTTTCTCTGCTAATCGGTCTATTTTTTAAGGTATTATTATTGCACATCTAGTTATTCATTCAACTCGGCTAGCCAGATCAAAAAAGATGCTAGTAAAATTGGATATCAAGAAAGCTTATGATGAAGTAAACAAGAGTTTTTTGTTAAAGGTATTGAGAATATTTGGTTTCACCAAGGTGTGGATAAAGTGGGTAGCGAGTTGTACAAAATCTCCCCATTTTTATGTTCTTTTGAATGGTAGTCCTCGAGGTTTTTTTACCTATCATAAAGGAATTAGGCAGGGAGATCCCATTTCCCCTTTTTTATTCATAATAATGGTTGAATCCTTCCTCGGTGGATTGGGAATTATGGAAGGAGAGGAACAAAAGAATTTTCATAGAGAAATTTGAAAGATTGGAAAGGTTAAAATGGGGAATGAATCACACCATAGAGGAAGTGGTTGGGGCGACAACTTCCTTTAATTTAATTCAAAAATCTCTTACACTTCAGAAAATAAATGAATTCAGGAATGCTGGCCAGGAATTCGTTTGTGGCCCAAGAAGGGGCCAGGTTGGGTAAATCCAACCGGAATGCATTGTAATGATATATAATGGGAAAAAACAGTGGAAGGATGGTGGAAGATCAATTTTGATGGAGCATCAAAGGGGAATCCCAGTCCATGAGGGGTGGGATTCATAATCAAAGATTGGAAAGGGCATGTGTTAGCATTGGGAGCAAAGAAGTTCATGGAAGGAACAAACAAAATGGTTGAAGCTCAAGCAACATTGTTGGTAGTTAAATGTGGTAATAAATTAGGTGCATCAATGATTCATTTGGGAGGGGACTCAATGGTAATTTTCCAAGAAGTGACATCAGGGGCTATTGATGCTTGACACCTACAAAATGTGGTTGAGAAAATTAGAGAAGAGTTACCTACCCTAGAAATTTTTCAGGTTAGTCAAACTCATAGAGATGGAAATAGTGAAGTGGATTTTCTTTGGAAATGGGCATTATCTTTTGTTGAGGTTGGAGATATAAAATTGGAAGATTTTAGGGAGATTGTGTCAACAGAGTTAGATGAAGTCAGGTTGTACATTGCATTAAATGAGCAGGGTGGTAGATGAAGGGAGGTAATGTGATAAGACTACTGAAGCATTGCAAAGCCATGAGGACCAAGGAAATTACTAGAAACATTAATTCATAGTAAAAGAGTGGATCAAGTTTGAAGTTGGTTGTAATGATGTATTCCATATTGCATTCCATATTTTGAAGAAACAAAAAACCTAGAAGTAGAGTAGGCAATGAAGGCGGTGGATGCTCAGAATCATGGAGGCTAATTTCACCTTCTAGTCACGATTTCAACTAATTTCTTTCTTTGGAGAGGCCTCTGCAAAGAGGATGGAGGGCTTGCTCCTCATTGCTGATGGAAGGGTTGGATAGTGTGTTCATATGATTCTAGGCAATGGCTTTAGCACTCTAAGATATGGGCTCAAAAAAAATATTAGATCTGTACTCAATGATCAATGTCTTGGGGCTCGTAGGTAAAATGATGAATAAGTTTATGCATGCAAATTTTTTAGTGAGCATGGAATCTATTCTAGAATTGGCGATGTCGGGGGTTGGACTAGATAATTCAAAGTGAATATTGGATGAACAAATAGAATTACTTAATGGGTTAGTAGGAATAAATTCATTTATTAGATGGCCTAAAGGAAATTTCAAAGCAAGATGCTTGAAGGAAGCTTGTTTGGGTTGGCAAGCTCTGAATTTTTTCATGGAACTAATGGAGGTAGAGGAGTTCCTTGTGAAGGCCAAGGCATAAGCACATGAGAAATTGGAAAGAGAGTAATATCAAAAGAAAAATTTGTGGAGGAAGCAGAGGAAGTGCTAGAAGAAGAAGCAAATTCGAGTGCTGGGTGAAGGATTGCTGGTTGCAGGTGGTGCAATGTAAATTCGAACCGTGGATGGCCTTTCCCCTATTTTTTTCATATGACTCTTAATTTTAGGGTGGAATTGTTAAGTTAGTAATGGAAATTTGCTTTCAAATGTATTGGAAGTAATCGGGATTAAGCTTTTGGACGTATGGGTTTTTGAATCAATAGTAGCAAGGGTTTGGATTTTTTGACAAACTCTTGTCATGTTCAGATGATATAGTTACTTTATCTAGTGAAAAAAAAAATGGTAGGTGCTAAACTGACAAATAGATGTAAATTTCTTTATCAAGCAATAAAAATATTTCGTGTTATTGACCAAAAAAAAAATTCTTTTTAAGCTTTTTGATTTTTTCTTTTTAGATCCCAAATAAAATTTATTAAGTCCTAAAATCTAAAGATACCAAATTCCTTAAAATGGGATTATAATTTCTCCCAAAGTGTTTAAAAACACTTGTTACAATTTTGAAGCAAAGGGTTCCATACAGATTCCTACTTGTTTCTTCTCCTTATTTATCACCAAAAACCTGCAATAAATGTTCAAAATGTGAGATGAGATCAAGAAACAAGAAGATATGAGGGTTAGATGAATGATTAAGCATAAACATGGGTATGTGTAGGATCATGATGGGCCAAAAAGTGGTGATATGTAAGTGATATGATGGCCCATATGGCTGACGACCTCTTTTTTACCCAAAATTGATGAAACGAAAAGGGTTTTTAAAGGAGATTCTCAACTTTTCACCAATATAAATTATTCTTTACTTTGAATTTAATGAATAATTATTATTCATTTTCTATTTGAATTAGGACTAAAGTCCTTATTGATAGGCTGATTGAAAAACATCTATAGCTTGCAAACAGTATCACATTCTATGGTTCACATAAGTTATAGGATTAAAATAATAATAATAATAATGAAGTTTTGACCAAGTTAAGGTGGTCAGACATACGATTTTTTATATTTTTTTAAAGTTGTAGTAAAAAAATCATAATTAATTATTCACTTGGAAACAAATTACAAAAAATATGCATCACATCGAGACACGAGTCCTCTACTTATATCTAAAATCTTATAAAAAATAATTATCATTTTATTTTGGTTAGGGTGGTCAAATAGACACCTATTTCTTATTTTTTCCCTGAAGTTTAAGTACTACTGCATTGGAATTTCAAATTTTCACCAAATAGATTTTTTTTTATTTTAAAATAAACCTAGTAGTTTAGAAACTACATTTGATTTTCTACAGATTCTATTCTTTTATATTTTTTAAATAATATAGATAACTTATTCAATTTTTTATGTCAAATGGTCTAACTCTGATTTTTTGAATTTTCATCGTCACTTAAGGGCCTATTTTTTCTATGATGATCCTGCACATACCCATATCCTAAAAATTATACAAAGTTACAATGTGATTTGACTTTAGGTGTAAATTTGAAAATGTTAACTCTATCAAAGTTAAGAAACACCTACACCATTGCATAGCTTATGAAATTCTACCCAATTTTAAAAAGAAAGCTTCAAAAAAGACCTTTGTATGACCAAGATATGGCCATTTTAAGATTGAATATAAAATTGCTAGAGCAAAGATCATATGTGCTAAAACAGAGCTTGGATGCGCTAAAATATGCCAAAAGAATAGGTAGATACACTAGAAGAGAGCGTGGATGCGCCAAAACAATAGGTAGATGTGCTAGAATAGAGCTTGTATGTACCAAAATAGAGGTCAAATGTGCCAAAACAGGAGTCAAATGCACTAAAATGGATAGTGGACGTGCTACATCGCTACATCAAAATTCACGAATGGACCTGTTGATGAAACCTGCAAGAAAAATATTAAAAATGGAGCTAGGTCCCATAGTGGGTGCCAAAATCTGAATGCTCAAGGCCTTCAACCTATTCATACATTGACAAACAAGCAAGCATTTAGAACTCAAACAGATTTAAACCAAAGCATTCCCTATTGAATTCATCCAAGCATAAGAATAAGAAAAAAATATATATATATCAAATGAAATTTAATGAAATATTATTCCAATACTCAAACCAACATCCCATAGGGGGATTGGTGATCCTTTGATGTGGAAAGAAGCCCTTTCGCAATCCCCTGATAAGCTTGATGATGATTGATTTACCTTTGATGAAATTTTCCAATAACCTAGCTAAATTGATTGCAAAATATGAAATCCTATGAACTCAAATGCTAAATTCCTATAGTGATTGTGCTCTTAGTTAATGGATCAAAAATGCCTAAGATTGTGGATCCAAAATCAATAGAGAAGCTCTCTGTTTATAGGAAAGAGGGATGGAGGAATGAGAAATGGGATGAACATGGGATAAAAGAATGAACCAATAACAATGTGCCACTTATACACATGTGATTGGAGAAGGAATGAGCATATTTTGATGAATGTGCACATAAACACATGTAGGTGAAACTTAAAATTCAAAAGATGGCTTATGGAGGGAGAGTTGAATGATGAGTTAATGCCACTTGGCTCAAGGAAAAAAGACATGTAAGATGTTTAAATGTCTTGTTAGATGTACAAACCCTTTTGGAGCGATTTTATGAATTTGAGGAATATTCCCTTAGCTGATGTGACAATTTGATTTAGATTTTTTGATTAATTTAAATCAAAGTTGAGAGGAATAATGGATTTTAGATGTAATTAAATAAAATTTTATTTATTTAATTAAAGAAGGTGGTGTTAGATTAAATCAAATAAAAGTTAATTTATTTAATTTAAAAGAGATGACTTGAGAGAGTAATCAAATAAAGTGAATAATTTAATTTAAAGAGGGACTATAGGATTAACTAAAAAATTGATTTATTTAATTAATAGGAGATGATGACTTAATCAAACAGAATTGATCTATTTAATTAAGAGAGAAAATACGATGAATTTAATCAAATTAAGATTGTTCAATTAAATTGATTAGTAAAGGAGATGATTCATGATGAACTAGTGTTAGTAAGATCTAGATTAGATGTGTAGGATCAATCTATATATTTTTTGTGTCTACATAAATCTTTGAAGAAAATGATGGATTCAAATTATCAAAGAGTTTCATGGCTAAGCATAGATATGAAAACTTGAGGATGGAAGAAGGTGAGGATATCTAGCAAGCTATTTTGAGAGAGTGGAAAGTGAATTTAATGAAATCAAAAACCAAGGAGACACTCTGACAGATGAAGATGTTATGGAGAATATTCTAATGACCCTACTAGAGATCTATAGTGACAAGATCTCAACCATTGAGGAAGTTTATGATCCAAAGAAATTCACTAGAGAGAAACTATTTGGCACCTTGACCAAGTTTGAGATGAGGATATTTTGAAAAGGAAAGGACAAATCTGAAACAACCTTCAAAGCCAAAAAAATATAAGAAGATCTAGATAGTGAAATTTCAGCTGAGTTGGATGAAAACTTCACAAGAAAAGTTAAGAAAAGTATCGATAAGTACAAAGGTATGTTACCTCTTAATTTTTTTAGATGTGGAAAGATTGGTCATTTAGCAAATAGGTGTTTGGACAAAAGAACAAATTAAAAATTTAAAAAAATCAATAAGAAGGCCTATTATGTTAATGAGAATGCCATTATTTTAGATGATGAATCAGATCATGAGGATTGTTTATGCTCTTCCATCTCCTTGAACATTTTTTATTTATTGTCAAGCTGCATTCTTAAATTCCCATCGAAGGTTGTTATTTCGTTAATCAAATCAATGGCCTCCAATAACTTTGGAATATGATTAGGGGCCTCAGGACATTCCTTCATACTTTACATCATCTCTTTCAAGGTTCATACTCTAGTGCTCCATTGAATCCTTTCAATTTGAAAAACCCTCTAGACCTATAGATATTTAATGTTGGCCTCATGGATACTCTTGTAAGATGCCCATACAACATCAAATATATTGACCAATTTGGTCACTCTATATTTCAATACATCCTAAAAAATATCATTTTCGACCTTAACTGTCTCCAGCTTGTCCTTCTTTGTCTTCTCCTTTTTCGTATTTAACTGATGTTTTAAATTATTAATCCTTAAGGCCAAGGTCTCCCTATCTTCTGTAGATAATTCTAAGGAAGATGAGGATGGAAAAGGCAATTTCCTCAGTAATTAGCTATCCTGAATAGTGGCTCTCATCTTTTTTATTTCATCCAAGGCCATATTATACTCCTTCACCAAGGAAACATACTTCAAGTCTGAGAATTTTTTTTTGTGTCTACATTGACAATCACAAAACGAGTAGTTAACCTAGCTACTTAGACAAGATTTATATATGTGGTTCTCTTCACAACCATGGACCCCATAGCCTCTTCAATAGGACTAGCAACCTATTTTCTTCTAGTATCAGGTGCTATGTACTAGATCATAAGAGTATGCAACTTTAGACTATATCCAAATCCAAACACCTTATTTTCAAAATTATCCTCAAATATAGAAGCTTGAGGGTCTCTTCTTATTGCATCAAGTGTGATGGTTGAGGTGATGGTGCATCCTAGTAGCAACATCATTCCACCTTATGTGAAAATATCTCTAGCCTCAATAGGAGTAACATCAACAATATCTACCATAATATTTTCTTCCTCTACCTTCTTAGCCTCTTCTTATTTAAAAGGATCAAAATTATCCCTTTCTTGCTCAAGCCATTCCTTTATCTCTTTTCTTTTTCACAAAACAATAAATTCCTTGATTTTGCTAGATTTCACAAATGCATCATCTACAAAAAAATCATTATACTTCTTGATCCTAAGATCATGATCAACCTTTTCATCATAATTCCATTTGAAAATTATATCTTGGGGAACTTCTAAATCAACAGTGCCTTCAATATTATGGGGAGGGAATTTCTTTTCCACCTCCTCATCACCAGGCACATGCGCTGCCACTTGTTCCTCCTTAATTACTTGGACATCTTCTTCTTGCACATTTGCAAGTTGCTCTTGAATATCCATAGCCAAAGGTTATTGATCTAAGAGATATTTTTCTCTCTTGGTAGCCTCCTAAACCTTTTCCTTGAATTCACCATTATGGTTATCCCTTAGCTTTGCAAAAGCACTTTCGAAAGGATTTTCAATTACATCATAAGGGATCACATAAAATGAATTCCTCTTCATATATATCTCTTCAATGTTCTTTATGGATGTCCATTCCCTTTTTCTAGTTATAATATCCTCATCATTGATAATTTTTCTCCCTTTTCTTTGTATGCACAAAGCCTTTTGGGTAAAAATTCCTAACCTAATGAATAGGTAACCCGAGGTTATTCACCATGGCTCAAACAAATTCATATCCTTCTGGGGAAGTAAATTTAAAATAAGGAAAATAACATTGGGGATTTACAATAGTACCCTTCCTAAGTGTTGGTATGTGGCGACTGATCATTCTATACTATACACTCTTCATGTATCCTCGCAAAAAAATTTTGTTTTGCTTTTTCATGAAATTACTGAAAAAGGGAAAAAACCCCGATTTTGTATAACCCTAATTTATAAAGGGTTTAGGATAGAGTTACAGTATTATAAGAAACAGGTGATTATTCGCAATATTGTAATAGGGTTTTGCACTAGTTAATAATATCATTAGATGGATGCAGTTTGGTGGATGTAGCCCACATTGGGTGATCCACGTTAAATTCTCTGTGTTAATTTTAGGTGATTTAATTTCTGGTTTATTTGATAAAATCTGCATTTAGCTTTTAGATATTTGCCTTTGAAAACCTAACAAGTGGTATCAGAGCGGGTTGTTTTCGATTATCGTTTGTAGGAAAGTCTCACGGTTGAGTGGGAGTCTCACAGTTAAGTGGGAGCAATGGCAGATGAGGGTAAGTTGAAGATTCATAAGTTCAATGCGCAGAACTATTAGTTATGGAAGATGCAGATGGAGGATTATCTCTATTAGAAGGATTTGTGGTGGCCATTGGAAGGGAAAACCAAGAAACCCATAGCAATGACGGATGAGGACTGGGATATTTTGGACAGAAAGGCACTTGGCAGTATTCACTTATGCCTGGCACAATCGGTGGCGTTCAATATCACAACAGCAAAGACAACTCTAGAGTTGATGGAAACCCTAGCAAAGAGGTACGAAAAGCCTTCCGCTTCGAATAAGGTATTTCTTATGACGTGTTTATTTAATACGAAAATGATAGAAGGTAGATTAGTTACTGATCATTTAAATGAGTTCAATATAGTTACCAGTCAATTAACTTCTATAAAAGTAAACTTTGATGAAGAAGTTAGGGCTCTTTTGATTCTATGTTCTTTGCCTGAAAGTTGGAATAGCTTGGTAATGGTTGTTAGCAATTCTATTTCTGGTTCAAATAGATTGAAATTTAATGATGTTGTTGGTGTTATTTTGAGCGGGGAAATTCATAGGAAAAGCTCAGGTGGAACATCCACATCAGGCAATGTTTTGAATGCAAAAGGTAGGGGCAGAACAAATGAGAGACAAAACAATTTTGGGAGTCATGGAAAGTCACGAGGAAAATCAAGGGATAGAAGGTCCCAATCTAGAGACAAGAGGGATTGCTAGTACTGTGGTAAGCCAGGGCATGTAAAGAAAGATTGTTGGTCTCAAAAAAATAAAGAAGGAGACAAATAGGAAGGAAATAAAGAGGCAAATGTGGTAAGTAATAAATCTGATGAGGATGCTTCGATTCTTTCTCTTGATAATGCTGATGATTCTTGGGTGTTAGATTTAGGGGCTTCATTTCATGCTATGCCCCATAGAAATTATTTTCTTGATTATGTCCAAGGGGATTTTGGGTTGGTTTATTTGGGAGATAATGAATCCTGTCAGATTGTTGGAAAGGGAAGAATCAAGATCAAGTTGCAGAATGGGAATCATTGGCTACTACATGAGGTAAGGCATGTTCCAAAGCTAAAAAGAAATTTAATTTCTACAGGGCGACTGGATGATGAAGGTTGTGTTGTTACATTTAGTGATAAAAATTGGAAGGTTACAAAAGGTGCCTTAGTAGTAGCAAAAGGTGTGAAAGTAGGCACCTTATATCTTTGTACAATTCATACTGTTCCTTCTACTTTAGCTATTGCAGATAAAAATCAATGTTCAGGAACAGTTGTTGCAGTTCAACAAGAAGAAAATTAGATAGTTGCTACGAATTCTGAATCAGCACTATGGCATAATAGACTTGGGCATATGAGTGCAAAAGGTATGAAAGTACTTCATTAAAAGAATGTTTTACCAAGTCTAAAATGTGTTAATATGGATTTATGTGAAAGATGTGTTTATGGAAAACAAAAGAGAGTTAGTTTTCTCAAGGATGGGAAATAAAAGAAAGATGAGAAATTGGAGCTTGTGCATACGGATGTATGGGGACCAGCTTAGGTATCTTCTCTTGGTGTCTCTTATTATTATGTCACATTCATTGATGATGCAACTAGGAAGGTATGGATTTATTTCATTAGGCAGAAATTTAATGTATTTGAAACATTTAAAAAATGGAGAAGCTTGGTTGAGAATGAGATAGGTAAAAAGTTGAAATGTCTCATATCTGATAATGGTGGTGAGTATTGCAGCAAAGAGTTTGAAGATTATTGTTCCTCTAATGGTATTCGTAGGTAGAAAACGGTTCCAAGGACTCCACAGGAAAATGGAGTGGCTGAGCGCATGAATAGAACAATAATGGAGCGTGCACGGACTATGAGATTGCATGTTGGGTTGCCTTTAAACATGTGGTCAGAGGCTATAAACACTGTTGTTTATTTAATTAATAGAGGTCCATCTAATCCTTTGGATTGTGGTATTCTAGGGGAAGCATGGAAAGGTAAGAAGGTGAGTTATTCTTTTTTGAAAACCTTCGGTTGTGAAGCATTTGCACATGTAGATTCTGAAAATAGAACCAAGCTTGATGCAAAATCAAGGAAATGTATATTTGTTGGATATGGCATTGATGAATTTGATTATAGGCTTTGGGATTTTGAAAATAAGAAAATTGTGAGAAGCAGGGATGTCATATTCAATGAGAAAGTGTTGTACAAAGATCTATTGCAGCATCATGAGAAGAAAGAACAAGATTATGCAGTGTTGGATGATATTACAAACAACAATGTTCCAGTGGTTCCTCATGCTCCGCAACAACAGCGACAAGAAATACCACAAACTCCAGTGAATGTTAGGCGATCTTCAAGGTTAAGTAGACCTCCAAAAAGATTTTCTCCCTCTTTGTACTCTATTTTATTAACTGATGCTGGTGAACTAGAATGTTATCATGAAGCTATGCAGGTGGATACCAAGGTTTAGCGGGAGCATGGAATGGAAGAAGAAATGGACTCCTTGCTGAAAAATCAAACTTGGGAATTATGCAAGTTGCCTGTAGGTAAAAAGGCCTTAGCAAACAAATGGGTTTATAGGATGAAAGAGGAGGATGGAGGTAAGAAAATATTTAAATCCAGATTAGTTGTAAAGGGATTTGCATAGAAACAAGGTATTGATTTTGATGAAATATTTTCTCCAGTTGTTAAAATGACCTCTATTCGTACTGTGTTATGTATTGTGGTTGTTGAAGATTTGCATTTAGAACAGCTTGATGTTAAAACTACCTTTCTCCATGCTGATTTGGAAGAGGAAATTTATATGGAACAACCACAAGGATTTGAGGTCAAAGGTAAGGAGAAACTAGTGTGTAGATTGAAGAAAAGCTTATATGGCTTGAAGCAAGCACCTAGATAATGGTATCTTAGATTTGATAGTTTTATGGCTGAGCAAGGTTACAACAGGTGTAATTCAGACCATTGTGTTTATTTTAAGATGCTAGGTGAAGATAGCTACATTATTTTATATTTATATGTTGATGATATGCTTGTAGTAGGGTCTAACATGGATCACATAAAGGAGTTAAAACAACAGTTAGCAAATTCATTTGCTATGAAGGATTTGGGGGCAGCAAAACAAATCCTTGGTATGAATATTACAAGAGATAGGAAAAATAGGAAATTGTTTTTATCTTAGGTTGATTATGTTAAAAAGGTGTTGTAGAGATTTCATATGGAGAATGCAAAAGTTGTCAGCACACCTTTGCCCAGTCATGTAAAATTGACTAAGGATATGTGTCCAAAGACACAAGAGGAGGAAGAAAAAATGTCCAAGGTACTGTATGCTTCAACTATAGGTAGTTTAATGTATGCCATGGTATGCACGAGACCAGATATTGCACATGTTGTAGGAGTTGTTAGCCGGTATATGAGTAATCTAGGAATTGAGCATTGGAATGCAGTGAAATGGATTCTCAGGTATTTGAGAGGTACACCAGATAAACATTTATGTTTTGAGGGCTCTAATACAAATTTAAAAGGCTATGTTGACTTGGATCTGGTAGGGGATATTGATACTAGGCGGAGTACCACAGGTTATGTATTTACCATTGGTGGGACAGCAGTAAGTTGGATATCTCGATTGCAAAAGGTGGTTGCTTTATCCACCAAAGAGGTAGCAAAGGAGATAATATGGATACAATTTTTCATGTAAGAGTTGGGAAAACAACAGGCTGAAAATTACTTGTTCACAGACAGCTAGAGTGCTATACATCTTGCAAAGAATTTTGCCTTGCACTCTAAAACCAAACACATACAGTTGAGGTATCATTTCATTCGGTCAGTGTTGGAGGATGGACAGGTAAAGCTGGAAAAGATACATACAGATGTAAATCTAGCAGATATGTTTACTAAGGTAGTGATAAGGGAGAAGTTGAGCTCCTCTTCAGCTTCGGTTGGCCTTCAAGGTTGAATTAAAGTATAAGAAAGTAGCAAGGTCCAAGGTGCTTATTTCTAGTGGGAGTTGTAAGTGCAGCGATGTCATCCAAGTTTAGTCTCTAAGTGGGAGATTGTTTAGGAGTGGAGCCTGATCAGTCTCCAAGTGGGAGATTGTTGGTATGTGGCGATTGATCATTCTATACTAAAAAAGGGAAAAATCACAAAAAGGGAAAAAACCCCGATTTTGTATAACCCTAATTTATAAAGGGTTTAGGATAGAGTTACAATATTATAAGAAATAGGCGATTATTCGCAATATTGTAATGGAGTTTTGCACTGGTTAATAATATCATTGGATGGTTGCGGTTTGGTGGATGTATCCCACATTGGGTGAACCACGTTAAATTCTCTGTGTTAATTTTATGTGTGATTTAATTTCTAGTTTATTTGATAAAATTTGCATTTAGCTTTTAGATATTTGCCTTTGAAAACCTAACACTAAGCTTTCTTATCAGTTTTAGATCCATAAAATCAATCTGCCACATCAACTCCATAAACACCAATTGGTTGGAGACATACAAGAGAAAGTAGTGTTGTGCTATCTTATCTCCATAAGCCATGATTAGATTATACTTTGTGTGCACAAAAAAAATTGCCTAATTATGGTGTTTATTTAACTCTACCACCTCCTTTGGATGAATATGCTTTTTGATTGTTGGGGAAAAGACAATGAATAGGTTCCACACCATAAATCTCTAGGATTTCAAACCTAATGACATCAGGGAACACCAAATATTTGGAATTGTAATAATCTTGGTCCCAAATATGTGTCCACATTTGGACTGGAAAAATATTATTCTCATTGTCCCTCATTCTCATTTTTAGCTTTATTTTCTATTGCTAATGACCCTCAAATAGAAATATATACATTAATAGAGAATAATGTGGGAAATCTAGAGGGAGAACCTCCTTCTTTAGATTGATGAAATCCTGATGCATTTGTTTTGCAAAATAAGCAGCATAATCAAAATTAGTGTTCTGATTATGGACCTATATATTTGCTTCCATCACTAATAGGTCAGTGGCTATCCTAGCCTTCAAATTATGAGCTAGAACCCGATTCAGGTAATCATATGTGTTCTTGAAATAATCAACAAATTCTTCACATTCAAAAGGCTCAATATATTTTGGGGCAAACCTTTCCTTTCTCTTTCTATTTTTCTCATACTCACCATATAGGATCGCACACTTGATGTTAATAGTATAATTGGGATTCAACTCAAATATCTTCACAATATTATCCCTCATCACCTCAAGGACTACATTGCCATTTTCACTCTTGATTCTTTTGTCTATGGGATCATAATGTTTAGCTAATTCTATCATCACATCTACCTCCACAAACACATTAGGTACCACTAGATTCCCAAGGTTAAGTCCCCATAGGTAATATGTTCACTTCTTAGAATACCTTCTATTAAAATCATACAGGCACAATTTTCATCCACTCTAGCGCTAAGCCAACTCTCCAATTTCACCAACATTTTCAATTAATATGATCATCACAGCAACTTGCCCCATGGGTCTCTTTCCAATTTTTGACCCACCATCTTTTATGTTCTCAAAGGAACCTCCCAAGAACCTCTCTTGATTTTTCTTTGTACTTATTGACCTTTAGGACACTATAGGGGTATTTGGCATATGGTTAGATGTTGTAGGTGGTTCCAGGTTAACCACAGATGAAAAACCCCAGGTCTTGAGCCATTTCGCCCTTTTCTACTTTGATTTGAACCTCTTCAGTGTAATGTTGAACTCACTAGGCTTTGGTTCACTCATATTTACAATGTGGTAAGACTAGGGTTTATAGTTTTCTTAATCAAAAGGAACTACCCAGTCTTAAAACCCAAGACACAATTTGCAAAATAAAACATTCCCAATCCTTATACAATGTTTATCACCCTAATTAAAGCCACTCAATGAGTAAGCCATAAGCAAGTTACCTCTCAAATTCCCTACATTTTTCTTAACTAGTACTTGATTTAGTATACTTGATAGGAAGAGATATAAGAATTTTCTTATCCATGTGAGCAACTGATACTAATGTTGTTGTAATTGCTTGTTGGAGTTCTCCACACTATTTCTTCATCTTCTAGCCTTTTTCTCCACTAATAAGTAGTTCCAAATGTGTAGGAAATAATCCATTCACCTTCTTTATGGTTGAGAAATGGGATGTAACACCATTAATATTTGATAGAAAGATCACGTGAGCAAACTAACACTTAGCCATTTATGTCTAAAACCTGGTCGTTGATCATCTGACTTGTAAACCACATCAACAGTTCTCCTTTCACATTGCTACTTTCTTCTCTAATTTAAATGATATCCTCAAGATACTTCCAAATTTTCTTTCATTTTAGAGCCATCACTCATCACTATTACATTTCACCCTCCATAAGTCCTATCAATGATGTGAGCATTGACGCAATGAGATCTTAGCCATTGAATTCAAGGTCCATCCTTGATCACATTCATTTCACATCGTGTATTGCTAATTCATGCTTCAAATTATAGATCACATTAGCAATGGGAGATACAGAAATAGAACTAGATAAAGACATGTACACCTATGTGAAAATCAAAGGCACAATGAAATATCTCTCAAGAGCAGTTCAAATCAATGAAAGAAAGTTTGAAAAAATGATCCCATCACTTATTGCTATTTTGACACGGAAAGATCATAATGAATCCACAATAAATGATAGAAGGAAATTTAAAGAGCACCAATTGGCATCGTGCATCGCTAATCAACATCATAAAACTCATAAGAAATTAGCGATAAAAGAGATGCCAGAGATGATGAAAGAAACACATATATCATGCATCGAGCTGATGTACAAATCAAGACTCACAACCTATCCATGATACATGAAACAAAAGAAACACTATTCATCACACATTACTAATAAAATTTGCATTCGTAAAGCCATCGAGAATGAGAAATGAATAGAAATGGTAAACGGACTTAAGTGGGACAATTTGGCACATGCGTGTAAGTTGTATTTGAGAAAGGGGACAACCTAGGATGATGTATGAAAAGGCCTCAAAGGACTTAAAAAATATTATTTCAAAGGATTATAAAGCCTAAATTAGTTCTTGAATGAATCAACTATGGAAAAAAAAATTATTTCAAACCTAGGAAAGAGGGGTCGATTACTCCCTGAGCTCGAATAGCATAAGATGCAGTTTAAATGGTCAGGAACCGATAGTAGGGAGTCAATGAAGAATTAGAGCTTTGGCAAGGACACAAGCTAGATAACATAAACCCTAAAATAGTGACGATAGACAAAAACCTAAGCCCAAAGAGATGGATTTAAGCAAACTTATGTAGGATGAGAAATGGAACCAAAATAAAATTCAAGGGTTTGTTTAAAATTAGTCAAGCCATTCTATGGATTACACAGAAGAGGATTGAAATTTATTTCCCACTTTTCCAAATCGAGAAAGGAGTCTCCATTTTTCCATCTATCATTCTCCATCACCTTATCTCTTAGTACTTCATTTTCAAGCACTTCAATAAAGAATTCTTTCAATAGGAAATTCATTATTAGTTCTCCTTGCCAATCCTTTGAGACCCATTCACCAATTTCATTATGCATAAAAGGTTTACCTTAAAATCTCCCAATTATAGTGGTATTTTCAAAAAACTCTACATTTTCTTCCATAATTTCCATTACATCAACCTTTTAGGGTTTTTCACTATGTGATGCAATATCTATACCAACCCCATTTCCATTGTCTACACCCACCCTAGATTCTTCAATCTTCTTGGCTTTTGTTTTGATTCCTTGTACCTTGTCATAGCTTTCACCATTGAAACCCTTGTCATTGTCATTGCCTCATCTCTCCCCTTGATTTTTAATTGCATCTATATTTAGTTGTATTAGCTTTATCTAATTTTAAAGGTATATTTAGCTTAACTAGTTTAAAATATTTTTTATTTTATTCTTTCTAAGAATGATTCCTACTTCTATTTTGGCTTTTAATACAGGTTTATATTGCCCATAGATGAAACCTATTGCTACTTCTAGAGCCTCTTTCTCTCTATAATGCAAAACTCTATTCTATTTGAACACATTATATTCAAATGTAATGGAAATGCACTATTTTCCATATTTAATTACTAATTATTCAAACAATTTTTGTATAGGATTTCTCTTTTTGTTGTTCCTTATCATTTTGTCAATGTACTAGATCACTTTCTGTTATGTATATAAAAAAGTAGTTATTATAATATTGAAATAATTTGTTTATTATTCCTATGAATAATATGTTAACTAGAATTAAATAATGCTCATGTGTAAGAACATAAGTAACATTTCAATCATGAAGTATCACTCACTCCATTTATGTCACAATATAATTTAGTAAAAGGAAGTACTCCATCCAAGAGAAATAAAAGTAATATTTTATGTTTATGAACCGATAAATTAATTTAAAATTACATGCTGAAGAAAAATTCATCACCAACAGTTAGCAAATTCACTACAAACAATTAGAAAATTCACCATCGACAATTCAATGTGTGAAGAAATTATCAATGAATAATATGGTAACTAAATTTAAATAACATTCACGTAAGAATTGAAGTAAGGTTTATATTAATCCAATACACAAAGTGAGAAATAAAAGTAAAGTTTCAATAAAATAATTTAATTACAATGGCACGAGGCAAATTCATTGCCAATAATTAGAAAATTCACCATCAACAATTCAGTGCAAGAAAATTCACCCCTATGATGTAAATTGAAGAAATTATTATTCCAATCAATAATATGGTAACTAAATTTAAATAATGTTCACCTAAGAATTAAAGTAAGGGTTTTTATTCATCCAATACACCACATGAGAAATAAAAGTAATAGCTTTGGAGATGTTTAGTTTATCTTCTCTATTTACAAGGGTAGTCATACTAATAATTTAATGGAGGCTTAGGCCATTTTATTAACTGTGGAGTGAGGCAAGGCAGTCAATTGGGATGGCAAAGGATCATATGTGATTCTAACTCTCAAGTTGTGCTAAAATTGTTGAATAGGTGGCGTTTAGATGATGTGAGCTGGCAGTTGGCTTTGATTATTGAACATAGTCTCACTCTCTATGATTCTTTGGAGTATATTACTTTCACTCATATTCCTAGAGAATGGAATGGTGTTGCTGATTTTTTGGCTAAATGGGCTTTTGATCATATTCATGGTTGGAATTTGTGCATAAACAGAAAGTAGTTATTATAGTACTCAAATAATTTTTTTATTATTCCTATACATAATATGGTAACTAAAATTAACTAATGTCCATGTGTAAGAACATAAGTGAGGTTTTTGATTCATCTAATGCACTAAGTAAGAAATAAAAGTAAGATTATCTATTTGTCAATCAATAATGTAATTTAAATGCAATATATAGTTATTTTGGAATTAGTTCACGATAAATATTTGGACATATAAAGTAACCAGATAAATTCATTCATCTTACACGAACTGGTGGCTCTTGAAAAAAGAACAAGAGTGGCGGGCTATAACCCATGCTTGCTTATACCCGCGCCTATTACCTATTGCATGGGGGTTTAGGTGGGTGAAGGGTGTGGTTGGTAGGTTGGTAGTGTGGTGAGGGGGGAGTGGGTGGTGGAAGCGGTGTGGTAGGCGTTTAGAGGGGGTTGAACAGTGAGGGTTGCATGTAGGGTTTTTGTGTGTGATTGTGGTAGTGGCTTCCAAAAGCCTAGTGATTGCTAGGCCAAAGCCATCTTAGGATTATCGATAGCCATGCATGCATAGCATATATATTTGTATTTTTTGGGTGAGAGCTCTAAGCTCAAAAAAGTGAATGCTTTCTTGTGGCAGAGTCAAGATCGTCTTGTTCTAGTTATTTCTCCTCAATCAGTTTAGGGGGACATATATTATTGGAGACAATATGTTTTGATTTGAAAATTATTGGGTATTTGTGTCCCTCTCTCAGCTTTAGAGTCTTGGATCCATTGGACCTAGCAAGTTGAAGGTGATTTCAAGATTTTGGTGGCTATGAATGGCTATTTCATGGTTGATTTTTCTTGCATCTTGGATCATAATCGTGTTTTTGAGGGAGGGCCATATTTTTACAATCATTTTGGATTATTCATTAAGCCTATGTATGGAGGTTTTCATGCGGTAGAGCATTTTCCTACATAGGTTCCTATTTGGGTCCGTCTACCATGACTTCTGATGGAGTTTTGGAGGGAGGATATTCTACATCGGATTGTGGCTTTGTTGGGGAAGTCGACTGTCATTGCTCAAAATACTTTGGATAAAAAGGTATTTTCTTATGCTCGCATTTGTGTTGAAATTTATTTAAATAACCCTTTGCCAGATTTTTTGGAAATTTGTATTGGCTCTACCTTGTAGATCTAATAGTTAGATTATGAATCCCTTCCTTTTCATTCTTGATTTAGACATGAGTATGGACACCTTTAGCACCAATTTCCTTGGGCACCCAAAGCAGCGAGGGTTTCTTCTTCTCCTTCTTCTAGGCCTTCAGTGGAGAAGGGGGATAAAGGCAAGGTGCCTATGGTTGAGGGTGGGCCTGATAAGGATGGCTTTATTCCTATTAAGCTAAGGGCTAAAGGGAGGGGTCAAAAGTGGGCCTATAAGGATAAACGGAGTGATCAGGGTTTCAATCATTTTGAGGTCCTAGATAATCAGCCTTTGGAGGAAGGGGCTCCTATTGAGATTTCTTTTGGGGCCACTAGTATAGATGTTGGGTTGGATATAGGGCTGGAGTAGGAAATTTTTTGTTCATAATATTTCTTCGGCTTTGGAGCAAGGAATTTATGAGCCTCTTGGGGCCTCTGCAAATGTACAGGATGATATTATTTTAGCGGATTTAGCTAAGGTAGTGTTCTCATCATGTAAAAGTCAAGGATCATCTCCTAATTTGGGGGTGCTGCAACGCCCTCTCAAGAAGGGGCATTTTGAAAATTCTTCTAAAGTTGGTCGTAAGAAGGATGTGGACAAGCTTAAATCTTCTAAGGATTTGTTGGTGGAATATGGTTCTATTAAGACCCTTGAGTTCCAGTTCTCTCAACTTTCCTCATGATTATTATTTTATGGAATTAAAAGGGGGTTGAATAACACCTCTCGTCAAAAGGCTATTGAAGATTTGACTATGGTTCATTCTCTAGATATCTTTTGTGTTTAAGAGACTAAGCTATGATTGGACCTCATGCTTAAACATTCTCCTTATATTTGGTTTTCTGGCCAGTGTCACTGTATTGGTTCTAGGGGAACCTCTGGAGGTCTGGCTCTTTTATGGGATCCTCGTTGGTGGATTTCAAGCCAGTCTACTATTTCTGTGCTGGATTCAGTTTTGGAATTTGGTGAGACTAGTTTGGTTAGTAATGTTTATGCTCCAATTGACATCTATAGTAAACTCCAGCTTTGGGCTCATATCAGGTGTGTTAGGTCTTTGTGCACATTTTTTTCTTTGGATCTTAGCTAGTGATTTCAATTTTTTATTGAGCTTGCAAGAGAAAAGGGGAGGGTTCCCTAGGCTTGGTCCTTCTTTAGATCTATTTCAGACTAATGTGGACTATCTTTATCTAGTTTATGTTAAACCCTCTAATGGAATATTCACTTGGAATACTAGACGGAGTGGTCCTAAAGAGATTTTCAAGCGGCTAGATCAATTCCTTGTCTCTAGTTATTAGGTTAGATGTTGCTTGGTCATTTTCTCCTAGATCCTTGACTGATGTTACTCTAATCATTGTCCAATTAAATTTTCTTCTTGATCTTTCCAAATCCAAAGAATCCAACTTCCAAATTTTAGCTTTTGTGGTTGTGTGACTCGTATTTGGGTGATCTTGTTGCTCATTGGTGGCGGGATGGAGCCCGTGATTATGGTACAACTATCTATTCTTTGGTTAAGAAGCTAAAATATGTCAAGTATCATCTTAAGTGATTGAATAGGTCATGCTTTGGTGATTTTTCGGCCAGGAAAAGAGAAGCACAGGATCTCCTTGCTATTATTACTCACTAGGTTCAGGATTTAGGATTCTCGGAGGCTCTTGTGCATGCTGAGGCTCAGGCTCTGAAATTGGTGGAGGAGTGGGAGTTCCATGAGGAGATTTTTTGGAAACAAAAGGCTAGGATTGATTGGCTTCAAGAGGGTGACAAGAATACTATTTTTTTCCATAATTCGGTGTAAGCTCATCGGAATAAGTGTTTTATTTCTTCTCTTGTTAATTCTAAGGTTCGTTCGATCTCTTCACAACAAACTTTGTCTAGAGAGGCTTATCCGTTCTATTATAATCTATTCACTAAGGATTCACTTCCTGTAGAGGCTGACAATAATATGGTCCTTGATTGCATTCCTTCTTTGATCTCTAATGAGTTTAATGCTTCTCTTATTTGACCAATTACTTTGTCGGAAGTGGAGGAGGTTGTGTTTGGGATGAATAAGGGGAAAGCTCTTGGCCCTGATGGTTTCCCAATAGAATTTTTCCAAGATTTTTGGGATATTGTGAAGCTAGATTTGTTGGAGGTGGTTTGAGAGTCTCTTCATAGCAATAAAATCCTTCGTGCCTTGAATCTCATTCCTAAGAAGGAAGGTGTTGATAGGATTGATCTCTTTAGACCTATTACGATCTATAATGTGGTGTATAAGATTATTATGAAATTGATTGTTGAGAGGCTTAAATATTGTTTTCCTATGATCTTTTCTGAGCAGCAAGGTAGTTTTGTGGCGTGTCATCAAATTTTGGATGGGGTGGTGGTTGCATCAAAAATAATTCATTCAATGGAAACCTCTAAGGATAAGTCTATGTTTATCAAGTTGGATATGGCCAAAGCTTATGACAAAGTTAAATGGAGTTTTCTTTAGAAGATTTTGTTGGCATTTGGTCTATCCTCTGATTGGGTGAGCTGGATCTCGAGCTGGGTGGCTTCTTCCTTTTTTTTAGTTATTGTGAATGGTGAACCTTATGAGCTTTTTGGGGCTACTACAGACCTTCATTAGGGAGATCCAATATCTCCTTATTTGTTTATTATAATGGTGGAGGGGCTTGGGTGACTTCTTAAATCTCAGGTTTCACAAAGCTTGATTCATGGGTAGTAGTGGGGGATGGGCTTGCCAATGTTTTCTCATCTCCAATTTGTGGATGACACCTATGGGGATGTGTAGGATCATGATGGGCCAAAAAATGGTGATATGATGGGTATATGGCTGATAACTTCTTTTTTTACCCAAAATTGATGAAACGAAAATGGTTTTAAAAGGATATTCTCATATTTTGACCAATATAAATTATGTTTTAGTTTGAGCTTAACAAATAATTATTATTCATTTTCTATTTGAATTATGAATAAAGTCTTGATTGATAAGCTGATTGAATAACATTTATAGCTTTTAAACAATATCATATTTTTTGAATCCAAAAAATGTGTCACATTCTATGCTTCACATACTATAGGATTAAAAAATAAATTAAAAAAATTCATGAAGTTTAGACCAAGTTGAGGTGGTCAGACATACGAGTTTTTATATTTTTTAAAAGTTGTAATAAAAAATTCATAATTAATTATTTACATGGAAAAACATTACAAAACAATATGCATCACACCGGAACATGAGTCCTCTAATTATATCTAAAATATTATAAAAAATACTATCATTTTATTGTGGTTAGGGTGGTCAGATAGACACCTACTTCTTTTTTTTTCCGTGAAATTTAAGTACTACTATATTGAAATTTCAAATTTTCACCAAATAGATTCTTTTTATTTTTAAATAAACCTAGTAGTTTAGAAACTAAATTCAATTTCCTATAGATTCTATTCTTACATAATTTTGAAAAAATATAGATAACTTACTTAAATTTTTATTTCAAGTTGCCTAACTCTATTTTTTTTGAATTTTTTGCCACTTAAGGGTCCATTTTTTTCAAGATCCTACACATGCCCCTCTCTTATCGGTTTGGCTTATATTCGGGAGGTTGAATCCTTTAGGAAATCTTTGGATATCTACCTTGTGACTTCAAGCCAAAAATTCAATGAGAAAAAGTCTTTTATCTTCTTCTTTAATTCTCCTCAGGCTATCCAATGATGGATTGCAACTATTCTACTATTTAAAATAAGGTCTCTTCCCTTTTTCTATTTGGAAATTCCTCTTGCTTTTTTTCGCCATCTGAGGTCCTCTTGGCAGCTATTTCTTGATAAGCTAAGGTAGAAGGTTACTCATTGTACTCATCGGTGGTTGTATATAGCTACTAGAGTGACTCTTCTCAAGTTTCTTATCCAAGCCCTTCCCATCTACAGGTGCTTTGTTCAAGTGGCTCCAATGAATTTCCTTAAGAAATTTGATGATCTCTCACATCAATTTCTTCAAAGTGGTAATGTGTTGTATTTAAAGTGGAGCCTTGTTAAGTGGGAATCGGTGTGTAGGCCAAAGCAAGAGGGTGGTCTTGGTTTACATTCTGCTTTTTTGAACAGGAAAGTTCTTGCTGCCAAGATTTACTGGCGATGGTGTACCAATCAGCACCAGTTGTGGACTCATATTCTCAACCATAAATATCTTTTGGGTGTTTCTTCTTTTGAGGTTCCTCACTATCCTCTGGAAAATAGTGGTTATATGATTTGGCATACATTGAAACTGGGGGCATAGTTGATTAAGTGTGCACTTTTTTGGATTTATCATTTGGGGTCACAAGCTCTTTTTTGGTTGGATTCTTGGGATGGTCACCCTCCTATTCTCTCTTCTTTTACTCACCTCCAGTCCCTTTGTGATGATTTTATTGCGGCTGGTTGAGATACCATGGAGCATTATAAGGTGGTGCAACATTGTGGATTGGCTATAGTTTTTTGTTGGAAGCATCCTTCTGAGTGGCCACCTGAAGGGTTTGAGGGGGATAGGCATGAGCTTTCCCAAATTCTAGCTTTTCGTGCTTGTAATTATTTGAGGGGACCTAATTTCTTGGCTTGGGATGGTTCATATTTGCCTAGAAAGTACTCTATGTCTACTGGTTATAAGCAGTTGGGTAGGCAGTTTTTTGGGACATTGAGATCCCTTGGCGGAAGCAAGTTTGGCACAAGTTTTCATGGCCCAAGTGCAATTCCTTAATGTGGTTAGTGGCTCAAAATCAATGTCTTACTCGGGATAATTTATGTAAGCATGGTTTCCAAGGCCCTTCTATGTGTGTTTTGTGTTGTGGTTGTAAAGAGAGTGTCTTCCATTTCATCTTCCAATGTTCCTATGCTAGGGAGATTTTGAATTTCTAGGGTATGGTGTGGAATACAACCTACTCGCATTTTTCCTCATTGAAAAATTTTTTGGATCGGTGGGGTAGGGCCCCTATTTCTACCTCCTTTCTTCAAGCTACTTGGGCTCTTGACCCATCCTTTATAATATGGAACCTGTGGTTGGAGAGGAATAGGAATATTTTTTAGGATGTGTTGTTGATGGCCCCTCACATGTGTTACAAAAATTTTCATTCTTTGGGGGAAACTATTGTGGCTAAGTGTGATCTGGCTATGTCAGTGAACCCTTATGATGTTGGTTTTTGTAATTGTCTTCATCTTCCTCCTTCGCAGTGGCAGCTCATATGCAATAGATGTAGACATCATACCTTGAAGGTGAATAGGGAGGGAATATCATCCCCTCCTCTTCAAGGAGTCCTAAAAATCGACTTGGATAGTTGTTCTTGTTAAAATTCGGGTCATGCTAGTGTTGGTGGTGTTGGTCGGGATAGCTCTGGAGATGTTCAGTTCATCTTCTCTATTTATAAGGGTCTTCATACTAATAATTTAATGGAGGCTCAAGCCATTTTATTGGTTGTGGAGTGGGGCATTTAATTGGGATGGTGAATGATCATATGTGAGTCTAACTCCCAGGTTGTGGTGAACTTGTTGAATAGGTGATATTTAGATGATGTGAGCCGGTAGTTGTCTTCAAATTTTTATCAAATTCTCACTCTTTGTGCTTCTCTGGAGTATATTACTTTCACTCATATTCCTAGAAAATTGAATGGTGTTGTTGATTGTTTGGCTAAATGGGCTTTTGATCATATTCATGATTGGAATTTGGTGGATCAGGGTCAACTACCCTTCGATTTGTCTCAACAATTGGATCACTTGGTGGAACTTGATAGGGCTATTTAATTCCCTTTATTTGTAACGTTATCTTGTTTTAATAAAAAAATTATCTCTCCTTTATGTTAAGGAAATTCATTAATCAAAACTAAATAATAATATACATTTTAATCATGAAATAAAAATAAGGTTTTATGTTTGTCAACCAATAAACTAATTTAATTACAATGGCATGCTCAAGGAAAATTCACTCCAACAATTAGAAAATTCACCACCAATAATTAAAAAACTCAAGGCCAACAATTAGAAAATTCACCGCCAAGAATTGAAGGATTTTTATTCATCTAATACACCACGTGAGAAATAAAAGTAAGGAGCAATGCACCATCAAAAAATTCACTATCAACAATTCATCGAAAATTTAATTGCAAACCTTTTAATGTGATGAATTTTCCCCTGAAGTGAATTTCTAGTGGTGAATTTTCCTTGATGTCAATTTGTCATGGTGGTGAATTTTTCCATGGTGAATTGTTGGCGGTAAATTGTTGTTGGTGAATTTTTTGACCCTAAATTTCCCTATAACCAATTACAATAAATGTTTTGAGATACTCTTATTCCAATTAGTTCACAATATATATTTGGACATATCAATAAACAAAGAAAGGTACTTACCTAATTAAAACACATTATTCATTTCAATGATGAAACAATCACTCATTCGATTTACCAACCTCACATATAAGAATTAAATAATTGAAGTAAGTATTTTATTCATCTAGTACAATACTGAGAAACAAAAGTAAGGTTGTGTGTTTCTCAATCAATTAAGTAATTTAATTGCAATCAGTATATTCATTTCATTTACTAAATTTATGTCACAACATACTTTGACGTATATAGTAGTAAAAGGAATTCACTCCATTCTAATCTAAAAATTACTCAATTTTAAGTCACTCTATTCATCCTTATATGTATAAGAATAAAAAAATGTTTTTAATTGTACTTAAATCTCTTACAACAAAATTACCCACTTTAAATTTAATTTTTTTAAATATATTCAAATAAAAAATTACTTCATATCAACTAAATTACTAAATTTACTTTTATAATAATCATAATCCAACTTTCATACAAACGCTATTATTAATTTAAAGAAAATTACTAACTACTAAAATGAAACCCAACATAATTTGAAAATTAAATGTTCATTTACTTATTGAGATCTGCATTAACAACTGTTATGCTTCGAGCCGTGTAACTATAAAAACAAATTGGCCGAGCCCCATAGAACAAAATATTTGTTGGTAATTTCAAAGCCAAACCAGACTGTATCATTAGCATCTCACCAGTAGTATCTTGGGTCATTTCCAAAACTTCTTCTGTTGTAAAAAATATTTAATGAAAACTAGGATTTCCCGTGTATTTGCATTGGGATTGTAACACAAAAACCTGTAAAGGCCATGGTTATCTTAATAGTCCGAGTATTTAGGGCTCACCGCCTCACCTGGTGTGTCTATAAAACAAATCATTTCATTGTTTATCTGTACAATTTCTGTTTTCACATTGTTTGTAGGTGTGATCTATTTTTCCTAAAGCAGATAGATTGTGATGGTTTCAGAGTATAACATTACGATTAAGGAGGAGGCTGTGCAAACGAACGCACCTGAATCGGATCTCTCGCTGCGGAGGAGGAGGATGTTGGAAGTAGAGCAACTCTGAGAAGGGGGTGAACCAGAGTTATAACAATTAAAAAAATTTAAGACACGAATGGCAGATCTGACCTTTTAGAACAGAATGTAACTGTAATTTAAAGCTGAACTTTCAAAGACAAGACAGATCACTTGTTTTCTTCTCTTTCCAATCGAACACCCCAAAAAGGCTTACAGCCATATAAATATATGAGAGAACATAACAGTAAATAACAAGGGTTTGTTCCAGAACTGAAAAAAATATCATATAGCTATGAAATCCATGCTAAATCTTCAAAGAAATGAAAGGAGATTTCGAAAATCATAAAAAAGATAACACCCTTGAGTACAACTCAAGTTACACAAACTGTTGAATCAAAAGATTCCAAAAACTTCTTTAACAAACCAGTTAAGATTCTGATTACCATAAAATCACTAGAGATGACAAAAAAATACCTGTCAATGGCAACCAAACCTTTAGCACATGATGGAATAGAAAACTGCATAACGATCTCTTCACTTTCCAATGCTAATCCAACACCATTTAACATTTAGCTTGAGCCAAGACTCAGCACAACAGCATACTGAATATGTTTGAGTGGTGGCGTAGCTACGGTTCAGTAGAAGGCAAAATATGATGAACCAAAAAGAATGATCATCACATAACACCTCTTTGCCCTAAGTCGAGCACTTAGACAAAAACAACAATTATTGAAGTCCGCAGCATATACCATTTCTTTGGCATCCAAAAAATTCAGGTAACTAATGAATATTCCTTGGTGGAAGATTTTACATAACACAAGTTAAGTCATAATGCCAACAAACCTTTGTAATGATGTCGATGCCATGCAAATAATGACTTTTAGAAAAAGTCAAACAAACTTCCAAAGCAAAACCTGCCAGGCTGAGTTTGCACTGCCATGTTAGAAAAGATGATTATACATTGCCACGTCAGGAACATAAAACACATAAGCCAAAGTTGTATAATTTTTTTTTGAAAAATATACACCCAATCCAAAGCTGCCAGCAGTGAGCACGGTGCCTGATAAGCTGCACATGGGACCAAAGGATCAGTAACACAAGATACCAAAATTGTGCGAAAAACCATCATGATATGGAAACAAAAGCCAGTGATAAGAACCATGAAGCAACATCAAAGCCATTAGTAAACAATCCACAAGACATCAAGGATAAATAAACACAACTAAATCCCCCTTTGTGCTTGATGGAAAAACAAAGGAACAACTATCCCATCGGTGCAAAGATTAACTCAGAGAATCGAAAACCAACTCGAGCCAATAGTGAATCAATCTGAAACCAACTCAGTGAAATAGACACCATCGGATCACTTCTCCCTCTTTTTGTCACAAGGACAAAGGGTAAAACAAACATAATGAAATAGTTGCAGATATAACGTGAAGCAACAAAACCATGGGAAGCAGCAAGAGGCTACTTAGAGAGCTGAAAAACTCCCCCTCAACAAATGATGAATCTTAAGAGAGCAACAATTGAGAGACAACTCGTAACTGAGAACGAAGTCCTTCAAAGAACTCTTTAGCCAAAGGCTTTGTAAATATATCGCCCACTTGTGCTTGGGTGAAAAGATTCTGCATTGTTACTTCATTAGCCAAAATCTTTTTCCTGCAGAAAATGAAACTTAATGGCAATATGTTTAGTTCTAGAATGCATAATAGGATTTTTAGACAAATTAATTTCACTTGTGTTATCACAAAAAATAGAAACAGGTTTAGCAACAACAATACCCATGTTTGATAATGTCTGAGACATCCAAAGAAGTTGAGTACAACAAGAAGTAGCTGCAATATATTCATCTTCCATAGTTGATAAAGAAACAAAACCTTTCTTTTTACTATGCCAAGCAACAAGAAAATTACCAAGATAAAATGTTGCACCACTAGTGCTTTTTCTATCATCTAAACAACCAACCCAATCAGCATCAGTAAAAGTTGTCAAAGTAAAATTATTATTACGTGGATACCATAAACCAAAATCAAGAGTACCCTAGAAATACTTGAATATCCTTCTTACAACCATGAGATGAGACTGTTTTGGTGCAGATTGAAATCTAGACACCATACATACAGCTTGCATTAAATCAGGTCTAGAGGCAATTAAGTATAATAAACTACCAATCATTGATTGATACTCTCTTTGATCAACATCATGCGAATCGTCAGTTTTAGACAACTTACAACCATGAAACTTTATTAACATCTCTTTGGCATATTTTGTTTCTGATAGAAATATTCCTTGTTCAAGCTATAAAACTTGGAGACCAAGAAAAAAATTTAGTTCACCTACCATTGACATTTCAAATTTGGCTTCCATAATCTTTGAAAACATTTTAGACAAAGAATCGTTATTGTAGCCAAACATTATATCATCTACATAGACCTCAACAACTAGAATATCATCGCCTTCAACTCTAACATAGAGATTACTATCAACACCACCTCTTTTGAATCCATTTGTTGTTAAATGTGCATCCAACCTTGAATACCAAGCTCTAGGAGCTTGTATAAGACCATAAAGGGCCTTTTTCAATCTGTATACATGATCATATTTATCTTTTGCAACAAGTTCTTCTGGTTGTTTCATATACACTTCTTCATCAAGATAACCATTCAAGAATGCAGTTTTTACATCCATTTGGTAAACCATAAAATTCTTGAAACATGAGTATGGTAAGAATATTCTAATTGATTCAATATGAGCTACAGGTGCATAAGTTTCACCAAAGTCTATACCTTCCTATTGTGCATACCCTTTGCACACAAAATGTGCTTTGTTTCTCAGTATTTTGCCATATTCATCCAATTTGTTTCTAAAAACCCATTTGCCATTAATAACATTTTTATCATTAGGTCGTGGGACTAGTTCCCAAGTCTTATTCTTTTCAATCTGGCTGATCTCTTCTTGTGTAGCTTTCAACCAACAATCATCATTTAAAGCATCAAATACAACTTTAGGCTCAAAATCAGTTATCAAACATAAATGTTCAGCAATCTGTGCTTGCTCATCAAATTTTTCTCTTCTTCTTGTTAAAATCTCAGCATTACCGTCTCCAATGATTAGATCTTGAGGATGATTGTTAAAAAAATTCCCAGAGGGTGGCTTTGGAGTTGTTACTACCTTAGAACTTGAAGCATCCTCCTGTGAAACATTATTTGTTTCATCAGATTTAAGAGTAATCTCAAGACCTAAAATAGGTTCCTCATCACCATCCTACACAAGATCATCATCAAGAAGCAGTTTTTCATCAAATTTCACATTAACAGATTCAACAATTGTATTTAGCCTTTTATTGTAGCACCTGTAAGTTTTACTATGAGTAGAATATCCTAGAAATATACCTTCATTCGATCTAGATTGAAAGCTACCTAAGTTTTCATCATCACGTTTGATAAAACATTTACAACCAAAAATTCTAAAGTATTTAATTGAAGCTAATTTACCATGCCAAAGTTCATAAGGAGTGAAATTAGACTTCACTATGATTTGTACCCTATTTAAAGTATAAACAGTTGTATGAAAAACTTATTTCTAGTATTTGTCTTAAAGTTTTGCTTCATCTAACATTGTCCTTTCCATCTCTTTTAATGTTATATTTTTCCTCTCAACAACTCCATTTTGTTGAGGTGTTCTTGCAGTAGCATATTATCATTTTATGTCATGTTTCTCACAATAATCTATAAAGTCTTGAGAAGTAAACTCAGCTCCCCTGTCTGACCATAAGCATTTAAGCTTTGTGTCAGTTTCTTTCTCAACCATCTTTCAAAAAAATTTAAATCTGTCAAAAGCTTCTGACTTATTTTTGAGAAATTTTACCCAAACCATTCTTGTATAGTCATCTACAAACAACATGAAATACTGCTCACCATTTACAGATCTTCTTTTAGTGGGACCACACAAATCAGTGTGTACAAGCTGCAAAGGTTTAGTTGAAGCATGTTCTTTTGATTTAAAACTAACCTTTGTTTGTTTACCTCTTAGACATTCCTTACAAACAACATTTTTAGGTTTGTGTAGAATAGGAAACCCTCTAACATTCTAGTTTTTGCTGATCTTGACCAGATTATCAAAGTTAACATGTCCTAACCATTCATGCCACAACCAATTTTCTTCAACTTGACCCATAAGACATATGCCTTCACTACATTCATGATTAGAAGAGTCAAGAAGATTATAAACATTACCCTATGTTCGTAATCCAGTTGCAACTGTTTTCCTTGATTTGTTCTTTATAGAACAAACGTGTGAGTTGAATATAACATTACAACCATTGTCACAAATATGACTAACACTTAAAATATTGTGTTTAAGACCTTCAATGTAATACACATCATAAATAAGAAACTCGTCATTTAAAAGCAGAGAGCCTTTACCTTTAATCTCAATTCGTGTATGATCACCAAAATTTACATAACCTCCTAAATAATCTTCAAGGTTAATAAACTTGTTTCTATCTCCAGTCATGTGATTGGAATAACCACTGTCCAAAACCCATAGTGCCTTGTTTTTGGAAAGAAGAGCGGTTTGGACAAGCATTGATTGTTCTATATTTTGAATAAACTTGGGTCTCCAAACTTTTCCAAAGATATGCTTACCTTGTTTGCACTATTTTCATGTGTGACCAATAGAGTTGCATGTGAAACACCTAACAGTATTAGGAAAGCTAAAGAGTTGTTTGTGACCAAATCTAGATATTCTAGACATCATTATTTGGCAATTACTTACTTTGTGTCCAAAATTATTACGAAAGAAACATTAACCACGAAAGAAAGCATTAAACTTCAAATTGGTTCGTTGATGCTCAGATGGCTACTTCTTCTCAGCTGCCTTACATTTACGATTTAAAGGTTTTGAACATTCATGAGTGTTGAATCCAATGTCAGTCATATCTTTATGTTGTTTTTGTTTTACAAGTATCTCATTCAAGTGAATAGTATTCTCATAACCTTCAACTTATTTTTTAAGATTGACAACTTGTTGTTCAATATTTTGAATCTCTTTATCTTTATCAATAAGAGCTAATTGGAGAGTATCCACCATTCTTTTAGAATCATCAAGTTCAATTTGTAAACCGGTAACCAAACTATCTGGACTATGTTCTCTATCTGGATTATGTTCTTGAGAAACAATATTTTTCTTTAATCTTTTTATTTCTTGAAGAGCACAAAGTAATTCAATTTCACACTTTTCTACCTCAGACTATTTTTCAGATTGTTTGTTTGGTGTTCCCTCTAACTCTTTGATTGAGTTCTTTTGATTTTCTACTTTAGGCATAAATAAAGTCAAGTCTTCATCATCCACTGAGCCATCAGACTCAAAATCTGAGTTTTCTTTCGAAAAAAGGCTTTTTTTCAGTTTAAAGTTAAACTTCTTTCTAGGATAGTAAGTCTTTTTCCTAAGCTATTTTTCTAGTTTTTCATCTTCATAAGACTAGTCAACATAAGGAAATTTAGCAGCAAAGTGTCCAACTTTTCCACAAGTAAAACATTTAAAAGGAATCTTACCCTTATACTTCTTTTTCAGTTTCTTAACAAGAAGAGCTTCTTTGGAATCTGACAAATCAGAATCACCATCATCTAATAAATATTTATTTTCTGCTTTAAAGGTCGTTTGTTTTCAAGTGGAAGTATTTTTGTTGATTCGCATTTCATAGGCAGTCAAAGTACCTTGTAAGCTATCTAAGGTGAGCTGGTCAAAGTGTTTGTTTTCTTCAAGAGTAGCAATTTTAGCTTTAAATCTATTTGGTAAAGTTTTCATAACCTTAGTTACAACATCAAACTCCTTTACCTCTTCTCCTAACCCTTTCATAGCATTGACAATTTCATCAACTTTTAAGAAATAATCAGCTACCTTTTCATCATCCTTCATTTTTTATTTCCTCAAACTGATGTTTTAGAGTGAGGAATTTTGACTGTTTAACTTTCTTCATTTCTTTGATAAATGGTTTCCAATTTAATCTAAATTTTCCTAGCAGAACTGCAATGCATAACTTTAACAAAAACATATTTAGTCAATGCACGTAGGAGAGCATGTTTTTCTCTAGCATTGGTTTCATATTTATTCTTTTCATTAGTAGATGTGGGCAGTGTAGTTGGTACAGTGTACCTAGTTAACACTATACTCCATACATCAAGATCAATACAAGTTAGATATGTTTCCATTATGATCTTCCAAAAAACATAATGTGTTCCATCAAACAATGGAGCTCTTGTCATAGATGTGCCTTCATGAGATTGAGACATATTAAACAAACTTCCTAGACCATAAAAAATCTTGGGTTGGGAAACCTAACAAAGGACCCTATGCTCTAATACCACTTGTTGGAAGTGGAGCAACTCTAAGAGCGGGGGGGTGGGGGTGAATCAGAGTTATAACAATTAAAAAAATTTAAGACAAGAATGGCAGATTCAACCTTTTAGAACAAAATGTAACTTTAATTTAAAGCTGAACTTTCAAAGATAAAACAAATCGATCAAACAACTACAACATGAATTTCCATCAATTCCTATTAAAGAAAGATATAGATTCTTCATATAATGTTGAGTGAACAAACTTTTCAATGCTATTGTTTGCAAAAACACAGAACAGATTTTCTGATAATAGAAAATAACATTTGCACTTAGAACATTCACATCTGAAAAATAATACGTAAGTGAAATTGAAAAAGAACAGCGTATCAAAGAAAATGAAGATATAGTCACAACATAACTAATAGAAAAAAGGATAGTGCAAAATGGAAACAAAACACACAACAAGTGACATAGAGATTGTCGAGTGGAAAACCCTCCAGGGGTAGAAAAACCACTCCAAAATGTCTTGCAGGCTTGATTCCAAAAACTGATTACAATATTCTTAGAGCACCAACTCAATACTAATTTATTCTGAAGCACCAACATCAATAGGAGCACCCACCCATTTGCAATTTTTTTATGAATACCAATGTAAGCTATCAAGATTGTATAATTGCATATTTGTGCAGTCACAAAATCTTGATAGAGTACAACCAAAGTGTGTTCACAATGACCTATTATAAAATGTATTTTGTATTACAATAAATAGGTTATAAACCATTCATAATTCTAAGCATTATCTTTGTATACAACCAGAGATATTATACAACAAAAAACCTTTTTACTCTTTCTACAAAAAAAGAGTTCTTACATTATACTTCTCAAAACCTCTATTGAGCATTATGTGTTTGTCACGTACACATTAAATGTGATTCTCTGTTGATTTTGTTTAAAACAAATCACAAGACAGTATACAATACATTTTTTTTTCCTTGCAGTTGTTTTGAACACTCACTTCTTTTCTTCTCTTTCTAGTCGAACACCCCAAAATGGCTTACAGCCATATAAATATACGAGAGAATCAAAACAGTTATTCTTTTCAAAACCCATATTAGTAAATAACTAGGGTTTGTTCCAGAACTGAAAAAAAAACCATATAGCCACGAAATCCATGCTAAATCTTCAAATAAATGAAAGGAGATTTTGAAAACCATCAAAAAGATAACACCCTTGAGTACAACTTGGGTTACACAAACTGTTGAATGAAAATATTCCAAAAATTTCTTTAACAAACTAGTTAAGATTCTGATTAGCATAAAATCACTAGAGATGACAAACAAATACGTGTCAATGGTGACCAAACCTTTAGCACATTATGGGATAGAAAACTAAATAATGGTCTCTTCACTTTCCAATGCTAATCCAACACCATTTAACATTTAGATTGAGCCAAGACTCAGCACAGTAGCATACTGAATATGTTTGAGTGGCGGCTTAGCTAGGGTTCATCAAAAGGAAAAATATGATGAACCAAAAATAATGATCATCACATAACACCTCTCTACCCTAAGTCTAGCACTTAGCCAAATACAACAATTATTGAAGTCTGCAGCATATACCATATCTTTGGCTCGAGTCCCTGACTACGACCAGCCCTTGGTTGCCCGTGGCCAGTAATAGGTCGGGGCCTATGTTTCTTGTGCTTCACGTGGAGGGAAGTTGCTGCGGTGGGAAGGAGGGGGTGTGGGGTGTGGGCGTTGGGGTGGGTGGTGGAAGTGGTGTGGGCATGGGTGTTGGGTTTAGTGCCGGGGGTGGGGTATGGCTGCGGTTACCAATAGCATGGTGCTTGTTGGGCCAAAGGCATCTCATCCATTTTCAAAAGCCATGCATGCACACAAGACGGATTCGTCTTTTGTAGGGGAGAGTTCTAAGCTCAAGAAAGTGAACAGATGCCTACCGCAGTGCCATGATCGTCCTGTTCTGGTTATTTCTCCTGAATTGGTTCAAGAGGACATTGCTTATTGGAGTCAACACGTTCCAATTTGTAAAAATTTGGGCATTCGTGTACCCCTCTTGGCGTTGGAGTCCTGGATCCTTTGCACTTGGCAGGTTGAGGGTGATTTCGAGTTGTTGGTGGCTAGGAATGGCTATTTTATGGTTGATTTCTCTTGCATATCAGATTGCAATCGCGTTTTCGAGGCAGGACCGTATTTCTACAATCATGTGGGCTTGTTCATTAAGCCCTGGCATGTAGGGTTTAATGCGACAGAGGATCTTCCTACACAAGTTCCTATTTGGGTTCATCTTCCATGGCTGCCTTTGGAGTTCTGGAGAGAGGATATTTTGCATCAGATTGCTACCTTGTTGGGGAAGCCAACTGCCATCGCCCAAAATACTTTGGATAAAACAGTTTTCTCTTATGCTCGCATCTACGTTGAAATTGATTTAAATAACCCTCTGCCAGACTCTTTAGAGATTTGTATTGGCTCTGCCTCATGGATTCAATCTCTGGATTATGAGTCCCTTCCTTTTCGTTGTCGCTTTTGTCATGAGTATGGACAATTTCAGCGCTAGTGTCCTCAGGCACCCAAAGCGGCTGGGGCTTCCCCTTCGCCTCCTTCTGGGCCTTCGATGGATAAAGGGGATAAAGGCAAGATGCCTGTGGCTGAGAGGGGGTTGGATAAGGATGGCTTTATTCCTGTTAAGCAAAGAAACAAAGGGAGGGGTCAGAAGCGAGCCCATAAGGATAGGCAGAGTGACCAAGGTTTTAATTGGTTTTAGGCCCTGGACAATCAGCCTCTGGAGGAAGGGATCCCTATTGAGATTTCTTCTAGGGACACAAGTATGGCTAGTGGGCTGGATACAGGGCTAGAGCAGGTGATTGTTGTTCAGCATATCTCTCCGATTTTAGAGCAGCGAATTTATGAGCCTCTTGGGGCCTCTGTTGATGGGCAGGATGATATTGTTTTAGCAGATTTAGCTAAGACAGTGTTTTCCTCAGGTAAAGGTAGGGGAGCATCTCTTGCTTTGGGGATCCAGCAACGCCCTCTCAAGAAGGGCCATTTTGATAATTCTTTGAAAGCTGGTCGTAAGAAGGATGCTAACAAACTTAAATTTACTAGAGATTTATTGGTGGAATCTGGGTCTGTTAAGACCCTGGAGGCCCATTTCTCTCAACCTTCCTTATGATTATTCTCTCATGGAATGCAAGGGGGTTGAATAGCACCCCCCATCAAAAGGCTATTCAAGATTTGATTATGGTGCATTCTTCTGATATTTTTTGTGTCCAGGAAACTAAGCTTCAGGTGGTTCTCATGCTTCAACAAGCTCCTCATATTTGGTTTACAGGCTAGTGCCAGTGTATTGGGTCTAAGGGAACCTCTAGGGTTCTGGCTCTTTTCTGGGACCCTCGTAAGGCTATTCCTCACTGGTGGATCTCAAGTCAGTCTGCTATTTCTATGGTCGCTTCTATTTTGGAAACTAGGGAGGCTATTTTAGTCAGTAATGTTTATGCTCCAATTGACATTCGGGGTAAAACCCAGCTTTGGGACCATATTAGGTATGTTAGGTCTTGTGCACCCTTTTTGCCCTAGATCTTAGCTGGTGATTTCAGGCTAATCTGGACTCTCTTGCTCTGGTGGATGTTAAACCCTTTAACAGAACTTTCACTTGGAATAATAGATGGAGTGGGCTTGAAGCGATCTCCCAGTGGCTTGATCATTTCCTTGTCTCTTGCTCTTGGGTTAGAGTTAGCTTGGTTATTTCTTCTGAGATTCTAGACTGGTGTGGCTCTAATCATTGGCCAATAAAGCTTTCGACTTCTACCTTCCAAAGTCCAAAGAATCCTCCTTTCAAATTCCAGCTTATCTGGCTACGTGACCCATCCTTGGGAGTTCTTATTGCTAAGTGGTGGCAAGATGGTGCCCCTGTGTATGGTACTGCCATGTATTGCCTAGTTAAGAAGCTACAATATGTCAAGTATCACCTAAAGCATTGGAATAGGTTGTGTTTTGGTAATTTTCGGGCCAGGAAAAGAGACGTGCAGGATTGCCTTGCTGTTATTACCCGCCAGATCTAGGATTTGGGTTTCTCAGAGGCCCTTGGTCATGCTGAGGCCTAGGCCCTAAAACTGGTGGAGGAATGGGAGCTTCGCGAAGAGATCTTCTGGAAACAAAAGGCAAGAATTGATTGGCTTCAAGAGGGTGATAGGAATACTTCATTTTTCCATCATTCGGTGCAAGCTCGTTGAAATAAGTGTTTTATCCCTTCTCTTGTTAATTTTGAGGGTCTCTCAATTTCTTCACAATAGGCTTTGTTTGGAGAGGCTCGCCAGTTCTACTCTACTCTATTCAAAGAGGACTCACTCCCTGTGGAGGTGGTGAAGAATAGGGTCCTGGCTTGCATTCCCTCTTTAATCTCCCATGGTTTGAATGCTTCTCTTATTCGGCCTGTAACTTTGTCAAAACTTGAAGAGGTGGTGTTTGGGATGAACAAGGGAAAAGCCCCTGGTCCTGATGGTTTCCCCATTGAGTTTTTTCAAGAGTTTTGGGATATTGTGAAGCTTGATGTGTTGGAAGTGGTCTGTGAGTATCTCCATAGTAAGCAGATGCTTCGTGCAATGAATGCGACCTTTCTTGTTCTCATTCCTAAGAAGGAAGGGGCTGACCGACTCGATTTCTTTAGACCTATTGCGCTCTATAATGTGGTGTCTAAGACTATTACGAAGTTGATTGTTGAGAGGCTCAAATCTTGTCTATCGGTGATCATTTCGAAGGAGCAAGGTGGCTTTGTGGCTGGTCGTCAAATTTTGGATGGGGTGGTGGTCACGTCTGAGCCATTCATATGGCTACCTCTCAGGATAGGTCAATGTTTATCAAGTTGGATATGGCCAAAGCTTATGACAAAGTTAAATAGAGTTTTCTTCAGAAGATTCTTTTGGCCTTTGGTTTTTCCCCTGAATGGGTGAGCTGGGTTTTGAGTTGTGTGACCTCTTCCTCCTTTTCAGTTATTGTGAATGGGGAACCTTCAGAGCTTTTTGGCGCTACTAGGGGCCTTTGTCAGGGAGATCCACTCTCACCTTATTTGTTTATTATTATGGCTGAGGGGCTTGGTCGGCTTCTTAAATCTTAGGTCTCTCATGGTTTGATTCATGGGTGGAAGTGGGGGATGGACTTGCCAAAGCTTTCCCATCTTCAATTTGTGGATGACACCTCTCTTATGCGATTGGCTCGTATTAGGGAGGTTGAATCCTTTAGGAATGCTTTGGATGACTATCTTGTGGCATCAGGACAGAAAGTCAATGAGCAAAAGTCATCCATATTCTTCTTTAATACTCCTCTTGCCATCCAACAATGAATCGCTACTATTTTGTGTTTTGAAATTGGGTCTCTTCCCTTTGTCTACCTGGGCATTCCTCTTGCTATTGGCTGTCAGCCTAGGTCCTCCTAGCAGTTGTTGCTTGATAAGCTTCAGAGGAAGGTTACTCATTGGACTCATCATTGGCTGTCTACTGCTGTTAGGGTGACTCTTCTCAAGTCTATTATCCAGGCCCTCCCCACCTATAGGTGCTTTGTTAAAGTAGCTCCTATGTATTTCCTTAAGTAATTTGATGCTCTTTCTCGCCAATTTCTTTGGAGCAGCAATTTTTTGTCCCCCAAGTGGAGCCTTGTTAAGTGGGATTCTGTGTGTAGACCAAAGCAGGACAGTGGACTTGGTTTACGCTCTGCCATTTTGAATGGGAAAGCTCTCGCTGCCAAGCTATATTGGCGATGGTGTACTAATCAACATCAATTATGGGCTTGTATTCTCACCCATAAATATCTTCAGGGTGTTACCTCTTTTGAGGTTCCTCGCTATGCTCTGGAAGGGAGTGGTTCTATGATCTTCCATACTTTGAAAGTGGGCGAGCAGCTGATTAAGGGTGCACTTTTTTGGATTTGTCATTCAGAGTCATAGGCTCTTTTTTGGGCAGATTCTTGGGATGGTCACCCTTCTATTCTCTCTTCTTGTCCTCACCTCTAGTCCCTATGTGATGTATTTATTGCGGCCGACTGGGATAATGTGGAGCATTATAAGGTGGCACAGCATGGTGGCTTGGCTATTAGTTTTCACTGGAAGCAACCTTCTGAGTGGCCGCCTGGAGGGTCTGAGGGGGATAGGCGGGAGTTGTTTGAGCTTTTGGCTTCTCATGCCTCTAACTCTCTGAGGGGCCTGGATGTCTTTGCCTGGAATGGCTCAAATTTGTCCTAAAAGTACTCTGTGGTGGCTAGTTATAAGAAATTGGGGACAGTTGTTTGGGGACATTGAGGTCCCTTAGTGGAAGCAAGTTTGGCACAAGCTATCTTGGCCCAAGTGGAATTTTTTCATGTGGTTAGTGGCTCAGAACCGGTGTCTTACTTGGGATAATTTATGTAAGCAGGGTTTTCATGGCCCCTCTATGTGTGTTTTATGTCATGGTAGTGAAGAGAGTGTCTCTCATCTCTTCTTTCATTGTGCCTATGCTAGGGAGATTTGGCATTTCTAGTGGGGGTTGTGGAATACAGCTTGCTAGCATGCTTCCTCTTTGGCGGAGTTTGGGGAATGGTGGGGTAAGGCCCCTGTTTCTACCACCTTTCTTCAGGCTGCTTGGGCTCTTGGGCCCTCCTTTATTATCTGGAACTTGTGGTTAGAAAGGAATAGGCAGATCTTTCAGGATTCGCTACTGAGGGCCCCTCATCTCTGGTGGAAAATTCTACATTCTCTTGGGGAAACCATTGCGGCTAAGTGTGATATGACTGTGCTGGTGGATCCTCATGACATTGATTGTTGTAATTGTCTTCATCTTCCTCCTCCACAGCGTCAGCTCATGTATAACAGATGTAGACATCCTACCTCAAAGGTGAATAGTGAGGGGAGATGGACTCCTCCCCCTCATGGTGTCCTTAAAATCAATTCCGATGGCTCTTCTCGGGGAAACCCGAGGCATGCTGGGATTGGGGGTGTTGGTAGGGATAGCTATGGAGAGGTCCAGTTTATCTTTTTTGTGTATAAGGGCCTCCATACTAATAATCTTATGGAGGCTCAGGCTATTTTATTGGTTGTGGAGTGGGGCAGTCAACTGAGTTAGCAAAGGATCATTTGTGAGTCTGACTCACAGGTTGTGGTGAACTTGCTAAAAAGGCAATGTTTGGATGATGTGAGCTAGCAATTGACTTTGATTGTGCAACAAATTCTCACCCTTTGTGCATCTCTGGAGTATATTACTTTCACTCATATTCCTCGAGAATGGAATGGGGTGGCTGATTGCTTGGCTAAATGAGCGTCGGATCATATTCAAGATTGGAATTTGGTGGATTGGGGCCAATTACCCCCAGATTTGTCTCAACAATTGGATCGCTTGGTGGAGCTTGATAGGGCCATTTAATGCCCTTGCTTTATAATGTTTCCTTGATTTAATAAAAATTTTACCCTCCTTGATGTTAAAATATACAATCCTGCATAATCTATAACCATTTTTTTTAAGAGAGTAAAATTAGAACTATTCAAAGGTTTTTTGTTCAGCATGTGCCATTTTCTCATTTTGAAGAACAAAGTGTAAAATAGAAGTCCTTATAAAATTAAAACTACCTTTTTTTTTCGATTCAATAAACTACTAATTTAAAAATATTATTGAACTGAATTCTTATTTTCCAAAACTAGTAATAAAATTTCTGAAATATAATTTAAAATTGTTCTAAATAAAAATTGAAAAGAACAATATTTTGTGGAAAATTAATAGTAGAATTTATATTTCATATTACCTAAAAATAAATCATCATTTTCATCTTATCATTTCATCATTAACCTTATAATTTTATCTAACTATATTATTTAAATAACTTTTTAGTTTTCAATTATTTAATTATCTTAATCCTTTTATCATATCTATATTAATTAAAATAAGTTTTAATTATTTAATTAATTCATCACTTATCATTTTACCTCTAACATTAATGAAAATTAAAATTAAAATTACCTTTGGTCCTCTATAATTATGTAACACTCATATTTTAAATAAATTGAAAATAATTTATTTCACTCTATAAATCAATCATTTTCAAAGACACATTTAATTAAATAACTCTCCTTTTAAAATAAATTAAGATTAAATATAAAAAAATAAATATTTTCTTCTAAGATAAATAAATTAGTATATATCTATTTATCAAGTCTATCATTTTAATTTAATGAATTTTATTTATTTAATTGCCTCTTTTAATAACTTTTTATTATTATTAATAATAATAAGTTGAACAATATATAGAGAGGAGTTCAAAGTGTAGGAATTAGTTGAGTTTTACAAACATGGTAACATTGATAGTGTTGTGTACAAAAGTTAAGAAATCTAATCGGTGATACCAATTGCGGTATTACTTCAAAAAGAGTTGTGCCTCTTTTCAAAATCTAGTCTGCATGGGGCCTAAAGTGTCATAATGGGCTCGCCACTATGATATTGAGTTCTCTTCTAAGCTCATCAAGTGCCTTTAAAAAGTATCCTTCTTTGTTTCATTCATGCGGCCACATTTGAATGAAGTAAAGTTTCGATGTGAATCATAACTTGCAAAATAATTGAGAGAAAGGTGAGTCTTCTTGATGAATCAGTAAGGATACTTCTACTTCCCTTCAATTTATCCTCATTTCTTGACTTCCATATATCCCACAATAGTTCAACAATGAGAAAAAACTAGAATTTTTTAAGATTGTGTTTCAATACCTTTTTAAATATTAGAATAGTTTTCCACATACCATTATTCTTTCTATCTGAGACATTTAAGTCATTATAAAACATTTTCCAAATTTATTTTGCATAAGGGAAATAAAATAAAATATGCTTTATAAACTCAAGAATTCTGCACAACGAACAAATATTTATATCATCAGATTTAGATTTATATGGTACCATCTACAGAATGATAAGCCACTTAAAGGAAGCTTTTTTTGGCTCTAGATGTTAGGCCAAATGTTAGATAGGTGCTTACACCAATCTTTGTAATTGAGAGTCAAGCCCCAACAATCATTAAGATGGTTTATGAGAGATGAGTCATATACTAGATCCTTATAAATTGTTCTAGCTTTGAGGCCAAGGAGGGCGACACTATCATGCCACACTAGGTCGGTTGCAAGGTCAAGAGGAGGATCAAGAATTTTGGGAACGTTGGCCCCATCATAGGCATTAAGGATGGAGCAGTAGGTTTTAAGATTCATGGGGAAAGGTTGAAGTTGGAAGAAATCTCCTCCCAAGGTCATAAAGACCCATTGTTCAAAATGTTACTAATGGCACATACGCCTTGTTGGTACCATTTCCAAAGGATTTTGAAGACTACTAATCTAGATGGGTCATGGGATAGTCACACATGAGGATGTCACCTAGTGGGAGCCTCTTCCAGGCTTTAGCATGCTTTGGGACATTATATTAAATGTTATTACACACCAACAACTTCCAGAGCTTGTTGCCATCTAGAGATTTTACTATACATTTTCTAGCCAAGGTAGGAGCCTGAAGCTTCAAATCCTTGAGATCAAGGCCCCCAAAGTCTTTTGGGAGGAAACACCATTCCCATATAACACTGTGTTTCTTCATTTTTCCCCTCCTATTGAACCAAGTGAAGTTCCTTATCCTTTTTTGGATTTCATTAACCTGATAACTACAAAAAACCCAGTTCAAATCAAAGTAAACACTAGAGGCTATGAGGATTTTTTGACATACCTACAATCTTCTTGTGAGGGACAACTATTACTTGTTCCAGTTGTTCAACTTCCTTTCAATTTTTTATTTTAACCAATCCCTCATGTCTTTCAGATTAGGGTTGACAACAAATGTAATCCCCATATATCTCACTTGTAGTGTAGGGCCTCCCCAGTTGAACCCAAATTATTTTAACCACTTAGGAGGGGAGTTTTCCCAACCAAGGACAATAGTTTTCGCTTTAGAGATTTTGGCTCCTAAAGCCTTGCCAAATATCTCAAGCTTCTCCATCAAGTAGGCCAAGTTGCTTTTCTATACTTCTAGAAAGAGGGTTGTGTCATCAATAAAGTGGATATTCAGTAGCTTAGTGTATATAGGTATCTTAACACCCTGGATTTTTGAGGAGAATGAGTGATCTCTTAACAAGTAGTATAGGGCGTTTAACGCAATAACAAATAGTGTCGGTGCTAAGAGGCACCCTTGGCATATTGATCTTTCCAACAAGATTTCGTCTGAGAGAGCCATTAATATCCACCTACGCAGACACATGTCTTAAGAGGACATTAGTCATTTAACAAAAAATTCTTAGGGAAGCCAAATGCTTGCATTGTGGTGACCAAGTAAAATTAAAACTTTAGGTTTTATCCTATATTGAATATTTATATTCATTGATCTTGCAAATAAATCACCATAATTGATCAAATATTAAGTGAAGCATATAAATAAGAAAATTTCACTTCATTCATTATCTTTTACCACTTTTTTTATCAAAATTACCTAGAAATTTTATTGTCAATCTCTCTTAAAATTTTATGATCAAGAACTATTGACCATTCAAGGATTATCAATCATTATCATTTCCATTTATCAATCATAGGTCTCATTTTCTAGTCAAGGTGACTCATCATTGTCATTTTGATTATCATTTCATATCTATAGTAAGTTATCCAAAATATAACTCTAATGTCCTAGAGAATGGTAGGCATATAGGTCATACTAGGTTTGATATAGTATTTCCAATAATTGAGAAATTTATTCACCAATCTTAGCCCAATTTCTAAGATTTACCTACTTCTATAAGTATATTTTGTAATAAACTAAGGATCCAAAGCAGAAGAGTTTCAATTATAAATCTCAAATCCATTCTAGACGAAACTCTAATTGAGAAACCCCTTACAACACCCAATGGTATACCTAGTTTTTCTTCATCATATAGATCATATTTGTTAAAATGTGATGCTCTTGATTTTTGTCGTTAATGTTTTTCATTGATGTCGACATATGTTGTCTGAGTTTTTAAGGTTTGGTTTTGAAGATCTGGTGATGTGGATTGGCACGCTCCAGATGGTGTGCTATGGTGATCTATCTTTGTTCATTCTTCTCCTAGTCTAATTCACTTTTTAACTTAATGAGATACACTCTTATGGGTTTAGACTAATCTGGAAATTGGTTAGTATGTCTCAGAACATGGTTTTCATTATAACATGTATATTCCATTCTTTGGTTTCGAATATCATGAGTGACATGTATTAGGTTGATTTGAGCAAGGAATTTTTGTATGGTCCTCATTTCATTCCTTTCCGCCACATGAACTTTTTTATGGCAACCTTATTCAAATTGTGTTTGGTTGACTTAGGAGTTTATGGAAGCATCAAATGTAACTATGTTTGTCCAACTTAGGAGATTATGAAGGCATGTAATGGTGTAAGTAAAATTTGATTCTATTTGTTGAAAGTGAGTGGGGTTAATGTGAATCTAAAATCTAGACATTGTGCTAAAGTATACAACTAGAGGTAGTAAACAGTGAGATTTTATCCGATATCATTGTTGGTGACAGTTATTTCAACGATGGATTCTCTTTTATAATTCTTCTAGATGTGGGTCATTTCCTATTGGCAATGAGACTTTCTATTTTGACAGTGAGCCTTTTTATCTTTAGCTCTAATAGTTGAGTAGTGAGCCCACTCGTAGTGAGCCTGACCTGCAGTGAGCCTTTGTAAAAATCATCTTAACCTATGTTTAATAATTCAGAATTAGCATGCTCTGTGGTTTTTCCTTATTGGGTTTCCACATAAATTTTGGTGTTCATTGTACATGGTGTTGTTATGTGATTTCATGTTCATATTTTTTAGATCATCATTTGATTGGTTTGAGTTTGGACTCTAGATTAATTAAGGTCAAGAAAATTGTTTTATAGTAATTGATTCACCCACCTCTTAGTTATCTAGAATATTCAAAAATTGGTATCACAGCTTCGACTCCTCAAATAAGATCTTAACCACTTGGGGTAGATTTCATGGCACACAATTCTTGTGTTTGATGGATTTGACTATAGTTTCTAGAAAGTGCAGATGAGAGGTTACCCTATTTCTCTAGGGTGCAAACCTTTGAAAGTCGTCTAGACAGATTATGTTGAACCAAAAACTGGTCCTTCTTCTACGAATGGGATTTCAGCCTATGAAGAGAATGGAAAGGCAAGGTATGCAATATTTAGTTCTTTGTCTAAGACTTATTTCACAAAATTTATCTCATTGGGCACTACTTATTGTGTTTGGGAAAAGTTAAAATAAATCTATAAAGGAAATGATAGATTCAAACTATCATAGAATTTTATAGCTAAGAATAAATATGAAAACTTGAGGATGGAAGAAGGTGAGGATATGGCTAGTTATTTTAAGAGAGTTGACAATGCATTAAATGAAGTCAAAAATCAAGAAGACACTTTGACAGATGAAGATATTATGGAGTAAATTATAATGACCCTACTAGAGAGCTATAGTGACAAGATCTGAGCCATTGAGGAAGTTTATGAGCCAAATAAATTCACCAGAGAACAAATACTTGGCACGTTGACCAAATTTGAGATAAGGAGATTTGGAAAACAAAAGGAGAAATCCAAAACAACCTTCAAAGCCACAAAAACAAAAGAAGATCTAGATAGTGAAAGTTTAGATGAGTTGGAAGAAAATTTCACAAGAAAACTAGATAGCAGTACTAGTAATCACAATGGTATGTAACATCTTAAATGCTTTATTTGTGGAAAGACTGGTCATTTAGCAAACGAGTGTCTAGAGAAAAGAACAAAGTAAAAATTTAAAAAGATCATTAAGAAGTCCTATTATATTAATGAGAATGCTAGAATTTCAGATGATGGACGAGATCATGAGGATTATTTAATTTTTGTGGAAAAGGACAAACTTAGATTTGGTATCTCTAATATTTTTCTAGAATCTAATGATAACACTGATGTTGCATTATTTTTCAAAATAGTTATAGATGAATGGTTGATTGATAGTGGATGTTTGAGTCATATTATCGGTGAGAAAAGTAAGTTTGTGAAGCCTAGGAAATATGATGGAGGTTCTAATAGATTTGGATATGATAAAATGACACAGATTGTTGGAATTAGTTTTATTACATTTGATAGAAAACATAATACTGACAATGTTTACTATGTAGAGGGTTTATATCATAATATTTTGAGTCTTGGATAGATGTGGAAGAATGGCTATAATTTTGTATTTTAGGATGATGGTTTTAAAATCTAGAAAAGATCTGGATTTTTTATAACATTAGGAAAAGGAACAAGTGGGAATATGTATCAACTAGAAGGAGCTACAAAGAGATTCTTATTTTCTTAAAGAAATTATAATTGGCTCTAGCATCGAAGGATGTGTCACATAAAATTTGACAACTTGGTAAGGATAATTTCAACAAGAGTAGTCAAAGACTTACCAAGACTGACCAAACCAAACAACACTATATGCAAAGGATGTCAAGAAGGAAAGTAGACAAGAGAAACACTTCAAATAAAAGAATAATCCTCTACCGGTTTGTTGGACCTTGTACAAACTGACCTTTTTGGCCCAACTAGAACAAGAAGCTTAGAAGGTGATAAATATTTCATGATTTTAATAGACGATTATTCTAGATTGACCTAGGTTGCATTTTTAAGAGAAAAAATAGAGGATTTAGAAAAATTCAAGATTTTCAAGGCAAGAGTTGAGAATGAAATTGACAAGAGAACCAATTGTTTAAGATCAAATAGAGGAGGAGAGATTACTTCTATTGAATTCAACAAGTTTTGTCAAAAAAATGAAATTAAAAGACAGTAATCTATCCCTAGAACACGACAATAGAATGGTGTAGTGGAAAGAATGAACCGGATAGTTCAAGAAGTAACTAGAACAATGATCAATGAAGCAGGTTTAACACATGTCTACTAGAGAGAACTGGTACACACAAAATTATAGGGTAAGTGCAAGATCATCATGGAAAAAACAAGCCCTTAAGTGGTAAAATACTCAAAAAATTCAGATTTAGGCAACTTGACATAAAATATTGAATAAGTTATCTATATTATTTCAAAAATATGAAAGAATAGAATTTGTAGAAAATTGAATTTAGTTTCTAAATTACTAGGTTTATTTACAAAAAAAAAATTCTATTTGGTGAAAATTTGAAATTTAGATACAATAGTACTTAAATTTTAGGGAAAAAATAAGAAGTAGGTGTTTGTCTGACCACCCTAACCACATTAAAATGATAATAGTTTTTTATAATATTTTAGATATAAGTAGAGGACTCATGTCCCAATGTGATGCATACTTTTTTGTAATTTTTTTCCAAGTAAATAATTAATTATAGTTTTTTTATGACAACTTTTAAAAAATATAAAGACTCGTATGTCTGACCACCTTAACTTGGTCAAAACTTCATGATATTCATTTTTTTTATTTTTTAATATTATAGTATGTGAAGCATAGAATGTGACGCATATTTTGGATTCAAAAAATATGATACCATTTGAAAGATATAGATGTTTTTCAATCAGCCTAAAAATCAAGACTTTAGTCGTAATTTAATAGAAAATGAATAATAATTATTTATTAAATTCAAAGTAATGCATAATTTATATTGGTGGAAATCTAAGAATCTCCTTTAAAAATCCTTTTCATTAGATCAAGTTTGGGTAAAAAAACATCATCAGCCACATACCCATCATATTGCCACTTTTTGGCCCATCATGATCCTGTAATACCCTATACACTCTTAATAGAGTATCAATCTAGAGGAAATATGGAAAGACATTGATCCTATGAGTTATACATGGAAGAGGTTCCATAGTAAAGTAGTTCAAAAAATTTGGAATCAAATCCTAAATCCGAAGAGATGAGGACAATCTTGAAAAGTTTGAGAGCTGATGAAAGAATTATTTTGGGTTACTCTACAAGAAGCAAGGTGTATCAGTGTCAATAAGAGATTAAACAAGATAGTTAAAAAGTGTGAATGTGAAATTGGATTAATATTTTGATCATCTAGATAGATACTTTTGAGATAATCGTTAGGTTATCTAGATACATCAGAATGATCAAGTTGATCAATCTTGTGAATACATGTCCATGGCTTGTTGAAAGGTCATACTAGAATTTTAAAGTCCAAAGGGGATCTTTACATATGTGAACATTCCCCACTTGGTGGAAAATGTTATTTTATGTCGGTGTCCTTCCTTGATATATACCTGACTGTATCCTAAAAAGCCATTGAGTAATGAGAACATTTTTGAACCTACTACTATTTTTAAGATCTGCCCCATGAAAGGCAAAGGGTAGTGATCTTTTAGCAAGGCTCTATTTAAGTATCAAAAATTAACACAAAGACAAACTTCACAATTTTTATTCCAAACTGGTACCAGATTAGACAACTAGGTTGAATTTTTAGTTGGATAGATGATTCAGGACTAAATCAAATTAGTGAGCTCTTGTGTCGGGTATGTGCAGGATCATCATGGAAAAAACAAGCCCTTACGTGGCAAAAAAATAAAAAAAATCAGAGTTAGGAAACTTGATGTAAAAAATTGAATAAGTTATCTATATTATTTCAAAAATATGTAAGAATATAATCTATAGAAAATTGAATTTAGTTTCTAAACTACTAGGATTGAAAAAAAATAAAAAAATCTATTTGGTGAAAATTAGAAATTTCAATGCAATACTACTTAAATTTCAAGGAAAAAATAAGAAGTAGGTGTCTGTCTGACCACCCTAATCACAATTAAATGATAATATTTTTTAGAAATTTTAGATATAATTAGAGGACTCATGTCTCGATGTGATGCACATGTTTTTATAATATTTTTCCAAGTAAATAATTAATTATGAATTTTTTACTATTTTTTTTTTTTAATATAAAAAAATCGTATGTCAGACCACCTTAACTTGGTCAAAACTTCATGAGATTCAACTTTTTTTTTTTAATCCTATAGTATGTGAAGCATAGAATGTGATGCATGTTTTGGATTGAAAAAATGTGACACAGTTTGAAAGTTATAGATATTTTTCAATTAGCCTATCAATTGGGACTTTATTCATAATTCAAATAGAAAATGAATAATAATAATTTATTAAATTTAAATTAAAGCATAATTTATATTGGTGGAAAGCTAAGAATCTCCTTTAAAAACCCTTTTCGTTTCCTCAATTTTTGGTAAAAAAGAAGTCGTCAGCCACATACCCATCATATCGCCACTTTTTGGCATATCATGATCCTGCACATACCCTGCCATCAATGCTTCAAGCTTCATATTAATAGGCCTTTGCTTTTTTCAGACTTGTTTCAAACCTTTTGCCAAATCAATGGTATGTTGGATTATACAAGGATTTTATCCTCTAAGTTGATCATAGGTCCATGCTATAACCCCATTGTACTTAGAACATAGATCTCTTAACCTTTCTTTATCCTCCAATGTGACATTGCATCTAACTTTTAGCTTTTTAGAATTTCTGACATCCAATTCCTCATAATCCTTTTTATTGATAGTGAACCTTTGCTTGTCATTCCTTGCATCTTCCCAATCAAAGATATTCTCAAGGGAAATCAATCCTCAAGTGAGCTTGTTTCTTTTTAGTAGGATGACCCACCCTTCTGAAGGGTAAACTTATGGCTATGAATAGTCATGAACTCCTTCCAAATTCTAGATGAAGGTGGCTATTTGGGCATCCTCCTCAAACAATTTCCAAGTTCGATCATTATCAAGAATTAATAGTCAGAAAATAATTTGCATTGCTTCCTTCTTTGGGTAGGAAATTAGATCAAATTGTTCCTTGATTGAAGCCATATAGTCTGCTACGCCATTCTGAGATTGGGGAATGAATTTCACATTGAGATCTTCAAAACCTATAATTAAATACCATACTTTATGTTTATAAGCTTTCATTCTCATTTTCTTAGTAGTTTCTTTCCCTTGGACCTAGCTCACTATCAACTTGAAATCTTTGAGCACTTGTAATCTCTTAGCATTCATCTACTTAGCAAGAAACATATTGTGGATGAAGGCTTCATATTTTGCATCATTGTTAAAGCATAAGAATTGGAATCGATAAACCTTGAGGGTTTTTTATCTTGTTGGAGAAAGTAATTGAACTCCTACCCAAGAACAAACTTTACATTTAGCACCCTCAAAGTACAAATTCCAGAGATGATTTTATGTCAAGTCGTCATAACTTTCTCGATCTTTCATCAGTCTCAGATACACCAAGTCATCATCAAAAATTACATATGTGCCCAATCCCATGGAATGGAAGTTATCATATGGGTTGGAATCGATGAACTGGTTGAGTAGAACCTCTTCATTAGGAGTTCGATCATTTGTATCCTCTTCATCTTCTATCATTTCGACATAGTATCTCTCTTGTCTTGAAAAAGAGGTATGCCCTACTTCAAAATACAAGATCACATTTTTCACTATATGTTCACTATGCAAAGATTCAGAGAGAATATTCATATTCAACCCATCTTTGATCCTTAATATCAAATGGGACCAGTCTAATGCCAAATATCCACTTGATTTTTTAGTAAAATCTCTAAAGAGACATCCTGAAAACAAGGGGAATATCTACTACCACTTCCTCTTGTGAGACTATTTGGCTTGGGCACGAAAAGAGGGTCAAGGATAGATCTTTTATCCGACCATCTATTGGAACCTTCTTTTCGTCTCACTGCATAATCCCCTTTTCCAAAGGTTCATATTTGAGCATTAAGGCATCCACCACTTGTTTGGGCATGATTGTTGCACTAGCTTTCAAGTCAATTAGATTGATGTTCAAAATTTTAACTCCCATAATTAATGTTTAAAAGAAAGGAGTGGGCTTTGGCTTGCTAACCACTTTCCATTTTGCATTGTTTATGTCATTTGTGTATGTTGTAGCCTTCAACGTTTACGAATCTGACACATGGCCTTTGGGTGATCCCACAATACTGGTTTACAATTTTTGGGAAAACTAGACATTGAAGTGATTATTTTAACTAAATCATCACTTTCGGGCTCCTATAGTGGCTAAAGCATGAGGAATTTGAAGATGATGCAAACTAGTGATTTTTGACATTTTCTATAGATTCTAATTTTTTTTTGTTTCAAAAAAAATCAAATTAGATTGCACTTATTTTTCCATCTCCTTTGAAAAATAGCTTTTAAAAAAAACAACATTTTTAAGGAGTGACACTCACCATATACAACATCATTTTTTTTGTATGAAGGATAAAATTCTATTTTTTCAAATTTAGATTTGTAACTACGATATCTAGCACTTTCATTTGGTTTCATAGTGTTTTATTGAATATTTTTTCTTTAATCAAGTTTTGCTTTCAAACCAATTACAATTGAAACATAGGTGGACTCTAAACATCAATACCCAACCTTAACATATTTTCTAAAATTTTATTTTGATAATCTACTATTTTTCCACATGTGCAAAATAGAGAGCTTGATTTTCAGTGAAAAACCTATATTTAAAAAAACTAATAAAACACATACATAATAAAACCAAAACATATTAACATTATATTTGTTGGATAGCTCATTGTCAGGACTACCATGATAATTTCAAATAAATTCTAAATGAATTTATTTGATCCCCCAAAAGGTAAAAAAACAAGTGATTTTTTATCAACATTTCATAGGTGTAATGGAGACTTCATTGTAGGTATGGTTTAAAAATAGCAGGGTTCTATCCAAGAGTGTTTGATCTAAGGTGGTTTGATCAAAGCCTCTTCAATTAAAAAACTTAAAATGGAACTTTTAAAGGCTTAAATCATTATATTTTCTATAAATATGTGATTTTAGAAAAAATCAGAATGTCCCAGAAATTGTAAACCAGGTTTGTGGGATCACCCATTTATCCTTTCTTTTATCACATGGTGGAGCTTCATCCGTTTTTGTCTTATGTTTTTCATTTTTCAATGCTTCTCGAAGTAATATCTTTTGGTTGGGGATGGGTATCACATCCCATAGGGACACATTGGTAGGTAGCCTTTTCAAGCTACTCCACCATGTTGAGCATTCTGAATGATAGGCCCTTTCGTCTGAATGGTGAAATATCTTTAGGTTTCAGAGGAAATGATCTTTTTCAAATGAATTTTCTATCTTATCTAGTGACTTGTCAGATGCCGGTGGAATATATTGTTGCTGAGTTATCTGAACCATCATCAAATGAAGTCATCTTTCATGCAATGGTGGTTGATGAGGTTGAGGATGAGGTTGAGCTTGTGGCTCGTAAACCTTCGTAAGCCTTCTCTTGGATAGGTCTAGTATTATAATCTCATTGTACCTATGGAGTGCTAGTCATTGGATCTTTGTTTGTGAACACTTCATCTTTCTCTTCCATTCAAGAAAAAAGTTCCTAATCGGGTGTGATGTCTAATTCTTTCTCTACAGAGATCCCTTAAATCTATGCCCTAAAGAAAAAATTCTCCATTTTGGAAGGCTCATATCTTTCCATATTTGGAGGCACCCATTTTTTCATCTGATTCGCTACTTTTTGTTGCATGTGTCCTCTAGGATAATTTTTGGGAATCTAACCATCATAGCGTGAAAAAAACCATTAGTTTTTGTTATCTACCAGATTATTTTGACCCAAAATCAACTATTTGCTATGGCTATATTTAACCATTTGCAATGGAATTGTGACCGAAACTATCTGGTTGGAGGAAGGTGCTTGTTGTCCTCCTCGACCTGAAGGTCCTTGTTAGGCGTTTTGTTGATAAAAGGGCCTTCCTCCCTAGTAAGTTTGTGTATTTTTCTTCAAAGGAACCGCTTGTTGTCGCTTGATGAGAGCTAACTCATTAGCAAATGACTACATCAGACTCTTCATGTCATTTATGTCCACTACCATAGAGGAAGAACTTGATGTTCTCAGTTGTCCAGTAGGATACAAATACATAGATTGAGGTAGAATTGAGCCCATCACTTGGGTTGTGGAAGTATTCAGAGAAAATTCCTCTCAAAGTGGTGTGCCTAAGTTTTCTACAAAAATAGGCATCCAAGGTTATGGCAAAAGCTTTCCTGCATCAATCAAAATATTCTTCGCACATACCACCACCTCATAGGAATCGGGTAAGGTATCCCTTCCCATGGAAGTTATCGGGACTATGATATCCAAATTTATAGCTTTCAAGTAGAACATAAACGCCATGGTGGCTTGAGCTTGTGCAGTCGCTAGGATCCTTTGCTAGATTTTGTTAAACATAGTGTTGAAGTCACTCATAGCTTCTTATAGGACACTCTTGATGGTGATCAATTGGTGCAACAATGAGGGATGATCTGCTTTGTCCGAAAAATGTTTGAAAATATTCTCTGAGATCATCCCACGAGTTGATGGTGCTGAAAGTTAGAGATTTGTACTAGTCCTAAGCCTTCCCTTTGAAAGAGGCAACCAACAATCTCATAGTAATTTTCTCCTCTGCAATATTGTGTACTTTGGATAATTTTTCTATGTGAAGGTGTTCAGAAGGGGTTTTAAAATCCTCCTGTCATAATTTTTAAATAGCTTTGAGGGCGTTAGTAGGTATGGTGGGCCGAAGATCAAGAGGATTGGGTGGCAATAAAGGACTACCATTGTCCTAGGTTATGAATATTTTGGGGGCAAGAGGGGGTATGTTTCCCATAAAGAAAAGGTTCCTATAGATTGGGTAAATTTTTATTCCTAATAGGGTGTTGCCACAATAATAGGTTACACTTTTTGGGACATCCTGATTTTTGCTCAAATCACATATTTTTAGAAAATCTAATGATTTAAACCTTAAAAAGGTTCCATTTTAAGGGTTTTAATTGAAGAGGTTTTGATCAAACCTACTTATATCAAAACCCCTTGGATAGAAATCCGCTAGTTTTAAACCATACCTATAATGGAGTCTCCTCCACACCTATCAAAATGCTAATAAAAACCACTTTTTATTTACCTTTTAGGGGATACAATTAATTTATTTAAAATTATTTTTTGTAAACATGTAGTCCCTATTATAAGCTTCCCAGAAAGTATAATTTTAAATATATTTAATTTTATTATTATATATATATTTTTTTCTTTTGAATATACATTTTTCAATGAACATCAAGGTCTTTATTCACACATATGGAAAAATAGGAAAAGAGAAAAAAATTTCTTAAAAATACATGTGCACTAGCTATTGATATCCTTATTCCAACAAAAAAAAAAAAAGTTAATTTAAATGAATACAAAAAAATATTTGCAGCTGAAAGTATAGTATATCCAAATTATAATTACTCTGAATTAGAAAATTAATTAATATATATATATATATATATATATATATATACAACAAAAAATTATGGAAAAATATCCATCCACTAGATAATAGTGTGAAAACACTGTATTTAAAAAATTAGAATTGCATGATTTCTATAAAAAAAGTTATGCAGTTGAAAGTAAGCATCAGTTTTTGAAAATGATGTTTAGTAAAACAAATAAGTTAATAAAAACTACATAAAATAATTCACTTTAATTTAAAAAAAAAATATAATTAGATTCTCAACAAAAAATATCACAAATCACTATTTTTCTTCATCTTCAAATTCTTAATGGTTTAGCTTCTATAGGCGTACAAAAGTGAAGATCTGGTGAAAAATATTGATTTCAATGTCAAGTTTGGCCAAAAAGTGTAACCCATTATTGTGGGATCACCCAATATGAAACTTTGACCTCTAGGCGGAGTGAATAAAGCCCTAAACTCAAGAATTTTACTCCTTACTCTACTATTTCTAATCGGTGATATAGAACCTTCGAGGATGGTAACTAGGATTATTGAAAATTACCCTTTGAGGATCCTCTTGTTTGAACCCTAGGCATGAAAAGTCTAGTTTCCTTCCCTAGTCTGATTTAAAAATACTTCTAACTTCTAATCAGGCCTTAGGAACTTGTCCCAATAGGCATGCCAAAAAAATAACTATTGATCATCAAAGCTTATGCCTCTTCAATAGCCTTATGGGAAATTTTGTTAGTGGGGGACAATATGTGCCTTGTTGAATACCTCCAAGATTTTTATAGAAACTTGGCTCTTCTCTAAGTTTGGGAAAACATTAGAAAGAAATGTAAAACAAAAAATAAATAAAGTGGCAATGTGCCAATGCTTTTACAACATTTCAAAACCACAAGTTTCCTTCTATGAATCATATGATAGAAATAGAACACTACATACCTTCATTTTTGGGAGGAGAACGAACAATAGAGGCTAGATACAAGCACAAATGCAATCATTCAATCCACCTACATGAAGTGCATATAAAGATCCGACCAAACATAGAAGTTTCAAAAATTAATAGAAGAATATTTAGAAAGAAACATAAACCCTTCCACCTAATATAGCATATTATGAAAAAATGATAACCTGTTATGAAAATAGAGAAGTCCAAAAGACATAGTCTACTTTCTATAGATTATAACTTAATAATATACACAAACAACATGGAAATCTGATAATCAAAACTATTCAAATTAAGCAAGACACAATGTTCTATTTACGACGAAGACACAAAGAAGAAAATATTGATAAAGTCCATATTATGCATAGTCTGAAGTATTTCTCTCAGATAACTTATACTTCAAATATAAATGAACCTTAAAAATAAGATCAGATTCCAATTCGATAATAGATTTATTATATAAAAGACATAACATTCCAAAGAAAGTTTTTTGTAAACTTGAAAGAAAATATCTCTATTAACTATGAAAAGTAAGGAAAATTTTCCAAAAGGAAAACTTCAAGAACCCTTTCTTTATTGTGTTGCTCCATATTTATAGCCACCAAGGAGGGAGAAACACTAACTTCATTTAGAAGTAATGACTTCCAAATGCTCCATTTGATTTCTCAGAATATGATCTAGATATTTTAGTTTGGTCGCTGCAATCCTTCTTATCGACTTTCAATTGCCGCATTTATGTCATCCAAATATTTTAATAGGATTTCCCCTCATTATTGCTTACAACCCATAAAAATAGCCTGGTAAATGTCTTGTTGAATGATCAAGTGGCTTTGGAGGCACCAACTCGGATTGTTCTTTATAAAAAGGCACAAAACATTCTAATAGTCTCTAAATTAAGACCTCAAGGTATGACTCTTCAACAGTGAAGGGATGATGTCTCACGTGGGTGGATATTTTCACTCACAAAAAGTGGTCTCTAAGAAACATCTACCAAGTTGACACATGGTCTAACTCTGAGCTTATAAAAATTGATTACCAAAACATGTGCAACCACCACATGGCGCATTGCACCTGTCAGAAACACAAACTCTTCACACGTAGATCTTCTGAAGATAAAAATGAAGCTGAAAATAATTAAAAGATTAAGGGAAAAAAATTATTCACAATTGTATCAGTAATGGAAAAAAAGATGACAAATTAATTTTGGAATGGTAGCAAGGAAAAAGATAATATTTTGTTGCTAGCATGGGATAAAATATGTACTCCAAAATCAATGGGTGGAGTAGGAATTTGAATGTGGGATGTAATGAATGAGGCTATGGGAGAAAATTTAGTATGGAGCATGGTGAGAAAACAATAACAAAAATGGGTTAGGATCTTACAAAATAAATGCTCGGATAGTTCTCAAAAGGAGCAAATTCTCACAATTCAAAAACTGCCAAAAGGTTCAAGTATCTGGAATTTTCAATAGCCTGCAAAAAGATAATCACTAAACATGTCACATGGAAATTGGGTGTGCGAGAGAAATATTTTTTTTTGGATGACTCTTGGGAAGGGTACCCCATGTTAAAGGAAGATGTAAGGTTATTGTATATCCAATTGGTGACAGAGGAAAAGTGGGCAATGAAAGTTAAAGACTATTTAGTGCAGAAGGATGTAGAAGGCTTTAAATAATGGGTGTGGAAACCTATTGAGGACTTAGGCTTAACAAAAAAGCAGCGAAGGCTATTACTAAACATATTTCAAGAAATAAAATTTGTTCTTCCTAGGGGTAGGGATGAATTAATATGGGTTGGATTGGGTGATGGAAAATATAATGTAAAGCTTGGTTACTAATTTTTGGAAGGAGATTAGAAAGAGAAAGGTTGGCCAAATCAACTTTGTTGGAACAAAAATGGCCTACCTAAGGCGGGTTCCTTTGCATGGCTAGATTTAAGGGGGTGCATCTTGACTAGTGAGAGAGTTAAGAAATCAGGTTTTCATGGCCCAAATCAATGTATAATATGTAAAAAAATTAGTGAATCACTAGACCACCTGCTACTACATTGTGAATTTGCGTACAACTATTGGATGTTTTTGGTAGAGAATTTAAATTAGTAATTAGCATATCCAAAATCACTAAGGGAAATGTTCCAAGGGTCGAGAATGAGGGTGAATAGATCTTCTTATTCGTGTATCTTGAAAGTCAACACAACATTGTTGATTTTGGGAGGTATAGAAAGAACGCAATTGGAGAATTTTTCAAAGTAAAGAGCTAAGTTTTGAATGAATAAGTGCTAAAATAGAATTAGCAATATTAGAAGTGGTGAATGTGGTTGTTGGGAGACAACATACAAGAATTTATCCTTTCAGTCAAACTAATATTTTTTTTCAATGGGTGTGGCCACAACTATAACTTATAGCTATGTATGACAACTCAAAAATGTGCTCAAAATCACATACAACTAAGCTTGTTCCATGAATAAGGCCATAAATAGGGTGGGTGAAGGAAAATTTTGATGGTGCTTCAAAAGAGAACCCTTGACCTTTAGGGGCATGCTGTGTTATTAGAGATGATGCATGAAATATTTTGGTGTTACATGCTCAAGAAATTCAAGAAGGAACTAACAATGAGGCTATAGCTCAAGCTGCATTGTTGGTGGTCAACTTACCAAAAAATGTTTTTTTTCCCAAATTAAATCTTGAAGGGGATTCACAAATTTTGGTGAATTCTTTACCAAATGTGAGCTCGCATGTGTGGAGAATAAACAAACATGTAAATTTTTCCCATAAAAATTTGGAATCCTTTCAAGACTTTAAAATATAACATACCTACAAAAGAGACAATGGGGTGGTTGATTCTTTATCTAACTAGATAGTTTTGAGTTTTCAAGAGCAAGACAAAGATTTTTGTGAAGATTACCTTAGTATTGAGGAAGGAGAAATTTCTTTTGATACTTCTATATGGATCAGCTAAGAGTGCATGGATTCGAAGAAACAAAAAAATTACTCATAGTGACTGTTGTTCCAAATAGTAAATGTGCAATGAATAGCAGACATTTGTTGGAGGGGGTGATCCCACAAAGTTGGTTTATAATTTGTAAGAGATTCTAATTTTTATTGAAATCGCATATTTTTAGAAAATATAATGATTCAATCCTTAAAAATTTCCATTTTAAGGATTCCAATTGAAGAGAGTTTGATCAAACCACCTTAGATCAAACCCCCTTGGATAGAACCCCGCTGGTTTTAAACCATAGTTACAATGCAGTCTCCTTTACACCTTTATGTTTGAAACCAAGATCACCTGCATGCAAATGAATACCTATCACATGCAAAAGATAGAACAAACAAGAGGTTTTGTAAACCTCAAAGTGTAAAATGCATTATTAGAATCTCAAATTATTACAAAGAGATCACTCCTTATGAAGGAGATCAAGAAACCCTAAATGAAACCCTAGTGTGCACACTTAATAATTAATAAATAATTACTAATGTGCCTAAGTTTAGCTTAAGCAACTAAAGGAATAAGTGACTTAATTAATTAACCAGTATGATATAATTAATTAAACATAATAACTTATTACTCTAACACCCCCCCTTAAGATGAACTTAGGAAGAAGCTAAAACACTAGAAGAAGATGCATGCAAAAAAATATGGGTCCCGGCAACTGGACCTGATCAAGTACCCATTTACAAATGCAAGAAACAGGTACAGGAGGAAAACCCAGTGGGACAAAACCCCCCTACAATGATATGACATGTTGCAAAGAAGCACTAGAAGAACTCTATAGAGTAACATTGGAACCAAAATCTGGCAAGCAAGGAAAGATACTTATGTCTACTACTGAAACCGAATGAGAGTCACTGATTGACTCAAGGAATCCTGATAAGCAACAACAGACCCAATGCCTCAGAACACTCGAAAAATTCCAAACGGGAAAAACCCTAGAATCTATGAAGCATCACTCGATTATTGAATGATGTATTACTGAAAATGAAGTGCAAAGATGCAAGTTGCACTCTCCCAACTGTCAAAACATCCAAGTAATCTCCAAAACACCCATCGGGCGAAATCTAGATTAATGATAAACTTGGGAAAGATATAGAAAAAAGTGCATGGACAACAGCATAAAGCTCCTCAATACCTTTCCAACGCCGCAAAGATAGCGAAAATAGGAGATAGTGGCAAAAAGTTATGAGCTCAGAAGCATAAAATAAACATTTGACTTCAAACAGCAATAAATGCAGTAAAACAAGAAAATACTGTAAAATAAACTGCACTACAGGAAAGGTGCTTGGAACTAGCTTTCTGGCGATATCTCGTTTGCCCGATTTCGATACTGTATTGCCCAAGTTATGCCAAAAACAAAAAAACTGTTCTTTTAGGGCAACTTAGGGTTAGAAGGGCAAAGAGGCCGTATGGCTGATGATGTCATGCTGACGTCAGCACTTCACTGCAAAAAATTTGATGGCCATCTGGCCATCACCGCAAAAAATCGGCCTCCCTACAAAAAGAAATTTGGTGGAGCTCCTAGTCGCCATGTGACCACACAGTCTTAGTTGTAGTCGGCCGAGGGCTGGGTGCATAGCGCCCGGTCCCCCATGTGACCGCGGCAGGTTCAGAGAGATCCTGCGGGGGTGGAGATTGGGCCGGTGGTGCAGGGTGGTGGGCCAGTGGCCACTTGGTGGCGGGATTGTTTACAACTAGAGGCGTATGCACAGACGACGAAAAAACCATGTTTTCAGAATTTTTTTCAATTTTTATGCATTGGGAAGCATGGTGGGAAGGCCATATGGCCTCCCTGGCAAAAAAAATTTGCCTTCTTAATCAACTTCACCCAAATCAATGAAACAAAGGGTGAACTTAGAATTTTTGGGCGCATCAAACGCGATGGCGATGTACGTTTGAGCCCAATGTGTTCCGAAAAATCAGGTACCCCCAGATCTTGCAAAAAGATACCTGTGGAAACCCTTGCACTTGAAAGTCACAGAGAGGCCATATGTTCAGATCATGAATAGGTAGCTGTAGGTCTAGAGCTCTGATACCATGTTAGAAACCAAGATCACTTGCATGCAAATGAATACCTGTTACATGCAAAAGACATTCAAAACAAACAAGAAGTTCTGTAAACCTCAAAGTGTAAAATGCACTATTAGAATCTCAAATTATTACAAAGAGATCAATCCTTATGAAGGAGATGAAGAGACTCTAAAAGGGAAACCCTAAATGAAACCCTAGTGTGCACACTTAATAATTAATAAATAATTTTTAGTGTGCCTAAGTTTAGCTTAAGCAACTAAAGGAATAAGTGACTTAATTAATTAACCAGTATGATATAATTAATTAAACATAATAACTTACTACTCTAACACTTTCAAAATGTTGATACAAAATAATTTTTGATTTATCTTTTGGGGCATCAAATGAATTCATTTAAAATTTATTTGAAATGATCATGGTAGTCCTCAGAACTAGCTATCCAACGAATATAATTTTAATATGTTTTTGTTTTATTATGTAATTGTTTTTTTAGTTTTATTAAACATAGATTTTTCACCGAAAATCAAGCTCTTTGTTCTGCACATGTGGAAAAATAGTAGATTATAAAAAATTTTGAAAAATATGAGTGCACCAGAAATTGAAGTCCTTGATCCAAAAAAAAAAAATTGGAATTTCGATAAATACAAAATAAGTTATGTGTTATACAGTTGCACTATGTCTGAATTGAAATTGGTTTGACTTTGAAACTTGATTAAAGAAAAAATGTTCAATTAAAAACTATCTAACCAAGTGGAAGCACTAGATATCAGAGTTACAAATATAAATTCAAAAGAATTAGAATTCTATCCTTCATGGAAAAAAAATTATGCATTATACGGTGTGCATCATTTTTCAAAAAATGTTTTTTTCTAAAAAAAAAGTTTTCTTTGGAGATGGAAAAGGAAGTGCAATCTGATTCCAAAAAAAAAAATTTTTTTTTTTTTTTGAATCTACAAACAAAATGTGATGAGACTCTATTTTGCATCATCTTCAAATTCCTCACAATTTAGCCGCTATAGGTGCCCGAATGTGAAGATTTAGTTAAAAATTATAATTTCAATGTGCAATTTGGCCAAAAATTGTAAACCACTATTGTGGGATCACCCAAGGTTTAAAATAGGTGTGTTGATGTTTTATTAGCTTAAGAAATTGTAGATTGGGCAATACTCAGGGTAATTATGCTAAGGAAAATGTTTGTCTTCTATATAGAGTGCCTTTCTAGCGGCGTGGGGTAAGAGGAAGTGTAGGAGTTTCTTTTTGCTAGAAGGAGCAATATACAGGGAAGCATAAATGTAAAGAGTTGATGTAAAGTAGGATAGTGTTTAGCCCCAGTGTAAGAGGAAGTTATAAAAATTGACTTAAGAATCAAAGGGAAGGATAATATGTAAATCTGATTTTTCAATAGAAATAAAATATACTGCAGGGACTCCCTACATTTTACCAAAAAAAAGGTTTTAATTATTTAATTAATATTGTCTCCAAGGGTAAGGATCTATGATTTTGGATACTCTCAAAAGAGAGGCTAATCTAATAAAGGATGGTCTATTTTAGATTTGTAATAATGGATAAGGGTATGTGCAGGATCATCATGGAAAAAACAGGCCCTTAAGTGGCAAAAAAATTCAGAAAATCCGAGTTAGGCAACTTGACGTAAAATTTTGAATAAGTTATCTAATATTATTTCAAAAATATGTAAGAATAGAATCGGTAGAAAATTCAATTTAGTTTCTAAACTACTAGGTTTATTTTATTTATTTTTAAATCTATTTGGTGAAAATTTGAAATTTCAATGTAGTAGTACTTAAATTTCAGGGAAAAAATAAGAAGTAGGTGTCTGTCTGACCACACTAACCACAATAAAATGATAATATTTTTTTATAAAATTTTAGATATAAGTAGGGTACTCATGTCCCGATGTGATGCTATTTTTTTATTAGTTTTTTCCAAGTAAATAATTAATTATGAATTTTTTATTACAAATTTTTAAAAATATAAAAACTTGTATGTCTAACCACCTTAACTTGGTCAAAATTCATGAAATTCAATTCTTTTTTTTTAGTCCTATTGTGATACCATTTGAGAGCTATAATTTTTTTTCAATCAACCCATCAATGAGAACTTTAGTCATAATTCAAATAGAAAATGAATAATAATTAGTTATTAAATTCAAAGTAAAGAATAATTTATATTGGTGGAAAGATGAGAATCTCCTTTAAAAACCCTTTTCGTTTGATCAATTTTGGGTAAAAAAAAAATCGTCAGCCACATGGGCCATCATATCACTTAGATATAACCATTTTTTGGCCAATCATGATCCTACACATACCCATAAAATCCCTCTTTTGTATGATTCTTGGGATGGTTATTCCCATAGTATATCTATGTTCCCCCATTTGCAACCTCTCTATGATAGCTTCATGAAATCTAGTTGGTGTAATGTGGAATACTTCAAAAATCGAATGGATATCTAATAGGGCAATTGATAAGAGATCTAACAACTTCCATTGATGTGGTAGATAGGGTTTTTACCCAAAAGGGACCCCTCATCATCATTGTTAAGTAAATACTTAGGCTATAGGGGACCGACTTCACTTTTATTTACTATATGAAAAATTGTTGTTATTTACTAACCTTGCCATTTACATGTCTCATGAGCTTGAAGCATACAAAAAAATTCTTGTCTTATGAAGCTCAAAGATCATTATTGTGTGGCACCTTATAAAAGTTATCGGGAGGTATAGCTTTTGTCTTGTTGTATGAGATTTAAACAAAGGTGTGACTTCCACTAGCCGCTCGCATTTTTTGGGAGCATATTGTTCATGTTTCTCACCCTTTTTGGTTACTCACCCCATGGATGACCTAAAATTTCTATGGCCCCAGAGTGAGAATATTATGGATACTCACCCCACAGATGACCTAAATTTTTTTGGCCCTAGAGTGAGAGTATTTTTATTGAAGTCGGATCCACCTGTCTTATATCATTGGAATTGTATGCTTGTGTATATTATTTTGTTTTAAATCATCATCCTTGTGCATGTCCTTTTGTTCTCATGTTGTTCTGATGAAGGATCTTAGATTTTGTGGGGTCAACCACCTCCTTTGATCTTTGTCATCCTTTGTCATTCACATTGGTATGTTTGTACCCCTCTTGAATGTCTACTTTAGTATGAGTTTGAAGTAAGGTCCTCCTCTCACTAAAGTGGGGGCTAGATGTACTAACAAAAAAAGGTTCCCCCTAGCATGGCCCTAACTTAGTGTTATAATGTTTCTAATACATCCACACTAGGTTTTGGGGCCTTTTAAAGCTAAATAAACCTAACTTTTCTTTATTTTAGTGTTGTAAAGTTTATTTATTTATACCTTCACATTAAATTTAGGAGCTTCTAAATTAAATGGATCTAATGGGTATGTGCAGGATCATCATGGAAAAACATGCCCTTAAGTGGCAATAAAAAGATAGAAAATCAGAGTTAGACAACTTGACATAAAAATTTGAATAAGTTATCTATATTATTTCAAAAAAATGTAAAAATAGAATCTGTATCAAAATTAATGTACCTTCTAAACTACTAGACCTTTGTTTTATTTTTTGAAATCTATTTGGTGAAAATTTGAAATTTCAATGGAGTAGTATTTAAATTTTAGGGTAAAAATAAGAAGTAGGTGTTTGTCTGACCACCCTAACCACAATACAATGATAATATATTTTTATAAGATTTTAGATATAAGTAAAGGACTCATGTCCTGATGTGATGCATATTTTTTTATAATTTTTTTCAATTAAATAATTAATTATGATTTTTTTATTACAACTTAAAAAAAATATAAAATATCATCTATATAACCACCTTAACTTGGTCAAAAATTCATGAAATTCAAATTTTTTTTTTATTCCTATATTATGTGAAACATAGAATGTGACGCATGTTTCGGATTCAAAAAATGTGATATCATTTGAAAGTTATAGATTTTTTTCAATCAGCCTATCAATTAGGACTTTATTCATAATTCTAATAGAGAATGAATAATAATTATTTATTAAGTTCATAGTAAAGCATAATTTATATTGGTGGAAAGCTGAAAATCTCATCTAAAAACCCTTTTCGTTTCATCAATTTTGGGTAAAAAAAAACTCATCAGCCACATGGGCCATCATATGGCTTACATATCGCCACTTTTTGGCCCATCATGATCCTACACATACCCTAATCTAGTGTTGTAATATATTGTACAAATTCACATTGTATTTCAAGCCCTTTCTAGCTAAATAGATTTACTTTTACCTTAATTTTAAAGTATATTTATTTTGCACTTTAATATTGAAGTTTGGTACCTCTTGCATTTATGACCTTAATATCATCATTAATAGGCCTATAAGACCCTATTTTTTGCATCCTAAGGTATACTTAAATCAAAAACCTTACAAGATGAGCAAAGAATCTGAGTTTGTACACTCCTTGACATTTTAGCAATCAAAATAGGCCTGGTGGGACCCATTCACTACTTTGGCTGAATGAGTCCCATCTAGGTCGGACCCATACACCAAAAATGGTGGATGAATCCCATTTCATAATTAGGAGGTATTTCCATAGTGTTTCAGATTGTTATATTTCTATCAGGATTCAATCGTGTAGTTTTACAAGTCAAACTCATTGACCCATTTTGCATATTTTCAAGGTTTTGAGCAAGAAAAACTAGGTTTTAATTTAAAATTTTATGCATTTCGGTCTATGGGATCCAATAAATGGGATGTTAGATGGATTTCCTATATAAATTAGGTCTCAAATCATTATTTTATAAGGTCTACATGTTATCAAGTTAAGTACTCAAGAGTTAGGCATTCCATGACTTTATAAGATTATCAAGATAGCATTCAAGATCATTTTTTAAGGCATTCAAGGGTAGAATTCTTCATTAATTATTGTGGAAATTCAAGATCCATCATAATTTAAAGTATATTAGGCATCAAGCATGTTGACTGAGCTAGCGTTTTGATGTAGTATTGAAGATCCAAGATCAAGCATTGTTCTAGACCTATTTTCAAGATCAAGATCTACATCCTTCATGGCCATTTCATGTTGAGTTACAGATTTACAAGAAATAATTTAGAAGGAATCATTTAGGGTATTATTCCCCATGATTCATGTTCTTTATTTCAATTTTCATGTGTTCATTTCATTGTCTCATTGTTTGGTTTAGGTACCTACAAGGGATATGAACAAGGAAAATGCCTATTCCCTAACAATCAACACTCTCTCTCTCTCTCTCTCTCTCTCTCTCTCTCTCTTTGTGTAATTACAGGTCTTGGCACTTTGAAGATTTGAAGGATCGTTGAAGATCAAGTTACAAATTTGGAGAAATCTATTGGAGTTTTCTCCCCATTTCCAAGAACATAATCTTCACCAAAAAGTCATTTGCAGGTCTTAAATAAGGGTTTCAGATCAAAAAACAAAGAGGAAGAGAAAGATTTGACATTGAAGACCAGATTAAGATTTTAAAGCTCTAGAAAACCCTAAATGGACTCATTAACCACTTTGGGCGAATGAGTCCCAATTTAGGTCAATTTTGAGATTTTTACAGTTTCGAATACCCTTTTTCCAGAAACATGTTCCTATATAGAAATCTAGATCTATGAAATTGATTCACCCAAACTTGTGAATGACTCCTAGTAGGCCTAATTTTAATTATATTCAACATTTCAAGCCGCTAGTAAAAAATTCTCATGTTTCTAGGTATTTCTCTTTACTTTTCCAATTTGTTGTTCTAATATATTTGCATTTATAGGTCATTTATTCAAGTTTCATTCATCAGTAGGGTTTTCCATTAGATCTTGCATTACATTTGTCATTCCAAGTCTTAACTTGGTGGTGAACTCCTCACTAATCTCTATACATATCCTAGGACAATCCCTTAGTAGATCTATTTCTCCCATTATGATCATTTGATTGAGATCTCTAGGGCACCCTTGAATGTAAAGTATAGAAGATTGTTGACCCAAGTCCTAAAATCCTAGTGGAGACAAAATTCTATCTTTCAAAATATATATTGGAATAGCTGTTATAACCACCTTTATTATCATTAGCATGCTTTCCAATGTGAGCCACCTTCCCCTTCCTTTTTTAGTTCTAATGTTGCACCTATCCAATGTTTATTCCCATAATGAAGGTTTGGCATGCCTATAGAATAGAGCAATTCCTAGGTATTTCCATGGGATACAACTTGTATTAAAACCCAACACACTTACTATTCTATTCTGCATTTTTTTCTAGTATTGAAAATAATATAACTAATTTTTTCCTGTTCACTGCTTGACCTACTTCACAATTCAATATTTTTAGGACCACATTAATTGTTTATATTTCTTTCTATGATTTATTAAACTATTGAAGTGGATGGTATTATTGATGAAGAATTTGTGTGAAATTTCCAGTACAACTTCTAATAATTTTATGCCCATCCAACTCCCCAACCAATGTAGTTTAGCAATATGGTAGCTCAATGATTTGATCATTAAAAAAAAGACAAAGGGAGACAATGGGTCTCCTTGACAAATCCAACTAGCTCTGCTAAAATATCGACACAAGGTAATATTTATTATGATTGAATAACTTGGCATTGATATGTATGCTTAGACTCACTTTATCCACTTCTCTCCAAATCCCACCTGCTTTATTACCTTTAACTAAAAATTCCATGAAACTCTATCATAGGCTTTCCTTAGATCTTGCTTTAAAATCATGCCTTTTAGTTTTGACTTTTTTAAAGTGTTGAAAAATTTGTGTTACTATCACCCCATCCATGAAGTTCCTTTATAGGATAAATCTGTTTGTTCTTTAGATATTATTATTGGCATGAGTGGATTTAACCTATTCATCATTTCTTTGTGATAATTTTACTAACCATATTATAGAGAGAAATAAGTCTATAGTTTGAATAGGATTCACAATAGTCTTTTTTATTGATTAAAGCTATGTTAGTGTTGTTAAACTGCTTTAGCATATTGGACCTTCTCCTTCATTATTCCACTACCTTGAGCAAATCATTCCCAATAATATTTAAAAATAACTAGTAAAAAATAATGTGTTGAGGCAATTTGGGACATGCACTTTCTTAGGTTACATTTGAAAAGTTGGTTCTTTTAAATCCTCAAGATTAATTATAACTTCAATTTTATCATTCACTTCCAAGAAGCAACACTCTATGCCTTTTTCCTCACCATTGTTTCCCAATAGATTCTAAAAAAAAAATGATTGAATCCTTCAAATATCCTCTTCATTGGTCACAACTTGGCCCTGCAAGTCTTTTATCTACACTATCATTCCTAATTCTCTCCACCTTCATTCAATTATGGAAAAAATTAGTATTTGAGTTTCCCTCTTGAAGCCATGACTCCATAGACCTTGTTTTCCTATAAATATCTTCTGTATATAGGGTCTAATTATATTCTCTCAACTATTCATTTTCCTTTTCATACTCTACATTCATCATCCTCGGACTTATTATTTTCTCACTTAGGTTTTCAATTTCCCTTTCTAAGAATTATTTATCTTTAAAGATGTTTTGAAATAGCTTTAGATATTTCTTCCACAATGCTCTCATGAGATCAATTATATCCTTATTACTCAACAACATTTTCTCAAATTTAAAATATCTCTTCATTGGTGTAGTCTTTTATGTGATGATTAGTTCTACTAGGCAATGGTCAGATATTAGAGATCGGCATATGAATTATTTTGGTATCACTTCATCTTGCATCCACATATCAAAAATAAGAAATCTATCTAAAGTTTTAGCTATGTTAGTAAAATCCTTCCTCTTATTGTTCGAAGTATATATGTCACTTGAACTGTTTAGATCAACTAAATATTTTGCCTCTAAAACCCACATAATTCTCCTTGTGCTTGTGTGAACTTTTAGATTCCCATTTCTTTTCATTTAAATATATTATTGTATTAAATTCACCCCAAAGACAATCCTTGTAAATTTTAATTCTCTTGATCTAGCCTAACAAACTAAAGTCTTTTCTTCTATTTTAATAGGACCATAGATGTTAAAAACCTATATTTAGAAATTGGGGTCTAGGGAATTTACCTCTAGTTGCATCCATGAATATTGTTTTGAAATTGGGATCATTTCATATTCGGATTGAATCCATAGCACACCCATTTATCCAACTACTCCATTGAAATTAACAAATTCTCTCTTCCATTTCTTGTAGTAGTTTGCAAATGATGTATTTTCAAGATGTGTCAAATTGTTTTCTTGTCACAATATGATGTTAGTGTGAAAAAGTCTCACCATTATGTATCAAGGGAATCTTTCTTAGTGGTAACTCCATATTCTCCATCAATTCTCCTTACTCCATATGAATTGAGTTTTCTAGTTGGATGACCATTAAAGGCTCTACCACCACTAAGGCCCATGAATAAACCTTTACATCCTTCTTTTCCTCCTTGTTATTTGTTTCCTTAACTATTTCCTATTTTTATTTTCACTTTCCAAACTTCCTTAATTGATATTTTTACTTTTGCAATCTTCCTCGGAGTGGGTACATCATTTGCAATTACTTAGGTGGAACTCTTTTTGAATTTATACTTCAATTGATTTCTTCCATTCACTTTTCTAAGAATATAGATAAATTTCCCTAGGAATATAGTATATTGCAAGAATTTAGATTCTTGCATAGTTCAAGGATTCATTATTCCTCAGGTCTACATCAATTGCCAACACTATCGATTCCCCTATCTGTGTGCAGCATTGACAAAACCAATACTCAAAGGGTAAGTTATAGAATCAAATCCATGTCGGGCCATTTCATGGATTGCATTAAAGAGGATTGAAATTCATTTCTTAGTTTTGCAAATAGAGAAATAAGTTTCCATTTTTCCATCTATCATTCTCCATCACCTTATCTCCTAATACTTCATTTTCAAGCACTTCAATGAAGAATACTTTCAGTACAAAATTCATTATCAATTTTCCTTGCTAGTTCTTGTATACCCATTCACCAATTTAATTCTGTGTAAAATGTTTACCCAAAAATATCCCAATTATAGTGGTCTTTTCAAAAACCTTTGCATCTTCTTCTACAATTTCCATTCTGTCAATCTTTTAGGGATTTTCAATATGTGATGTAGTATTTGTATGAACCCCATTACCAGTATCTACACCCACCCTATATTCTTCAATACTCTTGGCTTCCCTTCTTATTCATTCACCTTGTCATTTGTTTCACCATTTAAACCCTCACTTGCAACCAATTCCTCTCTCATCATCCCTCCCTTGGATTGTTAATTACATCTATATTTATTTGTATTGGCTTTATCTAAATTTAATGGTTTAGTTATCTTAACTAGTTTAAAATATTTTTTATTTTATCCTTTCTAAGAATGATTTCTACTTCTATTTCGGCTTTCCCTAATATAGTTTTATATTTTCCATAGATAAAACTTATTGCTACCACTAGACAATATTTCTCTTTCTAATACAAAACTATATTCTATATGAACTCATTATATTCAAATATAATAGAAAAATATTATTTTCCATATTCAATTATTAATTCTTCAAACAATTTTTGTATAGGTTTTCTCATATTTTTGTTCCTTGCCATTTTGTCAATGTACTAGATCACTTTGTGTTGTGTATAAACAAAAAGTAGTTATTATAATACTAACATAATTTATTTTTTAGGCTTATGCATAATATGGTAACTAGAATTGTTAAAAAAATATTTGAATGGCGCCCTCTACTCCAAAATTTTGGGCAACCTCTGCAACCTTTGATCTAGATTTCATCGAGTGCTCCTCCATGACAGGTTTTGGAGACGCAAATGTGGTTTTTCCACACTCTTCTTTGGATTGAGTGTCGTTTAAACCAATTTTTGAGTGTTCATGGGATGGGAGAGGCAACTCTTTTTGCTTCCTTTCTTCTCAGTTGGTAGATTCATAGTATTTGGCATCGATGATTCATGGTTGGCTGATAGCGAAAAAGGATTTGCAAATTATCTCTCTCACTCCGCGGTGGATGGCATTTTGAATGCTGGTGATGGAGGCACAATGGAGTGTAGGAAATTTTTTGTGGATGCCCTTGTTGTGCACCCCCACTCCCCATGTAGACTTCACCATGGGATGGTGGGTAACCTTAGACTGTGAGCTGTTGGCATGTCCCCTACCAAGCACATTTCCAACCTCAAATTCCCTATAGTGGTGCCTCTTTGAGTCCTCCTTTTGCTATTCATCAATCGTTTGCTGCTCTAGAGATATTCCTTGATTATTTCTCTTGTGAAAGAGAAGAATATTTGGTGGACCATGCTCCGATTTGTCAATTTATGAAGGTATGGCCCAAACTCTATGATCTACACATGGATTTCTGCAAACTAGAAGGATTATATTGAAGATGAAATCAGTATCTACCCATGTGCAAGGAAGTTTTTTATCTTAGAATTTGAATTTGAGGATGACAAAGAAATGGTGCTTAGCACTAGTCCGTGGTTCTTCCAAGCGATTTTTTTATGCATAAAACCCTAGTTCCCCTCCTTTGATCCATGCACAAAGAATTTTTCTACAACATTCTTGTGGGTTCATCTACCATATCTTTCCTTATAGTTCTAGGAGATTGGCTTCTTGAAGGTGATTGGTAATGGACTCAGGAAATATCACTTCATCTCAAAAGAGACAATCTACTATGAAAACTCTACCTTTTCCCGCTTGTGTGTTGAGATGGATGTCTCAAATGGACTTCTAGCATAAATTTTTCTCAAATTCGGAAAGATACGATGGAGCCAACCAAAAGATTATGAAAATATTGCATTCAAATGCAAAAAATATTTTGCTACAAATCATGGTACCGCTTAGTAAGGAAGAAGATATGTTGGGGATCATGCCAAATTGGATCCTAATTTCAAACCATCATGGTGGGATGGGGTTGAATATCACCACTATGTTGTTTCCCCTCATGTGAAGCCTGCAACTCCTTCCACTCCCACTCCTCAAGGAATGATTCTTGCCCTATCCACCACTTTGATTGTGGAGAATGGCAACAATACTGAGTCTAAGTCAAATTCAAAATCAAATGTTGGTTGCACTACAGATTCTTCACCACCGTTGGTGGAATCCAACTCCTCATCTTCTTTTCCTGTGACCAGCTCTATTGATTGCAATGTTGGGTTGCCTGTGAGCTTGGGCATGGATCCACATCCTTCTTATGTTCAGGCTTGGATTGAGGTGAAGAGAAAGAAGTCCCCAACTTCAAAACAAAAACACCCATTGCCCTTAAAACCCTCTAAGAAAGTTGGAAATTTAGTGCTATGATTCACATGTTCTAGTTGATTAGAAGAGTAGGTTAGGCTGAAACTTTTGTGGTATGATTGCACCCCTGGAGGCAAGGGCATGCATTTATCTTTTTTGTGGACATTGTACTATGTGAGCTACCCTCTTTCCAGTACTTAACTATACAAGAAAAAAATGGTAACTAGAATTAAATAATGTTTATGTGTAAGAACATAAGTGAGGTTTTTGATTTGTGTAATACACTACGTTAGAAATAAAAGTAAGATTGTCTATTTTTCAATCAATAATGTAATTTAATTTTAATATATAGTTATTCCAATTAATTCACAATAAATATTTGGACATATAAAGTAACCAAAGAAATCCATTCATCAAAACTAAATAACAATATACACTTCAATCATGAAATGTCACTCACTCCATTTACATCACAACATAGCCTAACATATATAATTTAGTAAAAGAAAATACTCCATCCAATTATACCAAAACAAATATTTTAACCTAAAAAAGAGCATTTAGTAAAAGGAAATACTCCATCCAATTATATCAAAACATATATTTTAACCTAAAAAGAGCTAGAGATTATATCATAAGAATAAAACAATTTCTCTATTATTCCAATGAATAATATGGCAACTAAAATTAAACAATGTTCACATAAGAATTGAAAGGTTTTTATTCATCTAATACACCAAGTGAGAAATAAAAGTAAGGTTTAATGTTTGTCAACAAATAAAATAATTTAATTATAATGGTATGAGGAAAATTCACCTCTAACAATTAGAAAATTCACCATCAACAATTCAATGGGGGAAAATTCACCACTATGCTAGAGAAATTATTATTCCAATGAATAATATAGAAAACTCAACATCAAAAATTCAATGAGGAATATTCAGGGTATCATAAATTGAAGATATTATTATTCCAATGAATAATAATAGTACCTAAAATTAAATAGTGTTCACTAAGAATTGAAGTAAGGGTTTTTATTCATCAAATACACCATGTGACAAATAAAAGTAAGATTTTATGAATTTTTGTTGACATGAATTTTTCATAGTGGTGAATTTTCCCCATGGTGAATTGTTGGCAGTGAATTGTTGAGGGTGAATTTTCTAATGGTGAATTGCTAGCCATGAATTTTTCTAGAGCCAATTACGATACATATTCTCATATTCCAATTAGTTCACAATATATATTTGGACATATGAATAATCAAAGAAAGGTACTCACTTTAATTAAAACACATTATTCATTTCAATCATGAAACACTCACTCACTCCATTTGCCTCACAACATATATGACATATATAATTTAAACATTAATTTACTCAATCCAATTACACCACAACATGGATTCTACCCTACAAAAATTTTAGCACTTATATCATAGGAGTAAAAATAATATCCTTATTATTCTAATGCATAATATATTAATTTATGTTAAATTATGTTTAATTGTAAGAGTTGAAGTAGGTATTATATTAATCAAATACAGTACATGGGTATGTGCAGGATCATTATGGGCCAAAAAGTTGCAATGTCTAAGTGATATGATGGCCCATGTGGCTGACAACTTTTTTTTACTGAAAATTGATGAAATGAAAAGGGTTTTTAAAGGAGGTTCTCACCTTTCCACCCTTATAAATTATGTTTTACTTTGAATTTAATAAATAATTAGTATTCATTTTCTATTTGAATTATGACTAAAATCCTGATTGATAGGCTGATTGAAAAACATTTATAAGTTTCAAACGGTATCACATTTTTTGAATCCAAAACATGCGTCACATTTTATGCTTCACATACTATAAGATCTTAAAAAATAAAATTCAATTTCATGAAGTTTTGACCAAGTTAAGGTGGTTAGACATACAAAATTTTATATTTTAAAAAAAAATTAATAAAAAAATCATAATTAATTATTTACTTGGAAATAAATTACAAAAAAATAAGCATCACATAGAAACATGAGTCTCATACTTATATATAAAATCTTCTAAAAAAATATTATCATTTTATTGTGCTTAGGGTGGTCAGATAGACACCTACTTATTTTTGCCCTGAAATTTAAGTACTACTGCATTGAAGTTTTAAATTTTCACCAAATAGATTTTAAAAAATAAAATAAACCTAGTAGTTTAGAAACTACATTCAATTTTCTATGGATTTTATTCTTAAGTAATTTTGAAAATAATATAGATAACATATTCAAATTTTTACGTCAAGTTGCCTGACTTTGATTTTCTAAATTTTATTGCCACTTAAGGGCCTGTTTTTTCCATGATGATCCTGCATATACCCACATGAGAAATACAAGTAAGTTTGTATGTTTGTAAATCAATAAAATAATTTAACTACAATAAATATATTTATATAAACTTATTTTAGTTAGTTCAAAATATATATTTAGACATGCCAGTAAACAAAGAAAGGAAGTCATTTTAATTAAATCACATTATTCATTTCAATCATGAAATGAATAATATGGTAAATAAAATTAAATAATGTTCACCTATAAGAATGGAAGTGTGTTTTTTATTCATCCAATAAACTATGCGGGAAATAAAAGTAAGACTGTATGGGTAAGTGCACCAATCTGTGACACAATTTAGGTGTCAAATCAAAAAAACAATCAAAAAACCCCAAAAATAAGCCCTTTGGCATGCGCCAAATATATTTTTAGACATAAAAATCCAAAATCAGATTTGGAATCCTCATTTTTTCTTCAACCCGTGGCTTGAGGAAGAGGATTTCAAGTCTACAACTCACGCTTGCCAAATCTTTTCCATTATTTGCATCCTTAGCTTGCGATTTTCCACAAGGATTTGACTAACACGTCGGAGAGGTCGAATATTGCAAAAAGGTGTGTATTCTTATTCTATTTATTTTGAATTTTATTTGGAATGCAAATTTAAATAGATTTTTATAATAAAACTTTGTTCTAATTCTCAAGGAATGAATATCCACCTCAAGACATTGAGAATTCACAATCACCCCCTCACCTATACAAGAACAACCCGAAACCCCTCCATCAATTCATAGGCATCCTCAAGGAACACAAGAAAATATATAAAATCAAATTGAAAATAATAAAAGAGACATTCAACAGTTAATTGCAAGATTAATCGAGCATGCCGAAACCCACCCTTATAGGAGAGGGATTGCTGAATCATTGAAGTCAATTTTAACTCATGTAGGAGAAATGAGTCAGCAAATGAATTTTTGGTCAACTAAGAGACATGAGATGAGACAATTTTATGCTAATGGTTTGTCATATGCAGATGTCAAAAAACTAAAAATTAGCAAAGCTGAGTTGTGTGCCCTATTTAAAGACCCAAAAATCAATGAACCTTTGTCCCATGCATGCAGGAGGTTCCCCATCCATTGGTGCAACCATGATTTAGTTAGAAACAAATTTTGGTAGTGGTGGTGGATGGTATTTGACCAACATCCATCCAATAACTATGAGGTGCCACAATAATTTTTGAGGAAACTCTATTGTGAGTTTATCCTCAATAAAATGCCAAACTATTTTGACATATTAGACTTTTAGGGTAGAGGTGGGGGCTCCACACACAATTAACCTGTTGCACAACATAATCCACAGTTGGCACCGAGAGGCTTGGGCAGACCGATGGTGGATCATGTTGTTGTTGCTTCCACGGTTAAGGACAATGTAGAAGTGGACACGATGAAGTCGATTGATTCAGTCACCAAGACCATTTTACAATGTGTGAGTCCTCTAGTAGAGCCTAGTGTGGAGCAGATGTGTAGGCCTTGAGCTCCACCCCACCATTATGGTGCTTGTGGTGATGTTTTCATGTACAATTATCAAGGTGCCCGTGATGTAGCTATAAAGCCTATGTCAGTTGTAGAGGTGATTGATTTCACATATGATATTCTAAATGATACATTTGGCATCGACACTCAGGTAAAATTTAGCAAGTTATTTTAATGTTGTTTATTAAAATATATTTTGAAATTTAAGAATAACTAAATTAGTAGAATTTTGATATGACAAAATTTCAGCGTCGCATTATTCATGAGGGATGCTCTATTCCTACAAATCCTTATACATTCTCGACGATGAGTTCACAGGTATGCAACTAGTATTAAAGATATTATTATTGCATGTTATATTTGAATGTTTGTCTGATAACATGCTTCAGATTTCAAATAGTTTCTTGGTGCACCTTGTTCCTCCAAATCTCTCGATTCATATCCTCAAACAACGTACACTCAGGTAGACTTTATTCATTGATGGTGTTGAAAATCTATGTTAGCTAGTTTTCATAATTTTGTGTAAATACTAATCTAAAAAATTGATGACAAAAAAAAACATTGTATTCAAGTACTCCTTGATCATGTCACATTATGTTCTCCTATATCAACATGATACCTAAGATATTGTTTCATTTGCAGCTATTGACAAGAGATAGCCCTAGTGATGTTGGTGGCACGATGGATCATGGAGTTGCTATAGCAATAGCCAGTTTTGATCTATTGAGAGAGGTATGGAATAGATTAGTCGATTTGACATTATATTTTTTCTTTTATGGTCTATTATAGAAAATTTTCATGATAATTTTGTGTCGTTTAATTTATATATTCATGGTTTCTACAAGTTGTTGTCACTCCAGATCATGGACGTGGTGATGCTTTAAATGTGCATGATGACTATATGTATGCGGTAAGTGATTATATTTTGTTATATGTCATTCCATAATTCAATTTCTATGTTTTAACATATTTACTTTTAATTGTATCATTTGAAGGGCCAAAGTGCAGAGATGAGGAGTAGCGAGCATTTTTTAAAGACAAGACAAGCAACTGTCACTCCATCCAGCTGAATTTTGAAGGTAGCATGGGATCTATTTCCTTCCCCAAGAGGGAAATTACTCTTGAATGCTCAATAAGCCCCATCTAAATCATTTAATATAAATAAGCTCCATTCATGTTGGTTTGTATCCTTTTTAATTCTTCAATTACTTGTGCCTCACCGATGCAGAGGCAAGGAAGCTCAAACCCAATCAGTCTGACAAATTGCCTTCAAGGGGCTCCTAGCAAGATTAATACAACCTATTTTGAGAAATCTACACAAAGTCAAAGCCCCATCAAACCAAACTCTTCATTCAACACCTTACCCAACAATCCACCCTTGTAGCACTCTGATGTAGAGCCAAGGTGGAGAAGACTCACAACAATGGAAATATCAATTCTCAATAAAGAACTCTTCTTCATAATGATTCAGCCTAATAGGCATCAACCCACCCTAAAGGGTCTCAACCCCTCAACCTTGAAAATGAACAAAAAGACTCCACCAAGGCCCTACAAAGACCATAAAAATTCATACAATGACAATTGAATCAATTGAGAACAATCCCTAAGTCAGATTCATCAAGGTTTCCAAAACTCACATTTGTGGCTAGTTATTCTTGTGATACTCAAAACCCAGTTTTATCTAGATTTCTCCCAACCTTTCCAAAACATTAAAAAATTACAAGATGGATTGAGATACCCTTTTCAAGGATACACAACACACCAAAGAATTAGTGGTCACTCTTTTGGACTGACATAGACTTTTAGCACACCTACTTCAATTTTGGCTTCACAATTAGCCCTTTTTTTCCAAAGGGACCACCCTTCCAACTTTAGGTATCTACCCAAACACCCTAGAAATTCTTAGTTCATGGTGCCAAACCTCAAATTTTTTCACTAGTTTGTGTCTATAGAGCCTCTAACTCACTATCCCAAGAAACCCTCCTAAACCTTCACAAAATCAAGGGTTTTAAAGAAACATACAACTCCAGAACTCTCTCAACATTTCCAAAGCCCAAAACACCTAAAAATACTTCTACACAAACTCATCAGACCCTAATATAACCCTTATAGGCATTAATTCTTAAAAATCTCTATTTGGTTCCTCACTTCCATGTTGGAAAACCCTTGTTTAGTCTTAGAATAGTCACAAAAATGCCACATAACTATGACTCCTTATTCCAAAATGAGTTGAAAAACTTATTATAACATGTTTTCAATCAATCCAATGAGATAAAGTAGAAAAAAATAGGTGGATTGATTGTTACATCACAAATTTCCCTTCAAACCCTTGATTCAGCAACATTGGGACAGTCACTGTTTGTGTTGGTTCTCTCTACAAACAATGAGTTAAGAGACCAAATAAAAAGTAAATTAATTAGAAAACATATAGACACATCCTATAAAATTATTAGACCATGAAGAACCTGTATGTTCCCGTACAACACTCAAAAAATCAAGAAAATAATATTTTATTGTAAAATTGCTCAAAACTGTGGTGTTTATTGTGTAAAATTGTTACAAAATTTCTTCCACTCTCTCATTCGAGCCTTGATAAGGATTTTTAAATAAATTTACAACAACCATCTTCTCCCTAGCACCCATAACCAACCTTGGGATTAGTTGGTCCCTTAATGACATTTGTTTGTGTTAAAGTTGCTTTGTCAGCATTTTACAACTTATATGATTTCTAATTGACTTCTAAGACACAAAACACCCTTTATTTGAATTATTATTTATCTCTCAAAGCTTATTAGACAAAATAAACCTAAAGAAACTAAAATTTCCCTATTGATGTATTCAAATAAAAAAAATTGATGATGTTGTGTAGGTGCTCCTACACCAAACTCAAAACCCGGTCCAAGCCTAACTTCTCCCAACCTTTCCAAAACAGCTCACCATTTAAAGGTGGATTAAGATACCCTTTTCAAGGTTACATAACATATGCCAAAACCAATAGTAACTCTTTTGTACCAACATGAACTTTCAATACACCTCCCTCAATCTAGGCTTCACAATTAGGCCTAATTTACAGAGGAACCCCCTCACAAACTCACCTCCAAACTAAGGAAACTTGAAAAAGTCTAAGGGATTCTCACCAAACTCAATATTCTCACATTTTAAGAGTCCCAAGAACTTTTTCTATTCCTCAACTCACAAACTGTCCTAAACCATCACAAAAATAAGGGTTTTAAAGAAATTCATAACTCCAGACCTCCCTCAATCCTTCCAAAGGTCCAAACTCCCCACAATACCTCTGCCCTAACTTAAAAGACACTCACAATCCCATTCCTTTCAGTATTTCTTAGATTCACTACTTGAGTTCCTTACTTTCATGGTGGAAACACCCTTGAACAACATTAGAACTTCACACCCCATAGAGTTTATTCATTCATTCAACCTCCAAAGTATTCACACACCAAAATAATAATGGTGTAGGCCAATCCTCTAAGCAATAGGTTCAGAACAATAGGTAGATTGGCTAATGTTTCATGGTGTTGCCCTCAAAACCCCTAACATAGAAAACAAAGCAGTAACCAAGTTTGTTGATCCCACACACAACAACGATGGATTTAAACATTTAGAACAGATGCTAAGAGAGTAAAAAAATATGCAATCAAGTATCCAAAGCCTCAAGTCATGATAGACTTGTATGGGCCTGTGCAAGGCAAAGAAAACCAGTGATCAGTGTTTTCAAAAGTATATTTGCTTATTAGAAATTGATCAAAATCAACCCTCAACTCGGGGTATTACAGCAATATATCTTGACACCACCTTCCAACTACCCCTTGAGGCGATCAACCACCATAACCACCCTTTGTTAGACTTCTAAGATGGTAATTTTCCAATTTTTCTCTTAATTACCATTCATTCACAACTTGATTTTGCAAATACCACCTAACTGACCTATTAAGCCTTTTAAATACATTTGCAAGGTATTTCCATAGAATATAGAGATATATAGAGAAAATACAATATATATTTTAACTAATGAATTGTGAAAATGGACTTTTGTATTTTATATTCATGTTTTTTATTACATTGCATTGCACATCTTTCAAAGTCAAAGCATTACTTCACTTTGCATAACTAATAAGTAGATGTTGATAGATGCCGAAAATTTAATTACAATATAGTTTGAACAAAGTCAACCTAAGCAGTTATGCAATTTCTTCACATTGCATAACTAAGAACTAGGAGCAGCTGCTAATTGCATTTTCTTATCATGGCATTCTATGAGACCAAATATCTTCTAGATATTTTTTCAAATAGTTCCCTACCTTGTCTATGTTACCACATTTTTCATACATGTCTACCAAAGCATATTCTCAAACAATTCACTCCCTTGTTGCTATGGCTAAAAGCCTAAAACAAGTGATTTTAAACAAGCTATGGATGCTTCAAAAAAATATATCAAAAGCATAATAGTAAGTAATAGCATAGAAAAGGAAGTCAACTATTTGAAAAAATACATCAAAAAAATTGCTTTGAAATGATAAATTTAGTTGTGCTTTCACTCTTCTTTAACATTGTATATCTGCTCCTTGTTATAACAAGAGATAAAAAAAATGTAAAAAATTGTATAACAAGAGATAAAAACTATCTTTTTTGAAATCAAAAGGCATTTCCATAGCATAGAGATATAAAGAGAAAATAAAATAAAGAGTTTAACTAATGAAATGTAGAAAATAGATTTTTTTAGTTTATATTCATGCATTGCACATATTTGAAACTCAAAGCATCACTTCACATTGCATAATGGATAACTAGATGCTAATAGATGACAAAATTTCAATTACAATATAGCTTTTTACAAAGTCAACCTAAGTAGTTATACAATTACTTCACATTGCATAACTAATAACTAGAAGCAGCTACCAATTGATTTAGCTTGTCATGGCATTCCATGAGACCCCATTTCTTTGAGGCCTTTTTTCAAATAGTTCATTCCCTTGTCTATGCTACGACATTTTTCATATATGTCTACCAAAGTATTTTATCAAATAGTTCATTGCCTTCTTTCTATGGCTAGAAGCCTAGAATAGATGCTTTCGAACAAGCTATGGATGCTTGGAAAAAATCTATCACAGTATAATAGTAAGCAATAGCATACACAGGCCATTGAACTATTTGAAAAAATACATCAAATAAAAGTGGTCTCATGCTGATGGAATGCCATGAAAAGCCATAGTCAAGGCAGTGAATTGTTTGAAAATATGCCTCAAATAAATGTGGTCTCATGGTGATGGAATGCCATGATGCCTATGGTGATGGACTATCATGGCATTCCATCACAATGAGAACACATTTCTTTTAGGAATCTTTTCAAGCAGTTCGTTGCCTTGTCTATGGTATGAAATTTTTCATACATATCTACTAGAGCATTTCATCAAACAGTTCACTGCCTTGATTCTATGGCTAAAAGCCTATAACATGTGCTTCCAAACAAGCTATGGATTCCTGGAAAAAAGATGTCAAAGCATAATAGTAAGCAATAGCATAAACAAGGCAATGAATTGTTTGAAAAAATGCCTGAAAGAAATGTGGTTTCATGGTGATGGAAGGCCATGACAAGCCATAGACAAGGTAGTGAACTATTTGAAAAAATTCCTACAATAAATGCGGTATCATGGTGATGGAATGCAATGACAATAATCACCACGAGATTGCATTTCTTTCAGGCATTTTTCAAACAATTCACTTCCTTGTTTGTGCTACCAAATTTTTCATACATTTCTACCCAAGCATCTTTTCAAATAGTTCACTACCTTGCTGCTATGGCTAAAAGCCTAAAACAAGTGCTTTTGAACAAGCTATGGATGCTTGGAAAAAATCTATTGAAGCATAATAGTAAGCAATATCATAGACAAGGCAATGAACTGCTTGAAAAAATGCATGAAAAAAAATTCTTTGAAATGATAAATTTAGTTGTGCTTTGATGCAAGGCCAAGGTGGAGAAGACTCACAACAATGGAAATGTGAATTCTCAGTCAAACAGCTCTTCTTAATAGTGATTCAGCCTAATAGGCATCAAATCACCCTCAAGGTTTTCAAACCTTTAATCTTGAAAAATAACAACAAATCTCCACCAAGGCCCTACAAAGACTCTCAAAATTCATACAATGGAAATTTGAAAAATATCTCCAAGTTAGGTTCATTGAAATCTCCAAAACTCAGAATTTTACCCATTTAACAACAAGTTGTCCTTGTACCCCTGTCATCAGTCCCAACACACTGCCACCATGCTTCTTCACTATTTAATTAGTGTTATCTATCTCTGTAGTTACAAACCTTTCTTTCTTTACTCTCACATCTACAAGAATAGGACATTCTATGGTGCCCACCATAAGACTTTCACACAAACCCGGTGTCATTACTTCCTTTGCTGCTACATCGGTCCTTATATCCACTGCCCTATATTACTAGACCTATAATGGTTCCCAGAACTAGAATTTTTTATTTCCCTCACAACACTTATAGGCTCCTTGTTCCCACACATGATAACTTTGGCTTTCCCTTTCACATCCTCTAGAAGTGGAGTCCAAACAAACGTATGGCTATCTTTCCTTATGGTATACTTATTTTCTTTCCCATCATGCATGACAAACCTATCATACTTCCATGGTCTTCCAAGGAGTATGTGACAATAGTCCATTGGAATAATGTCACAAATAACACTATCCACCAATATATCTAGAAATATTTTCATCTTTAGTCTCATGATGACCAGATCTTAAACTCAATTAAACAAACTTGTTTACTAAACTTTTCATCAATTTCTCTTCCAATTCCCTTGATTTCTTCAGTTCTATAAAACTTCAAGACAACATGTCAGTTTCCCAAATCACCAAAATCATATTCTAGTCCATTATCAACATCTAATTGACTGATCTTAAGAAAAAAACCTGATCAAAGCCATTGAACCAACCAATACTTCAATATTCACCAAAACCTCCTTGATACAACTCACACTCCCCAAGGCTAATAGACATAAATTATTACCTTCAAACTCTTATCATACTTACAAGAGCCTCATAATCATCATTCTTCGAATAGAAACAAACTAATAACATATTCACATAACTCTAAGTTATCAAATTTACTTATTTTCACAGTCATAACACCATTCTTCATCAAGATTCCACCCCAGTCTAAACATCAAATCAACAACCTTAACCTTTAACATTTTCCCAAATCATTGAAATACCTTTGAAAACATTATTTAAGCAGTTACATCACAAATATCATTGGCCTCTATTTTAATACTCATTTCATCAATTTCCTTGTAGATTAGCAAAGCCCTAGATCAGGTGGCACAAGTCTACCATATTTTCATCAACACAAGATTGATATATTTTTGGAGACCCATTATAGAGTATTTACACATATCACAAAAAATTTCCACTTGTTTTGAGAGAAACATCAGAAAACTGGTCTGATACGCTGCTCCCATCCATAAATTAGGCCAAATTTGTAAGGTGACTACCAAAACATCATCTCCAAATCACTAACCAACCTTAAATAGTCTTTTGTCATACCTCCAAACTTAGAATTCCATTATTTTCAAGAGTTATTAGATCCACTAAAACATTTAAATATCAAAACCCTTGAATATAGGATTTGCAAGCAAAATAATGAGGGTTTCTTGGAGTATCACCTTCCACATCTTATACCAACATGCCATATCTTCCAAAACCTTTAAATACACCTGAAAACATCATCTTCACCCTTCTCAAGCCATGAAAAATTCTATTTCTTCATTATGCATGATTGTAGCATCAAATTTTGTGGAAACCTTCAATTTTTGTGTGTAACAACAACTTCATTTGAGCATTCTTGCATTCCCATGTACCTAACATCCTAAAAAACATTTAAAACACCCTAAAATTAACCTACTCCACCAATCTACTTGGCCTACATTCATGGAGTAGTGATGAAATGCTCTATTAGAATCTCAAACCCACTGTAAAAAGAAGTATACCAACCCCCTTTTTGCATGCCTTACAATGCCTTTTATAAATTTTTCCCTCTTAGCAACTGCCTTTTCTAATTTCTCATCAATGCATCTACCCTTTTAACTCTTAATATTCCTTGATTTATGCTCTCTCTTGTTGCATAAGTACATCATGATTACTTTTTAACAACATTGTATTATTTGCATTTTTTATATTTTCACCTCCTAGTGACTTTTTTTATGACTTGATTACATTCAAATTAGTTGTTACAAGGCCTTGACACATCATTTTGTCTTGAACATACAAATTGGACAAATTAGACTTGTGAGGGCATTACAAGCCATAGACAAGGTAGTGAACTGTTTGATAAAATTCCTCAAATAAATGTAGTATCATGGTGATGGAATGCAATGACAATAATCACCATGAGACTGCATTTGTTATAGGATTTTTTAGAAAAAATTCACTGCTTTATCTATGCTTCCACGTTTTTTATACATGTCTACCAAATAAATTTGTCAAACAGTTCACTGCCTTGTTGGTATGGCTAAAATCCTAAAACAAGTGCTTTCGAACAAGCTATGGACACTTGGAACAAATATACTGAAGCATAATAGTAAGCAATAACATAGACAAGGTAGTGAACTGCTTGAAAAAATGCCTCGAAGAAATGTGGTCTCATGGTGATGGAATGCCATGACGAATGCCTATGGCTACCGATTGTCATGGCATTCCATAACCATGAGAGGGCATTTCTTTTAGGCATTTTTAAAAATAGTTCACTACCTTGTCTATCCTATGACATTTTTCATACATGTCTACCAAAGAATTTTATCAAACAGTTCACGACCTTGCTACTATAGCTAAAAGCCCAAAATAGGTGCTTTCAAACAAGCTATGGATGCTTGGGAAAAGTCTATCAAAGCATAATAGTAAGCAACAAGCTATGGTCTCATTGTTTTTTTCACATGAAAATCAACACGACTTTATTTGCATTTTTTTGCAGGTTTTGAAAGCATTTTTTGCCAATTTTTTAGTTTTTTCCAATCAGATGAGAAGTTTCTAAGCGTCATGGTGTCCGAGTAATAGCATGTTGAATTTTGCGGCCATTTTGCACTTTGGACCCTTAAGGGATCGATCTGGTTGAATGTAGCTCAGAGTGATTCCACGTGTTTAGGTATGAAAGAGGACCATGCCTAGCATAAACGTAGCCACTTGGATGCATTGGAACAATCCATTTGGTCACATGAGTTGTAGAACAAAATTTGCACCACTTCGCAACTTTCAACTACTTGCATTTAACAACTTTTTCCCCAAGTGAAAATTTACCAACATAGGAAAATGCATTTGAGATAGAAAAAATAGAGCAAGGTTATTATAGATGGGCCCAACGTGATCTTATAGGATCAGATGAGAAGTTACTAAGCATCATGGTGTTCAAGTAATATCATACTGAATTTCACAGCCATTTTGCACTTTGGACCCTTAAGGGATCGATCTGGTTGAACATAGCTTAGAATGATTCCACATGTTTAGGTGGAAAAGAGGACCATGCCTTGCATAAACATACCCACCCGAATGAGTTGGAACAATTCTTTTGGTCACACAAGTTGCAGAACGAAAGTTGCACCACTTTGCAACTTTCAACTACTTGCATTTGATAACTTTTTCCCCGAGTGAAAATTCGCAAGCACAGAAAAATGCCTCTGAGATAGTGAAAATCAAGTGAGATTATTGTAGATGGGCCCAATGTGATCTTGTAGGATCAGATAAGAAGTTTCTAAGCCTCATGGTCTCTGAGTGATAGCATGCTGAATTTCACAGCCATTTTGCACTTTGGACCCTTAAGGGATTGATCCAGTTAAACGTAGCTCGGGGTGATTTTGTGTGTTTGGGTGCGAAATAGGACCGTGCCTAGTGTAAATGTACCCACCTAGATGCGTTGGAATAGTTTGTTTGGTTAGATGAGTTGTAGAATGAAAGTTGCACCACTTTGCAACTTTCAACTACTTGCATTTGATAACTTTTTCCCCGAGTAAAAATATTTCAAGATAGGAAAATTCCTACAAGATAGCGAAAACTGAGTGAGGTTATTGTAGATGGGCCCAATATGATCTGATAGGATTAGATGAGAAGTTACTAAGCATCACATTGTCTGAGTAATAGCACGTTGAATTTCGTAGCCATTTTACACTTTGAACCCTTAAGGGATCGATCCGGTTGAACGTAGCTCGGAGTGATTCTACGTGTTTGGGTGCAAAAGATCAGTATGCCTAGCATAAACTTTCCCACCCAGATGCATTGGAACAGTCCGTTTGGTCAAAGGAGCTACAGAATGAAAGTTGCACCACTTTGCAACTTTCAACTACTTGCATTTGACAACTTTTTCCTCGAGTGAAAATTCGCCTGCACAAGAAAATTCCTTTGAGATAGAAAAAATTGAGTGAGGTTATCGTATATGGGCCTAACATGATCTTGTAGGATTAGATGCAAAGTTTCTGATCATCATGGTGTTCGAGTAATAGCATGTTGAATTTCGCAGTCATTTTGCACTTTGGACCATTAAGGGATCCATCAGGTTGAACATATCTCAGAGCAATTCCATGTGTTTGGGTGAAAAATAGGACCATGCATAGTGTAAAAATACCCACCTCGATGCAATGGAATAGTCCCATTGCTCAGATGAGCTGTAGAGTGAATGTTACACCACTTTGCAACTTTCAACTACTTGCATTTGACAACTTTTACCCCTAGTGAAAATTTGTCAGCACAAGAAAATGCCTTTGAGATAGTGAAAACTGAACGAGGTTATTGTATACGGTCCCAACATTATCTTGTAGGATCAGATGAGAAGTTACTGAGCGTAACGGTGTTTGAGTAATAGCATGCTGAATTTCGCAACTATTTTGCACTTTGGACCCTTAAGGGATCGATCTGGTTGAAAGTAGCTCAGAGCGATTCTATGTGTTTGGGTGCGAAAGAGGACTGTGCCTAATGTAATAACACCCACCCAGCTGCATTGGAACAATCCGTTTGGGAAAACGAGTAGCAGAGCGAAAGTTGCACCACTTTGCAACTTTCAACTACTTGCATTTGACAAATTTTTCCCCAAGTGAAAATTCACCAGCACAGGAAAATGCTTCCAAGATAGAAAAAAAAGAGCGAGGTTATTGTAGATGGTCCCAACATGATCTTGTATGATTAGACGAGAATTTACTAAGCATCATGTTGTCCGAGTAATAGCATTTTGAATTTTGCAGCCATTTTGCACTTTGGACCTTTAAGGGATCGATCCGGTTGAACGTAGCTCAGAGCAATTCTGCGTGTTTGGGTGTGAAAGAGGATCTTACATAGCGTAAATGTACCCATCTGGATGTGTTGGAATAGTCTATTTGGTTAGACGAGTTGCAGAACGAAATTTGCACCACTTTGCAACTTTCAACTACTTGCATTTGATAACTTTTTCCCCGAGTGAAAATTCGCTAGTATGGGAAAATGCCTCTAAGATAGAAAAAACTAGAAAGTTTATTGTATATGGTTCCAACATGATCTTGTAGGATCAGACAATAATTTATTAAGCATCATGGTGTCTGAGTAATAGCATGCTAAATTTCACAGCCATTTTGCACTTTGGACCCTTAAGGGATCGATCCGGTTGAACATAGCTCGGAGCAACTCCGTGTGTTTGGGTGTGAAATAGGACCATGCCTAGCGTAAACGTACCCACCCAGATGTGATGGAATAATTTTTTTGGTAAAATGAGCTACAGAATAAAATTTGGACCACTTTGCAACTTTCAACTACTTGCATTTGACAACTCTTTCCCCGAGTGAAAATTTTCCACCACAGGAAAATGCCTCTGAGATAGCAATAATCAAGAGAGGTTATTATAGAGGGATCCAATTTGATCTAATAGGTTTAGACAAATATTTCACAATCACCATGATTTACGAGTAATACCCTATCAAATATTGTTGCACTTTTGCACTTTGGACCCTTAAGGGATCAAGTCGTTTGAACCATAGTAGTTGTTTTGTTGAATGTCATACCCTAAGGTATGTTAGAGATGACCTATGTTGCATCAATTTCTATGAGGCATACACTTCCCCTACCTTTTCAACCATAAGCAATATGATTTTAGGGGTACTATCGATGTTAGGAGTAATGTATAATGAACCATACCCAAGCCCTTTATATTTTTGTCATTTCTCTCGAAAAACGAGTTATCTTATTCCTTGTTTATGTAGACCAAGACTACCATGTCATGTGAATCCCCCATGTTCTTAGTGACTAGGAAACCCTTACCACATCTATCTATTGGTAGGGTTGCTTTCTCTTTCTCATATTGGTACAACAATTTGGAGATGTCTTCCTCTATAACCTCTTTGTTTAGCTCTCCCCACTTGGAGAAAACCATGGGTTCAAATTTGATGATAGAAGAGGATTTTTTCTATGTGTGATGGTTTTCCATATGTCTTAGGAGAAGATGGGAGTTTTCCTACATAAAAATACCCTTTAAGACCATAGTCTCTACAACCCTTGTCTTGTCTCATATTTGGACCTTGATATTTGGAAAGGATTTATGTGAGGTGGGTGATGAGGCTAAAATGGATGGATCAATATAAGATGATGAATGTGAGGAAATATCATTGTTAGGCAATTGGAGTAGTTTTTGATATTTTTCTTCAAAGTTATGATAATAATGGAAAGGCCAAGGGTGAAGGGAACACAATCAAACGAGAGGGGGGATGAATTGGTAGATCCAAACAATTACAATTGTTAGTCTATGTTCAATCCTTTAGGGTCAAAACAACCTTTTCTTTTAAAATTTGTAAGAGGTTAGTCTCTAATGCCTTGAATGAGTTAAATTCAAATGCATCAGTAGGTTGTTTTGTTATGATTGAATTTAATAAAGACTGAGTTGATACATTGGGGTTTTGTTACCTTTTAGGTCTCTTCTACCAATTTTTAGAGCTTTCATGGTAGTCAAATGTGCTACGAGCTTTCAAATGGAAGACTACAAAGAATTTAATGTCAGTTCTCACTCTTCTACATTTAATTTCCATCATCAAAAGGGGTATTGCAATGTCCACACTCATTGCTTTCTAGTTTAAATTCTATAGAAATATTGTTGTAGGGAAGTTTCACGTGGAAATGCATATATGATGAGTAAAGGAAGTATGGGAAAGCTTATGCAACCCTCAAGATCATCATTTTTAGTACATGCAAAGACATGCATGTAGAGGTGATTTTGACAGGTCTTGTGTTTTGCTTATTGTAAGAACCCTTATATCTTTTACAAGGAGATACCACAACCACCATCCTTATGTTGCTAATAGTATTGCTTTCCAAATATTTTAAAGAGTGCATGTATACATTGATAGAGAAAATCAATAACAAAAATAAAAGGATACCATATAGAGCTTAGAGTTGATAAAATTTCAAATTCCTAGTTTTCTTTAACTGATTTGGGAATGTCAGGTAAGAAAGTTTAGGCTTTCAAATTTAAGAATTTTAGGTCACTATGAAGAATTTTGTGTCCCAAAACTTGAGATTGCAAAAATACCAGACAAGTGAAGGATTTAGTTGTCCAAGATGAACAATTTACTACTAAGGGAGTATGCTTTGATAATTTGAACAATAGTGACAATTGTGTCAAAAAGAGAATATAAGGGCAAGGACAATGACTAATAGGTAGAGATCAAAAGGGACTATGCCAATAAACTCAAAGGAGTAGATTTAATACTGAAAAGGAATGAAGTGATGACATATGATAGCTAATTGGAAAAAGATAACATCAACATATCAAATCATCAAGAGATAACACAGATTGAAGAAACCCTAGATGTTCAGATAGAGGGACCATTCAGGATTTGAAGGAAGATCACTGCTAACAGTTGGTTAGTATATTTGAAAGTCCATCAGAAGGTTTTGTGAATGAGGTTAGACAATCTTCAGATGAAAATAACATGTTATTTTGTGGCTTTTGGGTTAGACAAGCATCATAAATGTATGAACACAAGGGGAACTATGAAGGGTCACTGTACATGGAAATGTGCAAATGAAAAGGACATATTAGAAATGAGCAGTGATCAATTGTTAAGTACAATGAGTGTATGATTATAAAGTGCTTGAAAATAAAATTCACTCACCACAGTCAATGTCCTATGACTGTCAAGTCTATGTCAGTCACTATCTCAAGACTTCTAGAGCTATGGTTGTGTATGCAGCAATAGGTCCTTATGAATGTGGAGTCTTTAATTAACTCTTTAAATATAAACCATGAAGAATTACAACTACTTTTAAATGTAATATACACATTTGATTAAGGCATATATTAAGGAATATACACATTTACATGTATTAATTTCTCATGATTTTAATATATCAAAAAATACACTAAGTCAATGATAAATATTACAATAGTGATGGAAGAACATCTTGAAAATATTTCCATTTGTCAATACTTGTAGCAATACATGCAGGGAAATAATCCTCCCATTTTCAGCACGGATGATGAAATATATTGTACTTGAGAAAGGACAAAAGGAGTTTTTGCCCAGTTTCATTTTTCCATTCCACCTCAGCTGGACCAACTATTTGCATTCCAAAATGGTTCAAAACATATACATACCCTGCTCCATATGAAACACATGGGTAGTAGCCCCCTTCCATGCCTGGCCTCTGAGAAGTTCCACATATGTTGAACACCACTAATCCTATGCATCCTGCTCAACCAGTAAAAAATTTTGGCGTTCTTGAATTGTGATGTACAATTATCTGACCATATGATATGCTGACTAAATGATATGCCCCTGCTAGCCAGATCGACATAGAACATATGAAAGCAATCTTGAAAAAACTCTATAGAATATGTTTGATCATCACTGATGTAAAAGTGCTACTCCCTTTATACTTTCCTATTTTCCTATGTACTATCACTTGCATGAATGAATCCTATATGTATAAATATCGCAACTTGTACGAAGTTGTAGTACTGTGATTGCACCTCATTTTGTGGTTGTAGTGTGTAGTTCTTAGCGAAGTTGACAACTAAAACGATATGACGAAGTGGAAATGTGTCCTTGCATAACTTGAACTATGAGTCCAACCATTGTGCTCAGTGTGTATGTGTTGCATAATCATAAACCACCTAATCACAAAAAATTCCCATAAACTGATACACTAGAATATTATCACTGACCAATTCACACTTCTTTGCATCTTTCCCATTTTTTAGACTATATTCCACTGTCTTATATTTGCCAAATTCCACAATTTTGTCTCCAATTGTGTGTACTAGCCATGTGTTGGAAAATTGGCAAATGCTGCATGCCACCACAATGATCACATGTGCCATCCAAACATGCTTTTTTGTAAAAATATTGACCATCCTCTCTTTCACATAAAATGGAAGACAAAAATTTCCTTGACGATTTAGGTGGAGGCATTATGTACATTCCTACAAAAAATTGTCAGTATGCATATCCACAAATATATGTCGATAAATACCATAATGGTTAGAAAACTCAATATGAACCCTACAACAACAAGTAGTGCGTGTGTGATTTATTTTGACATAAAAATTCTTTAGCATTTCAAAATACCTTTGACATATTTTAATTTCAGGAAACTTCTATACAAAATCAGCAAAAAATTGGGTTTGAGTGGCATCCAAATAATGCATTTTTGTGGCTCACGGTTTTTACTAACAATTCTCCTTCTTAAAAAATCTCTCTGATTAGGAGAATTCCCTATTATATCCTTCCAATAATTCACAATTGAAGATATCAAGCCTTGAGCAATTCGTGTGTCTTTTCATGGCACTCTACCCGAAAATGCCCATAACTCATTTCTATTTGGATCCTCCACTCTTTCACGCCTTCCTTTAGCTCTCATCAGAGATGATCTACTTATTTTCAAAGAATTAATTTCCTTTGTAATTTTCACCTTGTTCCTTGTTTGACTACTTAATAGTGTTGTTGTCACCACACGTCATGTGACACAACTATCCTTCGTCTGTGAGGTGGAACCCACACTCTCGTATGCACTCATCAAGTTATTTACAATGGAATTTTCACTTGAGTCACTCAAAAATCTTAGCCCAAGAGCCTTCATGGTGGGCCTAAATTTGAGTTTCCTCATCATTTCAACAAATAGTTGGCATTTTCCACCCTCACTTAGCTTAAAAAAAAACAAACTCCATATCCTTTCTGCATATCTTTGACATGTACATTTTGGAATCGTATTAGGCATCCATTTTGAAACATTGGAATCAATATAAATAAAAAATGTAGGTTTTATATGCAAAACTCTAGGAGGAGTTCTCAAATGTAAATTTGTGTCAATATTGGAAAAGTCAACAACATCGAGGATAGATCGTGTACCTTCAAAAGGAGGTTCAATTGATGAAATACCTTGAGATTGAAATTTAAACAATGTTGTACCTCCAACTTGAGATGTCGTTTGTGGATTTCCTCCAAATAGAGATGTGTTTTCTGATGTAATTTCAAAAAACAATGTTTTTTATGGTGTGTCTTCAATTGGAGATGTGATTTTTGATATACCTAGAAAACCACATGTTGTTGTCAATGTGTCTTCAACTAGAGATGTGCATTGAGCTTCACCTATGGTTGATGATGTGCCCCCAACTTTTGTATCCATTCCTTTCCTTCCACAAAATTTACTCATTCATGCCCTTTTTTTTTCCAATTTGACATCTCTCTTAGATTGCATGCAAATTTGTGGTTGTATGGGCTGCAATTCCTTTGCTTCACAAGCTACATTTTTTTATTCTCTTCTCCTTGCATTTTTACCTACACGTTCTTCTGGTGTTAGAGGCTTCGGTCATTTCCTCAGCATGACCTTGAATGATACATGTCCACAAACATACATAAAACAAAAGTAAGTAATGCATTTTACAAAAATATTGATGCAAAGAGGGGTGGAAACCATTCAATATAGCAAGTCAATGAGAATCACAAACCTAGGGTATAAATTACTGCCACCTAAATGAAAACTAGAGACTCCTATGTTTATTTTTCTCAAAACCAATTTTTTGATTGTCAACAAAGTCATGAAGAATATGGATTCAAAGAAGGGTTTGTGATGCTATATCTTACAACTATTCACTATTTCTTTGGCAATGAGGTAACTTAGAAAGACAATAAGCATTCTCAACTATGTCAACTCACTTGAATTTATCTAAGCACATGTGATGAATCTGAAACTTTTATGGAACAAAAAAATTAATGGACACTTGCATTAACATTGATGAAAGATATTAGGTTTTCCAAATTAGATGAAAATAAAAAATTTCCAAATTAGTTGAAAAAATAATGAAATACAGTGAGTTCCACTAGCCATGGTGGAAATGGACTACTATAAGTAATGAAAATAGAATTCATAAGTAAATTTAAGTTAAGTAAATGTCATA